>CM075815.1:10268291-10589107 GCA_037975025.1 Excoecaria agallocha
TTTGTGAGGAGTTACTGAGAATAAAAAAGGGCTTACGCAGATGCACCATGAGCTATGGGCCAGTCGTGTTCCATCTTGCCAAACTTGATGTCACCAAACTACTTATGGTCTGTAACTGTCTATCTTGTAAGTGAGTGGACTAGCCCAGTGTTGTGAAATTTCACTTTTTCTTCAGCCATATGGATTAATCTCTAGTGGAATGTTTCCTTTTGTCTTTAGCCATCAGGATAAATCTCTAGTGGAATGTTCCACTTTATCTTCAACATTATGGATCAATCTCTGGTGGAATGGTCCACTTTTTCTTTAGCCATATTGATTAATCACTAGTGGAATGGTGCACTTTGTCTTCAGCTATATGGATCAATCACTAGTGGAATGGTTTGTTATTGTAAACCTTGTTATTTCCCATCAGTTCAATAATTTCCTTGTCCAAATGAGATTGGAAGGAATATGATCTCCCTTTAAATTCTTCTAGAGTAAAAAACTATCTTCACTTTTATTCACTATGCATCTCTTTTGATTTCAACATGTTCAGGTAACTTCTTATTGTGTTGTAAATGCCTTGGAGAAGTATCAAAGGAAGAAGAATCATCACAGACTCCTAGCCATTCCTTATTCACAAATACTTTATCCTTTTGATCCAGTTTAGTGTGGGTATCATCAACAAGTTTCTCCATTCCATAAGTAAACAATATGTCTACTATAGGTTCTGACACTTTCCAATAATTGTCTCTAATATAGGAAAAACCATCATTATTAAGGCTATTTGTATGATGGTTGTCTATGAGAGGTATGGAATATGTGACTCACAAAAGGGCTTAGGTACCTGTGAAAAAGGTTTAGCATTAGTGTATTGTTTACTTGTTATGTGAATAATTGAATTTGAAAGATTTATTTTTCTTATTTTGTGTCATTTTTGGTCAATAGTGGTCAATTCATTTTCATCATTTTTCTGCCATTTTTTACTTTTATTCACTTTATCCTTTTGGCCATTTTCATTTTTATTGCTTTTGTTATTTTCCTTACTCTTGAATTAAATAACATGAAATTCAAGAATAATTAAAACCATAAAGTGAAATATAAATACAAAAAATCAATTTTGTTATATACATCAAAAACCCAAAAAAGTTTTTAACTCCCTAAATAAACATATAGCTACTAAAATGGGCTAGGTGTTCTACAGTATGACGGTCCATGTGGTGGACAAAAAACTAAGGGCTAAGAGGTCTAGGTAATGTTATTGGCTACTGTGTTGCTTTTGGCCGCTCCTGTGGTGGTTGAAACTGAAACTCAAACCCTAATAGTGCAGTAGATAGTGGTTGTAGAATTTATGCAATCTTGCCTCTAGTTTTGAGACTGACTATGAGTGTTGCTCCAAATACCTTAAGAGGTCATCTTTTAGGCTCCTAATGTAGGCTCTCAAAGCCTCATCAATCGTAATGACAGCTTGTCTAGATCCAAGGACCTTTCCCTTTATCCGATCTGTCTGCTGTTTGATTTGAGTGATAGAATCATCAACTACCTGCAGGGCATTATCAAACTTCTTTCCTACTATTGCTAACTCCGCTCGTATCTCCTACACATCAGTCTGATGCTGAGTTTACATAGCCTAGAGAATAGATAAAATGGACTTGATGCTCTACTGCTACATAAAAGCCTTTATATTAGCTAATCTTTGAGAGACATCATCTAAAGGTGGTACTGCAGGAGCTGGAGGTAGAGGCACCTAGTCCCTCTAAGGTGAATATCTCTAAAATGCTCTAGAAGGAAAGGGCTATGTGCATACTGGAGACCGTAAAGGTATTGGAGGAGGGGGCAAAATGCTAAGTAGATCATCCAAATCCACTCTTATGACTATCTTGAAGTACATATCCATGTTTTCCCCCTATGGCTCGACCAGTGGACCTTACTGTGGTTGCTCTACCTGAGCCTGAGCCTAGCCCTCATCCTCTAGTGGCTATGGTGTAATTGGCTCTAGTTTGTAAAATGACCTGGTCTCTGGAACAGTCAAAAGAATGGACTGCCTTGCTCGTCCACATATTGGCTTAAACATCCTTATGATGCAGGCGGCAGATAGGCCTACAGATTACTCATTTTAAAAAACAAAAAAATCTCTTTATTTTTTTAAACATGGAAATCAAGGATTGGAGTAAATATTAGCATTCCTAATCGTATATAATCAAAATATCCTGAGGGTAATGTTCTAGGTCAAGCTTTCTCTCTTTAAATCATCATCACAATCACTAAACATGTTTTTTATTTTATAAAATTGTAGAGCATACTTATATGTTTGTTTGTTCAATCTATATGATTTTGAGATCACATGATGATTTAGGGTTGTTTAATGTGTTAAAATAACATGTTAGGGTTTATTTTCCTCCATGAGCATGTAAGTTTTTTCTTATGTTAAAATTCTGCTTTGCTTGATATTTATTGTTACTATTTGATTAAAAATATATTTTAAATGTCATGGTTAGATTTGGCATGTATTATGACCATAAAGTTGTATGTTTAGAGCTTATTTAGGTTTCCCTTTATTTTGTGCTTGAAAAATTACCTTCTGTGTCTATTTCGAGTGACAGACGAGAAGAAAACACCACAGACGATCGTCTATCAATGTGAGAAATGGTTGTTACTATTTGATTAAAAGTATATTTTAAATGTCATGGTTATATTTGGCATGCATTAGGACCATAAAGCTATATATTTAGGGCTTATTTAGGTTTCCTTTTATTTTGAGCTTTAAAAATTACCTTCTTTGTCTATTTTGAGTGACAGATGGAAAGAAAACACCACAGATGACTGTCTATAAATGCATAAGATAGGATGTTACGTCTATCAATGCAACAGATAGGATGTCACTGTGCTTTCTCCTCGTCCCGTCCCTCTTTTTGTCTGGTATATCCATCGGTTCCTAGGGGCATCTATGGCTTGATTTCCTCTTATTTTTAATACGCTTTAATGCTTTTTATCTTAAGTTAAGTCATTTTTCCTAGTTTTTGTCTTTAGATTCTTTTTTGTATCTTTGTGAGTGTATTTTTTGTTATGTATTCATGCCTTTATCTTTACTATGGTTATTTTGTTTATCATATTAATTTGTTTTAAGATTTATTTCCTTTTAATATGCTAATTAATTGATTTTTTATGTTCTTGTGTAAGCAAATTATTTTATGCATTTTTGGAGTTCTCAAAGGTTGATTATGCATCGGGAGTCGTGCCCCAATCGGTTCTCACTCTCTCTCTCTCTCTTTTTATTTTGTATTTTGATTTTTTGTTTTAATATTGCTTTTGTTTATTTAATTTTGGTATTTCTGATTACTTTAGGATGTATTTTCTATTTGGGGATGTAATAATTTAGTAATAAATGACCTTTTTTCTGGCATGATAATGTAATT
Organism: Excoecaria agallocha; assembly: GCA_037975025.1. Lineage (NCBI taxonomy): Eukaryota > Viridiplantae > Streptophyta > Magnoliopsida > Malpighiales > Euphorbiaceae > Excoecaria > Excoecaria agallocha. Next base: position 10,271,687 of record CM075815.1, read on the forward strand.
ATGTCACTTAAAATTTTTGTATCTAATTAATTGGTTTTTTTCTAATAAATGGATCAACGACCAATTTTAATCCAAAAACCACATCATAAAAAGTGAGACTCCTTTTTCTCTAAAATAGTATCACTCATCTCGTTTTTTCATTAAAATTAAGCAAATACTCTCTATCTTTTTTTGTAAAAATCTTGTATGTGGGAACCAATGTTCTTAAAAATTAAACTAGCTTCCTATTTTATATATGTTATTTCATTTTGTATATTATTCTATTCTTTGAACAATTCGCTTATGTAATAATTAAGTAGGTTTATTTTATTTATCATTTACTATTTCATCTAATTGATTAGATGTTTATTTAATTTTATAACAATTCAACGTGTGAGAAGGGAGGTAGTAGATTAATGATAAAACTTAATTATAAGAAAAACACCTAACTAAGATGTGAACTAAGAGTGATGTCCCAAACATCATTCTCTATTTAGGCATCAAAAAGTTGAGAATCATTAGCCAACATTTTGTTGGATGGTGACTCGAAAATACCTACCTCTTTGAGCCTACTTTAGATGCCTTCTTAGCTTGACCATCAAGATTAATTTGGGTCTAACCCCTTCTCATTGTAAAATGGCCAGCTTATGAGTTATAGTGAGCCTTATTCGGTCTTGAACCCTAAAAGTAGGCCTTCAAGAACCCAACCAGACATTCGACAAATTTGGCTTCAATGCGCATCACAGTGGTGACAGCACTGGGGATTAAAGAGACTTTACTCCTAAAAGCATTTTGGCTAAGTTCCTTATAAATAAGTTTTTCTCATTAATCTTATTGCTTTTCAAATTCACATTTTGTGCATACATCTTAAAGCCTTAGAATTAAATTAGGCATCCCTTTATAACCCTGGTGCTATCTTGAAACAAGCCCTACATTCACTCAATATAGGTAGGTGTTGAAGAGACCTACCAACCCAACTCTCATACTAAATAGTATATGAAATTGTGACCCATCGGTCGTTATGCTCATAATAAGCTAGACCTATTGGCAGGGACCATGCTTGGTTAGCACTAAAGTTTCATCACCTTGACTTAAGCCCATATAATGACAATAGCTACTTTCCCTAAGTTGCATAACCATAATAAATTTTACCTGTTATGTCACTTATTTATTAACCAAACTCAAATAGATTATGAAGGTACTAGTCAAAGGCTACCATGTCCTAGTAGACCCTACCCAATCTGTGTGAGTTAGTCAAAATACATAATGGCCAAAACCCATACACTTACACTTTCAATAAAGAGAGATTATATTATTAATTTTTTGTCGTACACCATACACTTCTATTAGGCCCCAGGTTGACCCATAGGCTAAGCCCACCTAGGAAAAAGATCGCACGAGCTCCAGTGTGGGAGTAATAAGGTTGGAAGGCTTTGTTTATATTTATGTGTGATTGTGATTGACATTTAATGAAAGCATTCATTGCATTATGCATCATATATATACCATGCTCATGCATCACTCCTAATGTTTGATTCTTATAGCCATCATATATTCACTTTGGTGGTTTAGAGGGTCAGATGGTGGCCTCATTTGGAGATCGATATCTTAACTGCCAGGATTAAGATCAGAGTTAAGTTTAGGGTTATAATTAGAAGTCAATTTAGTGTTGGGTTTAAGTCAATTTTCGAGAAGCAGCTAAGAAACAAAATTAGAGATGGATGATGAGCAATTGAATGAGACTGGGAAAGTTATTAATAAGGCAACCAAGCTTACTTTTTTAAAGGAAACATTGATTGCTTCTATTTTAGGGCTTTAAATAACAAGAGATAAGCTGGATCATAGGCTAAATATGAGGTTTTAAGATTTTAACGGGAGGATGATGGCCATAATTGGTGGGCTGGTGGCTTTTTTAGCACCAAACACAAGAACTCAGCCTTCAGCACTTGCTTACGAGATAGAGAAGCCAATGCATGTTGGGGATGCTACCACAGTAGATGCTATTGTGCCTCGAGATCTACCAAGGAGGGAAAGGAGGCATAAGCTAGAGAATGATTATATCAAAAAGGAGGAGGATGAATATATTCCTCCCCTTATGAATGTGAGAAATAAAGGTCCTAGTATTAAGGGTGCAACCTTTAAGAAAATGGAGGAAAAGATTCAAGCAATGTCCAGGTTGTTGTTCACTGGAAGAGGAAAGAACCCTACAGGTAAAAATTTAGATAGAGATAAGCTGCTACCCCAAAGGTTCAAGATGCCTGACCTCCCTAGATTCATCGATAATACCTCTGATCCTTCTACGCATGTCAAGCAGTATAGCCTGATCATGAAGGGACCACCCTAACCAAGAAACAAAAGGTAGAGTATTTTTGTTTGAGCTTGATAGGTTCGTAATAAACTAGTATCATGGGTTGGATAGGCATACCAAGGAAGATTGAAACTTATTGACTGAAGAATTTCTCAAACAGTATGATTGTAGTACAAGGATAGAGGTCACTCTAAAAGTGCTCGAATTGTTCTAACAAAAGCATGATGAGTCTTTTCATGAATACTTGACCAGGTAAAGGAACCGAGTAATAGAGATGAAGAGAAAGCCTGATATCGCTGACCAGATCAGGTTTTTCATTTGAAATGCAAGTCCCTACTTGAGGGATGGCCTAAAAATAAAGGGATTAAAGGATTGGGAGTATTTAAGAGACATAGCCATAAGAGCTAAGGGGGAGTGTTTGGCCACAAGGGCCAACAATAAAAGTGTAAGGAGGAACTTTGGCAATAACAAGGAAATCAAAAGTAGTAGTAGAGTGAATAGAAATGGAAAGACAACTGAAGTTTATTTTAAGGAGGTTAATCAAAGGCACTATTCCAACCTTAGCAAGTCATTATCTTGGGTTTTTGTTCGACTGTTCAAGAAAGAGAAGCTATAGCCATTACTATCAAGACTAGCTAAGAGTTAAGGGATGCCCCATCATATGAAGGATGAGTATTGTGCTTACCATTAGCATACCAAGCATCTCACTGATTATTGTTGTACCTTGAGAAATAAGATTTAGGATCTAATATACAATAAATAGATTTCAAACCCTGAAAAAAGAGAAAACAAGATGAATGAGGGGTATAATGACATGCTACCTCCAGTGTTCATGATTGGTTCTAATCTACTTGAGCAGTATGTCATCAGAGACCTTTATGGGAATAAGTACGTAGCTGTTAATCATTCTATCACTAAAATAACAAAGCCAAATGAAAAAAAAATCTACCAGTTTCAATGATTAATTAGTGGGATTCCCCCATTACAAGTGAAGATGAAGGGGTTATGGTGCTAATTGATATATGGAGTTCAGCCAATGAAAGTGACGAGAAAGTGAGGGAAAAAAACTAAAGGTAGTCACTAGAAGTGAAAGAGTGGCCTCTGAGATTGAGAAGTAACTAGCTTTTACTATAATAGCCACAGAAAAAGAAACTGAGGAGAATTAGATAATAAAGCAGCTAAATAAGACATAAGCCTATATTTCCATTTAGGATTTATTGAGACAGTCACTATTACATAGGTAAAAACTGGTAGAAGCCTTAAGTAAGTCTATTGTTGCCATAACCATTTCACCTTCTAAATTACTAGATTTAGTTAAATAAGGAATATAAGAGAATGTTGTGTATTCTAATACAGATCTACCTGCTAAAGGAAGAAATCACAATCATCCTCTTTACATCAAAGCTCAACTGAATGGAAAGCACACAGCATATGTGATGGTAGACGATAAATCTTCAATCAATGTATGTCCTTTATTTGCAATCCCCGCTTTTGGACTGAATAAGAGCATGTTGAACAAATCGAATTTGACCATTTTGCTTATGATAATTTGAAAAGGTAAGTTGTTGGGACCTTCAAAGCTATAGTAAAGACGGGGCTAATTGTCACTGAAGCTGATTTTGTGGTATTGCCTATTCGTACCAACTTTTCTGTATTGCTTGGAAGACCATGGTTCCACAAGTTAGGTGGAGTGCCCTACACACTACATCAAATGATCAAGATACCTCATGATGGTTAGGTGGTCACCATCAAAGCTACAAAAGAGAACTAAGTATCTATGTTGGAATAGCTAAGTAGCCTTTTAACGGGTTCTATATGTCTGTGATAAAGAGAGTGAAAGGGGTTTTGCTGATAGCCCACAAGTGCTAATCATGCTAAAGAAGATGCAATTCTTGCCTAGAGCTAGTTTAGGAAAGAATTCTCAGGGGTGCAAACTACCATCACTACCAAGGGATAAAAAGATAGGAAGTGACTAGGTTACACTGGTCCTGGTAAAAAAGATAAAGGAAAAAAGCAACAAAAGTGATCTCTTACATTTCCAAAAGCTTTACCCCAAATTTAGGGTTATACCTTTACTGTGGAGAAAATGAGCCTCAGTTGTTAGGAGACAAGATAGTGCTTGGGCTTGAGCTATTTAATGACATCTTTGATTGGAAACAGGGGATTATCAAGCCATACAAAGGTTTCTGCAATGAAGAGATTCTTCTGCATCATTCAGCATGGGACAAGTAAGTGCCTGAAGAGATCATGACTGAGAAGCCGAAGATCCACCTAAACCAAACCTAGAGCTGGATAGGCATTTGCTACTTATAGACTAAAGATGATACTTTTATTGACATTATTCATGTTCCATAACTTTTTTATGAGAACAATGATTTCTCTTTTGATTATATTAATATGATGAATAATTTTGCTTACTTGTGTGATATTTCTCCTAATTTTGATATGCATAATCATGATCATGAATCATTCATATTTGACATTAACTCAACAAGCATATGTTTATTTAATCTCATAACAAAAGAAAATCCCAAAAAATTCTTATTGGCATCAGATATAACTCCTGAAGAATGGGAAAATTTTAAGAAAATATTTAAAAAAATATGAAAGCATCTTTGCATGGACCTATAAGGACATGCCAGGAATTAATCGAGAAATAGCTAAACAAACCACCCAACCTATCCAAGGTACAAGCTAGTCAAATAGAAGCTTAAGAGGCTCAGGCAAAACTGGGCTAAAAAGGTCAAAGATGAAGTTAGGAAGTAAATAGAGGCCAAGTTCCTAGTAGAGGTCTAATACCCAATATGTTTGGCAAATGTATTCCCTATAGCAAAGAAAGATGGAAAGGTTAGAGTTTGTGTGGACTATAGAGATTTAAACAAAGCTTTCCCTAAGGATGACTTCCCTTTACCTCACATAAATGTCTTAATGGATAGCATAAATGCCTGTGCCATATATAGATTTGTCGATAGATATGCTGGGTACAATAGTCTTTTGAACAATATTGTCGATAAGATCAAAACGGCCTTTATCATTGAATGGGGCACATATGCCTATTGAGTCATGTCTTTTTGGCTTAAAAATATAGGCGCCACCTATCAGAGGATTGCAACTAGGATATTAGATGACTTGAACCATAAAGAGGTAGAGAAGTACGTGGACGATATGATGACCAAGTTGGCAACCTGAGAACACCACTTTGAGGCTTTGGAAAAATTCTTTCAAAAGAATAACAAGTGCAACCTTTACCTTAACTCCAAGAAGTGTATATTTAAGGTTACTTTGGGTAAGCTCCTAAGGCACTTAGTAAACCAGAAAGGGTGAAAGCCATTATAGAGATGCCTATACCTCAAAATGAGAAAAAGGTTAAGGGATTTCTAGGTAGGTCCAATACAAAAGCAGATTTATAGCTAAGTTGACCTTAATTTGTGAGTTAATCTTCAAGCTACTTAGAAAGGATCAGCCAATGGTTTGGAATGGAAACTATCAAAAGGCATTCGATACCATTAGAGAATATCTTCTACATCCACCAGTGCTGAGACCACTGCAGACAGGTAAGCCTTTGATCTTGTATTTGGCCATAAAAGATAGTTTAATGGGTGCTATAATGGCCCAAGAAGACTTTTGGGATTGAGTACACAGTTTACTATCTCAATAAGAAGTTTCTTCCATATAAGGTTAAGTACATAGAAGTTAATAAAACATTTGTATAGTAGTTATTTGGGCTTCGAAGAAGCTGAGGCATTACTTTTATTCCTACAGAGTACAAGCTATGGCTAAGCAGAATCCCCTCAAGTATTTATAGGAAACACCCTCGCTTCTAGGAAAGATGGGCAGGTAACTAATCCTTTTACAGGAGTTTGACATTGAATACATCACTAAAAAACTATTAAAAGAAGAGCTATAGAAGAATTCCTAACTGATCAACCACTAAAGGGAGAAAAGATAACCTATGAGTTCTTAATGAGGATATTGAGGCTATAACAATTCAAGGTTAGCAAATGTACTTTGATAGAGCTGTGAATAACAAAAGAGTGGGAGTAAGCCTAGAGGGAGAGAAGCTACCCTTAACCAAGAAACTGAGGTACAATGCTATAAGCAATGAGGCTAAGTATGAAGGTTGCATCTTTAGGTTAGAAGCCTTACTGACAGTAAGGGAAAAATCTACAGAAGTATTAAGGGACTCATCCTTTGTGGTCTATTAAGTGAGAGGTGAGTGGTTAGTAAAAAAAGAATGATTATTGCCTTATATTAAATGTCTAAAAGCTTTAAGTAGTTAGTTCAAGGTTTGCACCTTTATGTATGTGTTTAGAGATGAGAATTATTTGGCAAATGCTTTAGCTACTGTGACATGCACTAAACCCATGGGCATTCGGTTTATTCTCGAAAGCCTACTTTTAGTGTTCAAGATTAAATAAAGGCTTATTAACTCGTGAAGATTGGTCGCTTCGCAATAGATAGGATTTTATTCCCATCTATTATTGGCAATCAACCTACGAGGGTATTTGTTGGGCACTACAAGGAAGGTATCATGAAGTCGCCACCCAATAAGACATTGAAAAAGTGAGTTCTAACCTCATGAAACCAAAACCAGAGATAATCCAGACTTCACTCCTATTTATAACTTCGTTAATGTTATATAATTGAGTTTTAATAATTAATTTATTTTATCTCTTTTCTCACATGAGATATTATGCTAGAAAAGTAAGGCACATTCAAGCACATTAAAAAGTTGTAATGCATGTATATGGAAAGCTGTAAAAGCATGGCATAAAAAAACATTTAAGGAATATAAGAATAAATGTAAAGATAAATCATACATAAATTGGGGAATTAATTAAGTTCATTTAAATAAGGACGTTAGTGCTTGCATGCATATTTATAAAAATGTTAAATTTTGGGTATATTTTGATAAAAATGGGGTGATTTATCCCTTGCTGCTTTGAAAGAAAGTATCACGTTAATTAATTTTAAAGGTAAAAGAATTATAATTTGTGTTTATAAAAAAAAAACCTTTACATGTTATTTTGTAGGTGAAAATTAGGACATTGGTCCCTTTTATTGTAGAAAAATTCCGCTCAAGCTTGTACAAAATCATTTGGTGAGTTTTTAGTTAAATGCTAGAAAAACCATTTATTTGCAATAAAAATGGCATTAAATAATAATAATACAAGTAAAACATGCAAAAAGTGTGATATTGATTGATTTGGAAACATCGCTTCCTTCATGCATATTTTATAAAAGAATAATTTGTGTGATTTTTGGGATAAAAGTGGACATTAATCCATTTTATGTGAAAAATTTAATTAATTATGTAGAAAACGATTAGTGTGACTTTTCCTAACTATTGTGCAAAAACCTATTTTTTTTTACTAGCTATTACAATCAAATATATGAAAGGCATGAAAGGAAAAATTAATACAAATGCAAAATGATGAATAAATAAGAAAATAAATCCTAGGCTAATTTGCTCCACCCGGTTCTCCAATTCTCCAACCCAATTCATCTTGCAAATGGGTTTTAGGCATCAAAAGGACAGAAAATAATATTGATCAATAACGAATTAAATCAAATAATAAACAATAAATAATTAATTTCATATAATAAAAATAAATTAGACAAAAAACATAAAATGCATGATGCATGCAAAATTCATACAACATTTATAGGCATGCGTATGCTAAAATATTTTAATAATAATAATAATAATAATAATAACAAAATATAGGATATAATAGTAGTATGACCTCAATGATATTAATAATAAAATAATTAAATTAAAGAGAATTAAGTATAAGAGTAAATATGTAAATGCATAATTTACATATTAAAAGTGAATAATGATAAAATGTATAAATTAAAATAAACTATAACAAATAAATAATATTAAGCATGTTGTGTAAATTATATGATAAATAACAATATTAATAATAATAGGATCAATAATGAATAAGCAAACATAGATTAATAGGAATGACAAATAAATTCAATGTCAAATTAATACATGAATAAATACAAGAAAAAAATTATATTAATAAAATAAATAATATTAAAAATCATGAAAATAAAGGAAATGAGTGAAAAATGGGTCAAAAGAGTGAGTCACATGCATGGGAGAGACCAAAAGAATGAGTCATAGAGCAAAATGGAAGAAAAAGGCAAAAAAAATGAGTCATAGGCTGAGGTCGTGACTTGCCCAATGAGTCAAGGCCTTAGGCCATAACTCAACCTAGAGAGATGTTCCAACCACTGGAACGATTCTATTAATGGCCAAAAATCACCCAAAACTCTCCAAAATGCAAATTTAGTCATTTTAAGACATTCGAATGCTAAAAGAAACTCATTATTATGCATAAAAAACATGATTTATATGAAGAAAAACAAGATTAAAGCAAGGAGACATAGAATTCAAAGTTTAACAAAATGAGGAAGACGATGATGTAGACACTGTGATCCGAGGCAGCCTAGATCAGGGTCATCCTATGATGAGAAAATAGTATATTTCTGATAAAAAAATATGGATCTCGAAGCTCCAATCTGGATTTTTCACAATTTTCATGAGAATTTTATGATTTTTCAAGTGTTTTTTAAGGTTTAAAAAAAATAGCACTAAAAACCATGATTTTGGCCTTTAATGATGATAGACGATAATTTGTCATGTAAGGGATGGTCGTCTATGGCCACCTCCCTCCTATCCAGGTTAGATAAGGTGCATTTATGTGAATTTTAGATTTTTTCTGAAAGACGATCGTCTGTCTTGAAGGACGATTGTCTGTGGTTAGATTTCTAGATTTTCTATATTTTTGGTTTTCAAACAAGCAAAGATAAGATTTTTTCAGGGATTTTTTAGTCTAGATTTTGAGGGATTAATCCCTCTAGACTTGGAGAATTAGAGTTGGAATGTTCCAACTCCTCCTTAGATATAAAACATGAGAAAATTAGGGTTTCAATAGGGGGATCATTCTTGGAATAAGGGACAAGTTCTTGGAAAAGAAGAAATCAATTCTTCTCTTTCTAAGGCAAAGGTTTTGCACATTCTTTTGATCCGGTAAAAGACACATAAAAAATGTAGACATACAGAGTCAGAATATCTCTCAAAGGTAATATTCTAGGCTTTCCTCCCTCTTTCTCTCTCTAGATTTGTCATTCGTATTCATACTGTTTAATATTGAATTTAACATATTTTATATGTTATAATTTTAGACTCATACGCTTAAATTGAATGCCTTGTTAATATGGATCTGTGTGTATGATGACACATTGATTTAGTCATGATTTCCTCCATAATTTTATGATTTGAAGTTTTGATTTTTTTTTATGTTATTTTAGATGATAATGTTATTTTGTGTAGTTGAAGCATGATTTAGTGCTAGGCTTTTAGCTTGGCATGTTTTAGCCTCATATATTCGTACACTAGGACTTATTTGAGATTTTGGTGAGTTTGTGTCAATTTTCAGTTTCTGTATCTGTCCCTCAAGTAACAAACGGGAAGAAACTACCACAGACAGCCATCTATCAGTGCAATAGACGAGACGTCATGGTGATTCTTCTCATCCCATCCCTCCTTTGGTCATGGGTGTCCATCACCTGTCCAGGGGCATCCGTGGTTGATTTTATGCTCGAAATTAACTTGTTTTGTATTTTATAATTTCAGACTCATATGCTTAAATTGAATGCCATGTTAATATGGATTTGTGTGCATGATGGCATATTGATTTGGTCATGATTTCCTCCATGATTATATGATTTGAAGTTTTGTTTTTATTATTTTGTTTTAGATGTTAATGTTATTTTGTGCAGTTGAAGCATGATTTAGGGCTAGGATTTTAGCTTAGCATGTTTTAGCCTCACATATTTGAACACTTAGGGCATATTTGAGATTTTAGTGACTTTTGTGTTAATTTTCAATTTCTGTATTTGTCCCTCGAGTGATAGATAGGAAGAACCACCACAAACAGCCTTCTGTTAGCGTGACAAATAGGATATCATGGTGATTTCATCTCGTCCCATCCCTCATTTGGTTTTGGGCGTCTGTCACCTACCTAGGGTGTAACGCCCTATTTTCAAGCATAATTTCGCACCTTATATTTTATTATAAATGACATCCTATGGTTTCTAGTGTAGTTAATCTATATCATTGTTGGTTAACAACTTAATATGTCATTTAGATTTTAAATTCATTTTAGCATCGTAATGTTATTATTTATTTGGTATAAATTTCGATAGCATAACAGGTTATAAACTGTGCTACCTAAACCTGCAAATTGACAAATTAACACTCCCAAAAGGCAATTTCCACCTCCAATACTCCAATAGCATTCATAGCACTTCTAAATCAACCACAATCCATTATCGCAATACAGTTATGAAATCACCATTCACATATATATCAAATCATGCATTTACAACTAATTGTCATTCATTATACATCAAAACTTAATACATGCCAATTATCCAATCCTAACACAAAATATGACTAAACTTTATGTTGCCAAATGAGTTACACATACATACCACTTTGCTTTCACATTATGGAATCTTCAGTGCCTGTCTTTGCTACACTGTTGCCTAGTGCTAGATACAACTACACAATTTCATCTACATAAAACTAATTTAGTTAAATTACCATTTTACCCCATTATGTTACTTTTATTCAATATGGTCAATATTTGCTCTTTTATTGTCCTAATTTTCTATTTAGTCCTTTTTGTATTTATTTTTCTTATTGAGCCTGATATAATTCTTTCTTAATTGGAAAGTTACCATTTGGTTCTTAAGTTTTTCCTATTTCTCATTATTGTATGAAATTTACTCTAATGTTATCCTTTTTGGTCTCTTTTTGCTTTTATTTCGTTTTAAGTTCAAAGTTTACATTTTAGTCCTCATATATTTTCATGTAATGGCAAATTATAGTATGATCCCTAAACTTTTCATTTTTCATGTTTGACCTTATTTGACCTCAATTTTGGCTCTTTTTGCTTCCTTTGACTTTTATTTCATCTTAAGTGAAAAATTTATATTTTGGTCCTTATTCTTACTTATAACTGGTAAATTACATTTTGGTCCCTAAAATTTTTTTCATTAATTACAAGTTTGCCCTCCTTTGTCTATTTGACTATTTTAACCTTTTTAGCCACATCTTTTATGCCAAATTACAATTTTAGCCATAGTTTATCATGTAATTATATTTTTACCCTTTTGAATCTATATTTTACATATTACACATAATTTACTATTTAATCACACATATGATATCTCTTATGCATAATTTACCGTATAGTCTTTGTCTTTCTATGTAATTAAGTTTTTGCCCTATTTAAACCAAATGACCTCATATTTCATCCTTTTTATTATTTTATCACACAATGACATCTTTGGCACATATTTTGCAATCTACTCCTCACTTCCTTATGTGTTTACAATTTTTACCCCTTTTCTGAAGTATTAATTACACTTTTACTTTATCTATTACTAATTTACATTTATGATATCTTCCATGCATAATTTTTTTATACTAATCACATTATGCTATAATTGTCACATGCTCATTTCACATCCATACATGCTTAATAACCATAGTCATGCATACATGTGACATTATGTAAAAGTAATGGAATCATATCATCTACATCACATACATCATTCGGCCTCAATAGGCTCTTATACATACAATGTGATTTCTTCTTCATTAGCATGCCATATGTGTTCTCAAGGTCATTTCATGTATCCTTATGTTGATACATATCCCATCTACATTGATAATCTTAACTTACATGTATAAACACTATTATATTCATATACACAACATCATGTCTACATGTTATTTTTCATTCTAATTAACTATATCATGTTCTTTCATCATTATGTTGTGCATTTCTTATCAAATATGTCATTAATCATCAAATTACTTCACATTATGTTAGATGACATAATTCGGCCACTTAGAGTTTTCACCTGCCTAAATTATTTTCTTTACTAATCCATGTTCACATCATGTTAGTTCATCATTTTATGCATCTATATGTTGACATATATCAATTTTACCTTGATATCTCTTTGTTATCTACATGTATAACTTTATGTTCACATACTAACTATTATGTCCATGTGTTATTTTAAGTTCAAATCAATCATACCATTCTCATTCTTCATTACAATCATCATTTCATATTAAGTATTCCACTAATTATCAAATTACCACATGATAAGATTTAGGTCTCAATTCAGCCACACTAAGTTCATAAGCTTATACCATATTTTCCCCACACATTGTTAGATCTTTTATACTCATTTTATCCTACAAAGTCTTAATTTAACAACATATATTCAAACTATGTCCACAACTCTTTATTTTCCAAGTGTACATCATTATGTTCACTAACATAATATTATATCCACATGGTGTTTGAAGTTTTACTTAATAATATTATGTTCACTACTCAAATAGTATCTATTTCATGTCTAATATACAAATAGTCATCAATTTTCTACATATCACACCATGGGCTATCATTTGGCCACCTTGTAATTTCTTTCTCCTTGATTGTTTTTTTTTTTTTGTTAATTCTAGGTTATTATATGTTATTACACCATCTTACTAACATATATCAACTTATTTTACATTTTTACCAAGATTACCATACTTACATAATATAAATTTTTACATAATTCATGGAAATTAATTAAAGTAAAGTGTAAAATAGTATCTACTTACCCCAAAATGGCTTGAAATCATCCAATTTGCCCTTTCTCTTTTTTAGTCCACTTGGTTTCCCTTGAAAATTCCCTTGGTTGAATTCCTCTTAAGTTGTTTCTCCAAATTTTCTTTCTTCCTTTTTATAATTTCTTTTACTTCTTCCACTAAAAATAAGCTCTAGAGATGGTTTGGGATGGATTAGGACTTTTTAATTGTTTAAAATGAAAGATTAGATAGGATTTCATAAGAGAAAAATGAAGAAATTTTGAGAAAATGTATATGTAGGGGACAGATAAAGAAGGGAGAAAATGGGGGAGTTCTCTAGATTTTTTTTATTTTTTTTCTATTTATGCCTATCCTAATTGGGCCAAATTAGGTCTACCCACCTTGGTCCAACCAATTGCCTAATTTTTTACTTAAATGACCCACTTTTTGGCCTAGTTAATTTCTCTACTAATTTTCTTGCTCAATTTCTAATTCCAATTAATCCTAACCAAATTACTTATGACATTTACACCCTTAAACCAATTAAAAATGCCCTTTAACTCAACTAATTAAATTAACCTTAGTTTTTTACCATTTTCCAGAAAATGGTGTTTTACTCATCAGAATGCTATGAAATTTTATCTCGAATCTACAAAAATATGCAAGAGAGTGTGTTTAAAATTTAAAGTTATTCCAAGATCATTTCAATATAGTTCCAACTTCTGAGGAAAAATCAACCAGTTCGAAATCCAAAAATTCAAAGTCATAAAAAAATTATTTTTCACTTTTTAATTAGAGGTAATTATAATAGATTTGGATAAATAGAATAATTTTTAAAGGTCCATAAAATATTTTAGAGTCTGATCAAACTTTCGATCAACCCTTTCTATAGTACTGAGCAAATCCTTTGCTGTCTATTTTGGAGACATATCTGAGCTCAATTTCTCCTCAAATTGTACCACGAGACTCCATTTAACTTATCTTATCTCACTTAATGGTTAACTAAAACTTTCCAATAGGTCACCCGTTCTTAGATTTTTTTAGCTCGAGCACGTTTAACACTTAAACACCTATAAATTTTACTGTACTATACTACTATAATCACACTAATAACTATCTTAGGGTTACCGTTCATGCTCTAGAATATCCTATACATGTCAGATAAAAATTTTGGGTGCTACACAAGGGCATCTGTGGTTGATTTTATGCTTATTTTAATGTATTTTGTGTACTTTTATTGTTGTTCATTTTATTTTATCGATACTTGGTGTGTTAACTCATTTTTTGTACATATTTTGCTTCTGTATGCATATTTAATTTTGTGATATCTTTCTATATTTTATTTTATTTGGCCTTTTACTTGTAATGCTAATTTATTAGTTTTTTTGGTTTTGTATGAGTAATTGACCCCATGTGCCTTTAGAGGATCCCGTGAGACGATCATGCATTAGGAGTCATGCCACGATTGGCTCCTTCCTCTCTTTGTTCATTTGGTTTTATTTGTATTCATTTTGTTTATCATTTTATTTATTATTTTGCTTTATTTAGTTTGGTTTTTATATATTTTGGATATATTCAATTTGCAGATGTAATAGATGGTAAAAAAAAAAAGGCTTTTCAATACGCTAAAATGGAAAAGACATCTAAAATCATTTCTATTGTTTAATTTGGATTTTTCTTTAAAATATGGACCAATGTCCAATTTTCCAATAAAAAAAATCAATGATAAAAGAGATTTTTTGTAAAATATGCATAAGGAAACCAATGTTCCTAACCTAAATGAATGCCTTGATTTATGTATGTAATTTATTTCTTTGTCGAACGATTTACTTATGTAATAACTTAAGTAAGACTTTATTCTTTTTATTTATTTATTTATTTATTGCTTTCTTTATTTGATTGGGATATTTATTTAATTTTATTGCCAATGCATCATGTGTGAGAGGATAGTGGATTAATGCTTAAAACCCTATCATAAAACAACATGTAACCAAGGTGTTAAGTAAGAGTGATGTCCCAAACAACAATCTCTATTTGGACATTAAAAAAGATTGAGATTCATTTTCTAATGTATTGTTGGATGGTGACTCCATAACACCTGCCTCTTTGAGCCTATTAGTAGATGCCTTTAGAAGTTGACCATCAACAATAATTTGGGCCTTAACCCCTTTTTTATTGTGAAGTGGCCATCCTTTTGAGACATAGTGAGCCTCATTCGTACTTGGACCCTAAAAGCGGGCCTCCAAGAGCAAACCAAGAATCAAGCGTGGCTCCAGAGCACGTCATAAATGAATAGTAAATTCTAAATCACATATTTACTCAAATTCCAACTATTTAAATGGGTTTTTACAATTTAATGAATGAGATAAGCATAAAACTTCATTAATAACTCATAAACAAGATTAAAACCAAGAAATCAAATAAATGGAAATTCAAGCTATAAACATGGAAAAAATAGGAATTTACTATAAATCAAATTTTAACACTAGATTTACAAGATTTGGGGCTCAAGAATATTGCCTTCAGTCTTGGTTCTATCAAAGAACAAGAAAAAATAGTGTTATTGCCTCTTTTGCCATTTTTTTCTCCTTTGTAACTTGGTTTTTTGAAGTTACAGTGTGTATTTTTTAGAGAGAGAAAGAAAAAATGTGAGAGAGAGAGAAAGAGTTCCCTCTTTTGAAATCTGATTTTTTTTATTGAATATCCCTAAAACAATTAATTGGACAAAGATCCCCATGAAAAAATCCCATAAGCAGGTAAGATGAAAGAGATTTTTTCCTTAAATATTTTCCTTTATTTTTATACGCAGAATAGGTTCAAAGAGTGAGTCACGGCTTTGACTCGTAAGTCAAGAGAGTGACTCACAAATGAGTCATGGCCCTAACTCGTGAGTTAAGGGAGTGACTCACTACCTTTGATGTTGACTTTAATTGTTGACTTTTTTAAAACCTTGGAACCCATTTTGACCTTGCTAATAGAGAGAAAAGACAAAAAAACACCAAAAAAGGATTTTTAAACATTTAAAACCAGTATAAGAGTTCTAAAAATATTTTGAAAATATAAAATCTAGGAGAAAGCATGCCACTTTCGTTCCTTATATGCTTATGAGAAAATGTTTCCTCATTAGGTAACTCTGATCAGGAGTTGCTTCAGGACCTAGTGTCTATAACTACCTTGGTATCAATATAGTATAATCCAAAGGGAGTAAGTATAAAGCCAATTTTAATCTCGAGTTCCAACAAGTCATACTTCGAGATTGAGCAAGTAATGGATATTGAGGTGAAGGATGGGAAGCTTTGGTATCATGACATTCAAAATTACTTAGAAAGGTCAATATTTCCAAAGAAAGCCATTGAAAAGGACCAAAGGATGATATGTAAGCTATCAACTCAGTTTATTACTGTAAGTGGAGTACTCTATAAAAGGCAACCTGACGACCACTAACTGAGGTGCTTGAATGAGAATGACGCTAGAAAAGTTATGGATGAGGTACATGTAGGAGTATGTGGAGCTCATATAGATGGATTAGCCTTGGCAAAGAAGATTATGCACCAAGGATTCTTTTGGCTTACAATAGACACTGATTGTTCTAAGTATATCAAGGAATGTCAATTGTGCCAACAGTATGCGAACTTAAGACACTTGCCGATTTCTGAGTTGTGCAACATCATATTGCCTTGGTTGTTTACGTATGGGACATAAAATCATGGCTATGATTCACCCGCTAGCTTTAAATGGATATAAATTAATTATAGTTGCCATAGATTACTTTACCAAATGGGTAAAAACATAATCCTTCAAAAAGGTGGATGCTACGGATATGGCTAAGTTTATCTAAAAGAATATGATATGTAGGTATGGTTTACTACACCACATAATGTCAAACAATAGGTTACAGTTCTCTGGAGAAACTAAGCAGGTACTAAGGAAATATAGGGTTCAACATCATAGGTCCTCTCTTTATAGACTTTAGGCCAATGGGGTAGTTAAAGTAACCAACAAAATGTTAAAAGGATTTTAGCTAAAATGCAACATCATAGCTACCTTTTGTATTATAGGGTTATAGAACTGCAACTAAAACTTTAACAGGGCATACTCCATTTTCCTTGGTTTATGGGATGAAAGTTATACTGCTAGTAGAGATTGAGCATCAATCTTTAAGAGTGGTCTTAAAAGCTAAATTGCTAGAAACAAAATGGGCTAGACAGAGTTTAATATAACTTAACCTACTAGATAGGGATAGAATGCAAGCCTACTATCACAACTAAATTTATCGAAAGAGATTAGCTCATTCATTTGGGAAAAAGGTTAGGAAGCATCCTTTGAAGGAGGGAGATTTAGTGTTCAAACAGATGAGAGCTAGGATTCCAAACATTTAGAGCAAATTCAAGCCTATTTGGCAAGGACTTTTTGTGCTGAAAAAGTTATTATCCGAAGGAGCCACTATTCTAACTGCCAGTGATGGCAATGAGTTCAAAAATTTGATAAATGTTGACAAATTGAAAAGGTTCCATGGTTAAGACTCAAAAGAGAAAAAGAAGAGAATAAGAGCCCTGCGAGTCAAAAACCATAAAAATAGAGGCCTTATTAAAATTGGGTGCCTTATCAAGGTAAAATTTGAAAAAAGGCACCCTGGGTAAAAATTATGAGCTGAGAGAAAATAATCAATCAAGAAAACCCAAGAGGGCTGATTGATGATAGGAGTTATGATGCTCTTAAAATTTCATTTCAAGATTAAGTAATATGTGTCATTGAGACGATGTTGAATAATGATCATGTGTACTAAAATTAGAATGAATAGTCATATGTGTATCAAAAACATTATTAATGTATTCAAAAGTAGTTCTATCTTTTCATATGTTCAAAATTTAAAAGTTCTAATGAAAACAAAAACATAATCCATGATAGTATCTAACCTAGTTTATATCACATTGCTTGCTCCCTCCAAGTGCCTTAGCTGAAATGTCTTATTATTAACTGTTGGACCCATGACCCACTGCTTGTATGTGATAGGAGTGGTAAAGTCACCGGCACTAATCTTAAGAATGACAGTCTTCACAAGGAGTGAGACTCAAATACTTTAATAGTAGCCTATCAAAAAAAGAGTAGAGAGTGGGTCACCACGGAAAGGCAAAGGACACCTGATAAGGTCCTGATAGTCCCCATACTAGAAAGCACAGTGAATAGTGATGTAAAAGGTGGCTCGATGTAATCCACACAGTAGGATGCATCTAGAAGGTTCATCTTAGACTACTAAAGGTATGGGTAACTAAGGACACCTAAAACTGATATCATCAACTGCTAGGTGAGCAAACCAAAAAACTTCCTTATGGGACAAATGAAACTCATATTATCTATGCCTAAGGTTATAATGCCTCAGTTGATAAGTGCCCATGGATTTTGCCCAATGAGGAGGCTCTGACAGTAGCTTAAGCTTCTCATGTAGCTACACCTAAAAAAAGAAAAAGAAAAAGTCGCTAATGTGAGTTGGATTCATCTCAAGCAAAAATGAGGTGAGGAAATACGTGAAAATCTGAAAGGATACATTTTCCAATAAAAAAAAGCTAGTGTAAAAATCCACAAGGGGTGCACTACCTTTAAAATAATGATGTACCTGGAGCAACAAGGGACTGCCAATAAGACGAGTGGCAAGGTCAGAACAAATGGCATCTAGGCCAATAATCGTCTCTGCCAAGACAAAGGGAAATGGGGTACGTCTTCTGCATACACCATCCATAACTTTGAACAATCTGTAATCTCCAATCAGGTTATTTGAGCATACCAATAAGCATCGAGCAAAATAACACAACAAAATCATGCCAATCTAGAAGGTAGTCACATCATTAAAGTCATTTAAGACATCAGTCAATCTCTCCAATAAAAATGTCCTCCTTCGAGGTACTAAGCTCCTAGCCTCAACAGGTAGAACAGCTAAAGCCCAAGTCACCTCTCTGGGATAATTGAGAACAATAGAAGGTAGCCAAGGTTAGGTACCAAGTGCAAATCTTACACCAATAATCTCAACAAACTCTTCAAGTAAGGGGTATAATTCTTGATGTTTAAACCTAAAGACATGGAACTATAGGTCCCAGTACCGAGCAATAAATAAAATTAGAGTCCTGTCAAATATCATTCTCCTCAAAACTTTAAATTGGAGTATGGGGTCAGAATAGGGTTTTCCCAAGTTCTCAAGTCATCTAACAGTCTGTGCAGTTTTGTCATAGCCGAGGTCGACATGGTAAAAATATACAAATGGTCTGAATACAAAAACAAATAAAGGAACGTATAAGAAAAATGAAAAATGACTGCAACCAAAAAATTGGAAGCCAAAAGAAAAAAAATGTACTTAAAGGAGAGCTTTATTAGAGAAGAGAGGTCAAAAAGCATAAATATCGAGGAAAAATCAAGTATTTATAGAAAAAGGTGTGATAAATGCTCGTCCCTCGAAGAGCGAGCCATAACCGGCTCATTCGTCACCCCTGGACTACACAAGTGAATCACTTCTGAATGTCCCATACATTACATGTACATTTCTTTTTGCATTCTCCTTGTTTTTATTTGGCAGGAGGTTCAAAGGGCCCACTATTAGTATGGAATCTTCTTGAAGGTTTTAAAATTCAAAGAATTCAAAAATTCAAAGAGTATTTAAAAAAAAAGAAAAGGAAAAATAATACACACACACACATACATACATGCATACATACATACATACATACATACATACATACATACACACATACATACATACATACATACACATGTATGTGTGTGTGTGTAAAACAATAATATGTATGATAATAAATGTAAATAATATGATGTAAAAAGTAATAATAAAAATAAAAGACTGAGAAGGGTCCATTGGGTGAGTTTTCTTGCTCTATATCTAGTGCACGTAGGATTGTACAATATTTGGGATAAACCGACCAACCTAACCCGACCAACCCGACCAAACCAATAAAATATGGTTTAGATGGTTTATAGGTCGAGTTGGGTTGCTTCTCAGTTTTAAATCATGTGAAAGGTCGGGTTGTCAATATTGCGTTGTGTTAAAAGCTAAAACGACCATCTTCATCCTCTCTCAATCAATCATTTTTCTTCCTTGTTTTCTTCAGCATCCACACTCTAAATCTACCTAATCCGATTCATCTACTTCTTTTGCCCCAATCAAAAAGAGTTTTCTCCTCTTCAGCATCATAACACTACTTCCTTTCGATCATCAGACTCTCGCTGGACGGTTGCGACTTCAATCGGTGAATCATCTTTTAGAAATTGTGATTTTAATGGTAAGATGATTTTAAAGTATTATAGCATTTGATGCTAGGTTTTATGATGATAATGTTCTACTTGCACCACCTTCTTGCTCGAAAAGCAACTTTTGGCCAGATCTTGTGACCCTGTCTTTTGAGTCATATTCACTTTTTAGCTGCTTATACATGTTTTTTCCTTGGTTTCTGATGCTGATAATACAATTTTTTGATTTTTACTTTGTTTTTTAGCTGCGTATATGTGGAATTAAACCTATCTCTGTTTCCAACTAATTAGACTGTCGATTTCTTTTTCTATTTATTTTGATTTTTTTAATATAATATAAAATGGTTACTACTTGTTTTGATGTTTTAGGATTATTGAATTTGATCCAAATCTAAGCTAGATCATGATCATCATTCATCGCTAAGGAGGAGATCGAAGAAGCATCGCTGCCCAAAGCTTCATCACTGCCTACAATCACCGTTGGATATCATCACAATTCAAATGTGATACAATTTTGATTTGTATATGAGGCAAATCAGGTAAAATCCCCAGCTCTACAAAATTTTCTTTTAGCTGTTACTTGAATCTACTAGTTGATAACATCTCAGTAACACCGCCCATATTAACTTTGATTTTTCCTTTGTTACTGGGTTTCTAATCTTTTACAGGAAATGCTATTGCTTTGTTCCTTTTTCTTACTCCTACGTAAACATCTCTCTTCTCCCTCATTTCTCTAGAATTTCATTTTTTTCCTTTTCTTTCTCTGTTTTTCTTTAGAATTTATGGCATTATAAGTTTAAATAATGGATTGAAAAACCTCGAGAGGATCACATTCAAGCAAAATGATTTATCAGAGTAATCATGTATTATCCCTTACAGTTTCATCTCTATTAATCTAACATTTATGCAAGTAATCATAAATCCCATGGATTATTCATTTTCTTCTATTTATTCATAACTTGCTGCTGAGCAGTCTAGGTGCTTCAAATAAGAGGTATGTCATAGCTATTTTATTTACATTATATTTCATCCTAGCTACAAGCTTGGTATTTTGTTTAATTATTTGATAATGATGGGAATATTAAAAGGTCATTCTCTAGAACTAGAAAGTTTAGTATTTCTATAAAGGATTATATATCTGATCTGTTTTGCAGTTTGAGACTACCTCATGAATGGTTCCATCAGTGCTTACTTATTGATTGCAGTTGGTGTTAATTTAAATAGGACTGGTTTCAAAAAGAACTAGAACTCGTGCAGCGACAAAAGGCTACTTCTAAACAAGCTGCCTTTAATGCAAAACAGAGGCAGGGCTCCAGTGGTGTATGGGGTAGGCTTGCCAGGACCCCTGGTGACCAAAAAGAAAAAGATTGAAACCTCTTAAAGCATTTTTTTGAGTATTAGTCAATCAATTTTTCTATAAGATATTTTTGTTTTGATTAGCCGAGTTCTTTCCTGTGATGGGAATAAATATATTAGAGTTATTTAGAGTGAAGCTATTCATAGGGTTTTTGCAAGAATGTGTACTATAGTTTAAGTTATGGGACCAATATGTGTTCAATATAGGCCATTGCTGCAATATTCTTTTGTGTCTCTAATTCTTACAGAGCTTTGTATTTGGAGTTAATACATTATTTGAAATGAAGTATAGGATTTCATAATTTGAAGATTTTTGTTAATGTTTGAATTTGAATTGGCTTTTCACAAATTGCTTCACATATTGAGGCATTTATTATATTAGCTATCATAACGATTCTGAAGAATGAAGGATAACCAGTAATGTAAACTAATAAATGTATCTAACTGTGAATTTAATTTAGATGTCATTGACTCATTTAGATGTGTAATAGGCTGTATTATATCATTACTTTAATTTGATGTTAGAGAATGCTATTGTGGATCAAACTTTCATATTGATCAATGATTTATTTTGCATAAATCATACCACCAAATATTAATGATGAAATGTCATTGGAAAAAAAATGATGCCATTGAATCCTATCCTGTTGCAACAGGCAGGAGTTTTAGACTTCATTGATGACTTAATGGACGAACAATAACTTTAATGAGATAGGATGGATGGGATTTAATAGTCAAATTTGATAGATTTTTCAAATTTGCATGCATTTCCAATTCGAGAGCAGTCAAAATATAGAAGTATTAGTACATATTAGCACAATGCTTATTATATATAAATTTTAATATTTATTAGTTTTAAATTTAGTATATAGTATTTTAAATTTTGTGCCATTTATAATTTAATGTAATTATTATTTTGTTTATTATTTTATTTTATAAGTTAAATTTTGAAAAAAAAATGATGAATTCAGTAGTTAATTTACTTCAAACCGCATTCAAATCGTTTTAAAACCAATCCAAACCATTATAAATTATAATAAAAAAACTGCTTCAAACCACCCCAAACCACCTCAAACCATGTATATTGGTTTGGGTTGGATTTTTAAAATTTTTAACCCAACCCAACCTATGAACAGCCCTAAGTGTACGTGCTATTTCATTGGTCATAAGACTTGCAATATAAAATTTGTTGTCTTTTTTTATTGGTAAGTGTACATGTAGTTGTTCTAGCTTTAGAAAGTGTATAAGTTTTAAATCAAAAGGATGGAGAAGGATACTGCTATATAGACAGTATCTCTGATTTCATGGGCATTTGTTTATGATGGGTCATGAAACTGTGTGATTTGGATTTTCTATTTGGTTTTTACTAGTATTAGATATTCTCGCTCATGCATGCATATATACCCATAGTGACCCCTTTTTTGTGACCTGTGCTTATCCTATTACGTAATCTAATAATTACAGCTTTAACCAACTACCAGTAAATTTTACAATTATATTGCCTATTTATTTTTTTGTACAATATTGCCCTTAATATTTATCGAAAAAAAAAGCACGTATGCAAGAAATAAAAAGGTTCAATTTGTTTTTTTTTTGTTGAATCGTGTATAGGATACCATTTTAGGATATTATTTGCATATTTTGTTTTAGTTGTCTAAAACTAGTGGTGTCTGAAACTATCTCTTATATGTCATCATTGTTAAATAGTATTGATTGTCATTGCAATTTTTCCATTTGAGCTCTCTTTTTTTTTTTTTTTGCAATCCAATTACTTAAAATATCAAGTTTATTGTTTTGATCCAGTATCATCTTAGGGATAGTTAATCATTACATTAATGTTATGCAGAAGTGGGATGCTAATAGCAATATCAAACCTCTTATTTGTTTTTCTTTAAAGGCTTATGCTATCATGAGTTCACTGGAACATATGATGTTTCTGCATAATGAACTCCCAAAGTCAAAGTCCACCTTCCTCTCCAATCTTTGGGATGTAACAATTGGATTTGAATGTGGTGGTTGCATGCTTGGGCCAGGTTCAGTAATTTGAAATTTTTATTGTCCTTCAGGATGTTTTAAGAGTATTTAATGTTGAATTCTGTAATTTGCATGTAGATAGATATTTTGTTTTTTATATTGTGATTTACACAATACTTATACAAATAGAATTTTAGATAATTTTTTGTATAATAATACAAAACATTGTGCACAATATATACTTGTATTAATATTGCTTGCACAGGAGTTAAAATGTATGTATTGATTTTGAATTATAATATATATCTTCATTTTAAATTTTAGAATTTTTGTATTGAATTTATCGTGTTTAATTTGGGATTTGTAAATAGAAAATGCATATTTTTACAAAAAATTATAAGAAATTAAATAGAAAAATTTTATGTTGCTGATAAATTACCGGCAGAAAAATCTAGTGCTACTATTTTAGTAATTTTAATATTTACATTTGACGACAAAATTAACGAAGAAAAAATATCGTCGCTGTTTATACTAAAATAAATTAATAATTTATTCACTAAATTTATAGATAGTTTATCGATGCAACATTCTGTCGATAAATGGTCAACACGATGAAAGATCCAACGAATTTTTAATACAACTACTGATGGAATTTTTTTATAATTTCATCGATAAAACTCGTCAGTAATGTTTACTGACGGAATTTTTCCTCAGTAAATTGCTACCTACGAGTGTTTTATCGACGAATGCATTCTGTTGGTAAAACATTAAAAAATCACTGGTAAGGCATTTTTTGTCAGTAAAAAGCCAAATTTCGTCAACAAAATCAATTTTTTTGTGGTGTGTGTTCTTTTTTCTTCTACTTTAACATTGATAATTCTGAAAATTCCACAAAAGGAAAGGCCTTTGGTATGAATGAAGACAAGTCGATGGTGAATGAGATAGGTGATGTCCGATTGGATGAATAGCTTACGAACTTGTAAACCAGGCATTAGCACTCCAATGCCTAAGTTGGTAAATGGGGAGAAAGTTGCCAAAATGCGAGAGAAATGGCATATAAAGTGCCCCTTGAGTTATGAGTAAACCTGGTATTTATAGAATGCTTGAGGGCTTGTACAAGAGACCTATCCTGATGTCAGTATAGGCTGATGGTGAAGTGATGGTCTATAGGTGTCAATTTGATGGAAATGTATGTCAAAAAGCTTCTGCATGGCAGGATGTGTCTTGTCAATTTGGACGGCCTTACTCTGCATGCCCCAACTACTTATCCGAAAAGGCTCGAACATTTGTGACCTTGCACAAGGTTAGGCTTGCTAGGAGGTCCCTAATGGGCTAGGCTTGGTTAAAAAATGATAATGAGTATTATCATTTATCCCCTTCTGAATTTTCGATCATTTTTATGACGATCGAAGCAAGGGCCTAGTCTGCTTTGGTATTGGTCCAATTTAAACCATTATTTGTTAAGAGTGGCTAATTTTTTGTGTGTGCTGAGGAAATATCCCCAACCAATGCATGGTGGGATTCGATTGTCTTGTGCTTTAAATGTATTTAATAGAAAGATCATCGATCGGGAAAATAATCATCAGTTACTGTGACTGGGATTTAGGTACATCAATCAAGAAAATGATCGTTAGTCATGGCGACTGGGATTTGAGTTCATCGATCGGGAAAATGATCATCAATCATAGCTACTAGGATTCAATTGGGAAATTATTGATCTATTTTCTGATCATCAGTCATTGCGACTGGTATTTAACTACATTAATCCAAAAATCATTGATTGGTTTTTTATCATCAGTCATGGGGACTGGAATTTGAGTACATCCATCAGGAAATTATCGATCGGTGTTCTGATCATTAATTATGGCGACTGGAATTCTAGTACATCGATTGGGAAATCATCGATTGATTTTTTTATCATTAGTCATGGTGATTAGGATTCTATTACATCAATCGGGACATCATCGATCGATTTTCTGATCCTCAATCATGATGATTGTGATTTGAGTACATCAATTGGAAAATCACCAATTAAGAAAATGATCATCAATCATAATGATTACGATTCAATCAGGAAATCATCGATCAGTTTTCTAATCATCAATTATAGTGACTGGGATTCAAGTACATCGATTGGGAAATCATCGATCAGTTTTTTGGTCATCAGTCATGGCCACTGGGATTCAAGTACATCGATTGAAAAATCATTGATCGAGAAAATATTTTAGTTTCAAATGATGGCTTTGCCTTTCATTTTTAGCTTTGGATCTGCTATTCCATTTTTGGTTTCCTTTATCTTTTATAAACAATTCATTTTTGTAAATGTAGACAACTAGTTTGAGGTTTGCTTTCTGACCTTTACCGATGTTTCTAGCCAAGGAGATCTTGGAGCTTTTAGTGACTTTTTTACCATCGTGGGGCTTTATGGATCCTTGTGCCTCTGTTGTTTTTCATATATGCATCATTACTTTTGCTTCTTCACTTTCTTCTCTATTCAAGTTTTTGGCATTGAGTTGTCTTATGCAAACTCGGTAGGCGAATCGCATTATAGCAAAAATTCGTTTAATTTAGGAGGTATAGGAAGGATAGTCTTCCATGGAAAATCAACTGCCATTGTATTTTTTAGACTCTGTATGGGAGTATGTTAATTGTGATTGCTACGTAAAGAGAAGTGGAATTACCTGAGGATGTTGGTTTTTCATTTCGCTAGGGGTTCCTCAAGTGTGTTTTGTGCTTCTTTTAGCCAAGACAAGATCTAATTTAATGCCTTGCCTTTTTTTTTTTTTAATTCCATCATGCTTTAATGCCATGAAGTTTCCTGGTCTTGGTGTTAAGGACGACTTTGATGGTGATCGAGAGTCCATCCGTCCCGATTGATAATTGAAGTGAATATTTCAATGGGGTCATAGTCATTTGCTAGTCTGGAAAATCATTAACAGAGGGTAGACTATTAGTTACATGTTTGGAGGTATATCTTTCCTAATTGAGAAGTCGTCAATCAAAAGCAGATAATCTTTTTTCTTCTTGTACACTGATTGCTTGGCTTGGTTGAATTAGCACGTTAATTTGATCATTAAATGTAGATATTGGACCACCATTTCTTTGATTGTGTTGCTCAGGAGGGAGTGTTGGGTTACTTTCTTCTTTAAATTTTTTGTTGTTTTGCCTCTCAAGTCTTTAATATAGTGACTTCTTTTTTTTTCAATTTTTAACCCACTATTTGCTAGAGTTGCTATGTGGCCCATTTAAGGATCATTTTGTGATGCGGTTTTTGTAGGAGTTCCTATAAATAGGCATATTTTCTAGGAATGTTTTTTTCTTTTCTTCTTCTTTCTTCTTTTTTCTTTGCCATGAAGCCGTCTGATCGTTCTTTTGGGTTTTTATTTTTTCTAACTCTCCCATTTTAGGAAGACAAATGAATCTCATCTCTCCAAGGTTCTTTTATACTATGAGACCACATGTTAGTGACAAGTGATGCTGCCTCTCGCTTCATCTAACCTTCTCCAACTTTATGGTTTCCTCCTTATCTTTCTATTTTGTACTGCTAGGAGCCTTGTTTGGTGAATGAACGATGATCGCAAGTCTGCATTTTCTTTTCCTTGAAATTTGGTTGGAATTGAAAAAGAGGAAGATTGCACTGCCATCTGAGTTGATAAAAGGTGGTCTTGAGGTGTTGAGTAGTCACATAGTAGGACTTTAGATAGTATTTTTATTGCTCAATGTACCTTTATACTTAAAATTTTAATAAAATACCAATTTTTAATCCATATTGTTGCTTCTCCCTTTTTTCTTTGCCATTATCGAAAAGATGTTTTAATTATTGCTTCTTTATCAAATGATGTAGGGTCGATTGTATTTACTGATTAGATATTCGTGGTATTGATCGTAAGAAGTAATTTGATCAAGAAATATGCCAATTCTCTAACAAAATTAAGATTCTGATAGGAAAAGTGATGATCTTTAAGCTAAAATAAGTAATTACAGTTCTAATTGATCTGTATAATGAATTCAATTCCATTATTTAGAGTCGTTTGCTATAATTCAAATCTCAACCTTTTGATTTAGACTTTAACAATTTATTCATCGATCTTTTAATTGGGATTACACCTAAGATCGAGATATACATTGATCAGTTAAAACCTTTTTCGCAGGTGTTTTGTACATCAGTTTTTGGTCCGGAATTGTCAGCCATTCCATTTAGAATTTATCCTTGATCAGGACTACATTGATTGGGGATTGTTGACTCATCAACTTTTGGTTGGGATTAATTATCTTCGCTAGCTTTCTTGTTGCTTATTGGTTACGATGCTAATCATAAATCTTATTAGGTTAGGAATGCTTTGAGGCTGTAATTTCTCTCTCAGAGGGAAGCTCTAAGGTATTTTGATTGGAGTGCAGGGAACTTTCAGGGCCTTCTTTGCCTTTTATCTGGTCAAATCTTCCCTTTTGACACTTTTTCTTCAGTTGAGTGTGATTGATTCCTCTAATCTTTGGGGTGGCATTGATCAAGTGTGCATGGTTATGGGATATAGCTTTATAGCCTTCTTCAATACTCCAGCTATGCTAGTATTTGTCATCAAAGGTGTGGGGCATGCCATCTTTTTTCGAGTTTTCTCCTAGCCTTATTTGTTACCAGAGGAAGCAGCTTTGTTGGTCCTTCTTGTATCCTTCTTAGGATGGGAGTTACGGAGGTTCAGGCAGCAGTTGTGCAATATCTCAAAGGAAAAAAATTTCATTTTCCTTCGAACTTAGCACACGCTATTTGTTATTCTTCAGACTTGGATTTTATTTTCTTTAATTTGACTTCCTTTACTTGGAGAGGTTCTTTTAATCAACCATAGAGGAAGGTCTAGAGGAGCAGAAATCTCTGCTTGCCTAGATTTTTCCTTTACATCTTAGCCAATTGAATTTTCCATCTTTTAATTTATTTTCCATGCATCGTTCCTTGTTGAGCATAATAATCAGTTGTCTCATGAGGTAGAGACATCAGTAGTCAAAACTTAGGTTAATTAGCCTTTCAACCAACCTACTTACTTATAAGAAAGAAATAAGTGACTTTTGCCTTTTCTTATGTCTCTTTTGATAGGAAAATAGAGAGAGTTTGCACACCAAGGTATGGCACTTTGGGAGAGGAATGTTTCATTCTCCTTTAGTCTTGGCATAAACCATTTTGTCTTCCTTCAACCTCATAGCTTCCCTGTGTATTTTGGGAAATTTTCACAAATCTTTTGAACCTAGCCATGCGGGATGGCGATTGGGATTAACTAGGCATTTGTAAGGTTTGAGCTATCATTTGATGGATTTAAACATGCTTTGGTTGCATTTGGACTGAATACTTCAACTTATGCACTGACTCTCAATGAAAGCACCAAATGATAATTTCAAAAATTTCACAAAGAGAAAGCCTTTAATATGAATAAAAACAAGTCGATGGTAAGCAAGATGGGCAATTTTCGAGCGGATGAATGGCTTACGAACCTACAAGAAAGAGGCTAGCTCGGTTAGTTCGGGCATTAGCACTTTAATGCCTAAGTCAGTAAATAGGGAGAAAGTTGCCATAATGCAAGAGAAATGACATATGAGGTGTCCCTTGAGTTATGAGTGAACCTGGTATATATAGAGTGCTTAAAGGCCTGTACATGAGACCTATCCTGATGTTAGTATAGGTTGGCAGTAAAGTGATGGTCCGTAGGTGACAATTTGATGGAAGCATGTGTCAGAAAGCTTCTGTGTGGTAAGGATGTGTCTTGTCCGATCGGATGACCTTGGTCCGTACGCCCCAGCTGCTTATTCTAGAAGGCTCAGATATTTTCAGGCCTACACAAGGTTGGGCTTGCTAGGAGGTCTCTAATGGGATAAGCTTGGTTGAAAAATGATAATGAGCATTATCATACATGATTGAAGGCCTAAAATTTACAATTAAAGATTTATTTTTCCATGGTATAGCTTATTATTTAAAAGAAAACTAGTAATCACACACCAATGATCGATTAACATATTGGTAAGATAATATGATTTCTCCTAGTATTTACCCTTAACATACAATTACCATACGAAAAGACTACTATTTTCTCCAGCATAATCAAAAGTTTTCCTTTGTCTCTATTCTATAAACTTATATGGCAATAGTTTATTTTGAATGTCAATGATTAACTAGAAATCTCATGTCATTACTTATTCCTCACTAATTTCTTTCAAAGGAACCTGGAAATGTGAACATGTTTGGAATTTTTGTTGGAACTTCGAAGAAATAGAGCAAGAATTAGAAGAAAAGAAATGAAAAAAATGCAATATATCTGCTGCATATAATTTTGAATAAAATGTGGCCTTTAAATAGGCTTACAATAAAAATTGAAATCCAAAAAATTCTCAACTAAATTAGAAAATCTTGCCACTACTATTAGATATTATTTTGCCTAACTAAAAAACATGAAAAATATGCTACAAGAATTTGTAGGAAAATAGATACCAAATCAAACTTTTGAATCAATATTCAACACCCCCCTTGATTCAAAGTTGGATACACCGAGTAGTGATCTGAAGAAGGAAAGCTTCTGACTTGAAAGTACCTTCATAAATATGTCTGCCACTTGTTATAAGTACTGTAGAATTTCAAAATAATTTCTCCTTTTGCAATCAGCTCGTGAATAAAATGAACTCTAATGTCAATATGTTTTGTTCTTCCATGATGATCTGGATTTCTTGACATTGCAATGGCTGCTTTATTATCATAATAAATTTCAGATGGATTTTGTTGCCTTTGACAAATGTCTGCAAGAAGTCTTCTTAACCAAATGCATTGACAAGCTAAAGAAGTAACAGAAACATATTCTACCTCTGAAGATGGCAATGTTATTGTGGCTTATTTCTTTGAACTTCATGATACTGCACCCAAACCAAGATTGAAAACATCTCCAGAAGTGCTTTTCCCATCATCCAAATAGCTTGCCCAATCACTATCAGTAAAACTAACCAACTTGAAATTTGAGACATATGAATACAATATTCCATAATCCAAAGTTCCAACAATATAACGTAAAATCCTTTTTACTGCACCAAAATGATGCACTAAAAGACTACTTATGAACCTTGAAATAACACCAACAAAGAATGAGATATCTGGCCAAGTGTGAGTTAAATAAATTTTCCACCAATTAAACTTTTGAACTTGGTTGCATTGGCTTTTTTGTACCATCTTCAAGCTACAATTTTTCATTCACGTTTATGGGTGTAGCAGTAATCCTACAATTTGCCATGTTACACCTCTTGAGAAGTTCAGTTGCATATTTCCTTCGTGAAATAAATATACCATCTTCACATTGTATCACCTTAAGTCCAAGGAAATAATGCAACTAACCTTGTTTCTTCAGGTAGAGAGTGGGCTCGTTTTCACTTCTTTTGAATCCATTTTGTAAAAAATATGAATCAAGATTGTTGTACTAGGCTCGTGGTGCCTATTTAAGCCTATAGACTGCTTTCTTTAACTTGTACACCTTATCTTCTTTGCCATTGATGACAAAACCCTCAGGTTGAGTAACATAAACATCTTCTTCCAATTCTCCATTCAAGAAGGCTGATTTCATGTCAAGTTGATAAACAATCCATTGTAATTAAGCTACCATAACCAAAATAGTTCTCACTATTTCAAAATGAGCAACAAGTGAAAATGTCTCTTGAGATTCGATTCCTTGTTGTTGTGAATATCCTTTGCAACCAACTTGGCATTGTGCTTTTAAATGCTTCCATCTGCATCAAACTTTGTTTTAAATATCCATTTCAAGCCAATAACATTTTTACCACTTAGTAAGTCTGATAATTCCCAAGTTGCATTTCTTTGTATTGCTATAACACTATAAGAAGATCTGTAAATAGCAACGAAATTTAATATGTTGCTAATTTAGCAACAAAATTTAATTTCCATTGCTAAATAGCAAAGAAAAATAAATTTCGTTGCTAAATTTGGTTAAATTTTTTTTTTGTTTAGCAACGGAATAAAAATGGTGGTATTCCGTCGCTAAAAAGAGAGAAAAATTTTAGTGCCACAATATGGCCAGGAAATATAGCAACGAAAACCTATTTCCGTTGCTAAAAATGGTGGCAAAAAATTTCGGAGCTAAATTTAGCTATGAAAAATGAATCCATTGCTAAAATAGCAACGGAATAAATTTTTGTTGCTATTTTTGGACCCACAATGGAATAATTTTCCAAAAATAGCAACGAAAATTTATTCCACTGCTATTTTAGCAACGAAATTAATTTTCGTTGCTATTTTTGGAAAACCCTAGGTATAAATATTGTAGCCTCTTTCTTCTTTTTTTTTTTGTTCTTTTTGCGCCTCTCGCCTCCCAGCTTGCTCTCTACCCTAGTTTTGAGAGAAAAATCACATACTCTTTATTTTTTGATTTCAATACTCAGATCATAGGCTGGGGATTCATACCCATTAGATTTGAATCATGACAAGATGGGGGTAAATCTACGTGTAATCGACTATCATCACAAGCAATTAAATGATCTCCACCGTTTCTGTGTCTGAATCTATGATGTTTCTTGCTATGGTATGCCACTACTCTTCATTTCTTTCTCAATTAGGGTTTCTGCAATTTCATTTTTGTTTGTCTGTTATAGAAATATTGTTATGGAAATGGTAAACGATATTTGAAAATAAGCCAGTCAACTCGGAGTTCTAAAGAGAGATACACACAAAATCTAATTTCTAACCCTAATCTATTTAATGAGGTTCGTGCTTCTGTTGCTTTTTTTTTGTATTGGTTCTTGTTTATCTATGATTACATATAACGAAATAGCAATTTTT
The DNA here is from genome assembly GCA_037975025.1 of Excoecaria agallocha. Classification (NCBI taxonomy): domain Eukaryota; kingdom Viridiplantae; phylum Streptophyta; class Magnoliopsida; order Malpighiales; family Euphorbiaceae; genus Excoecaria; species Excoecaria agallocha. Next base: position 10,304,048 of record CM075815.1, read on the forward strand.
TGGTCCAAATTTTTTGGAATCCGTACTGTGTGTGTTTGCATACACCATGTGGGAAACTTGCATTTGAATTTTAAGGAATGTATTGTTTGGATTCAGGTGCTCTGTCTTCCTCCCTTTTCAATTTGTTGATGCTGTGAAGTGGCTAGATAATCGTTACGGTAGGTTAGGTTTAGTTGATTTTGCATAATCAGATTTTTTAGTTTCATTTCTCCTATTAGTGGTTTCTGGCGATTGTTGTAAAGATGCGTGGGGTAATTTTTTTATTATTAAAGTTTTTCATTTTTTTATTTACGCATTTTTTTGGTTAAGTGAAATGTATTAGCTGTTAATTTGTTTAATGCCTCTTTTTTTAATATATAGATTCTAATTTTAACCATTCTAAAAGGATAAAAATGGGGGCGTTTTATTGAGCAACTTGTTGATTTTGAGCTCAAATTGAGTTAATAAATATAGAAGTAATAATAATGACTTGGAATTTGCTTGGAGTAAGTGGGAATTATGAATAACAGTTACATAGGGGGTTAGGTTTTGGTGTTTGGCTGCTGTGGGAAGTGTTCTAAAGTAAACGAGAAGGTATTTAATTCAATTATATGCATTTACTTTCTATTTAGCAATGCTTATCTTTGGCTTTAGAAGTTCTTTGATTTTTTGCTTGTTTAATCTCTTGGTTACTTGTGGTAATGCAAGAGAGTAATAGGTTGTTCTATGTTTGGATTAATTTTGGGAAAATGGTCTTAGAAAGGTCAGCATATGAGATTAGAACTCGGTTAATTATCTAATTGCCATCATAATAGGCCAAAGAATCACTTGCATTAACTGCTCTTTTGAGTAGCTAGAATACAACTCTTTAGTCTTTTCATTCATTGGCTGGAGATGGAACTACTAACTTGCTCAACATGCTTTTTGTCTTACACTTGAACCATCTTTTTGTTGTTTTTTTATCTTATACTTGAACCCTCTTCTTCAATTCTCTTGATGCTGATGTATTAATTAGTAAATTTAGTTAGTTTATAAGTAAATTTTTTGGTGGATGGTTGTGCTTTGGATTGAAAAAGATTGTAAATTACTATGTTGATTTTTACAAATTGTGTGTTTGTTGTTATGCTTGGTTGAAATTCATGTTAATTGCTTATTATTTTTCCACCTAAGCAGGGTATAATTGCTTAACATAATTACTTGAAATTCATGGTGCTGCAGCTGCTGTGAGTAATCTTTTTCTTTTAATTGTTGTTTGGTTATGTAATGTTAATCAATTAATTTGGTCTTTTCTCTTAATTAAGCCTTTATTTATAAACTTGAGATTTTAGATCCACTAAATTTGTTTTCTCTTTTCTTCTGCATAATGTGCTCATAGTTTAAAACTTTTGCAGATTGAAGATAGTGAATTTTATGTTGTCATTTATCTCAAACTCTCTTTTTCCCTTAACAATTATGAATTATCACAATTAAAGATAGTCAATTTTATGTTGTCATTTCTCTCTTTCCAAAAGTTGCCCAACAATTATCAACTATCATTACTGGAAATAATTCAATTGTAAGTGCTTTTATCCATGGAGTGTTTTCAACTTGGTTTCTCTTAAATTGGATATCAGATTTTAATGTTGTCCAATTAAATTATTTTTCGTCATTTACTTAATTATGACCAAATCAGAATTAGAAAGATTAGTTCAAAATTTGACCAAAGTGCTTGGGCACATAGAAGAACTCCTCTTTCTCTCACTCTCACTCTCTCCTATTTATGTATGGAAGAATCTCTCTCTGTAGACTAGAGATTTTTACTATCAAGAGTTTGAGGTAAAAAAATGAATTGCATTATTTGTGATGAAATAGCTGATTTTATAAATTAATGGCATATCTATTGTAGTTTACATTAATTAAATTATGTTCTTTTTCAGAAAGAATCTTTTTGGGATGCAAAATTTAATGGTGTCATTTATTAAGTTTGGAAAAAGCGTGCTCGTCAACGATATATAGAATTTGTTGCTAAATTACACAAGAGTGGTGAATGATCTTCTTTTATTTCTTAAGAAATATGGGGTCGTTGGCAGGAATACTGGGCATCACCTGAAGAAATTGCCATTTCAGAGAGAAATTCTTCAAATAGATAGGGATCTTCAGATGGAGAGAGTTTAGTGGTGCACACTGGAGGAACTTTAAGCCATCATGAGCATGCAGATAAATTGGTAAGTATTTGAATTTTAGGAAATTTCTTGAGGGCGTTGAATCTAATGACACATTTGGGGAAGAGTTGTTGCCATCAAAATTTGTTGAGGCTAAAATTGGTGAATTTGTCGAGCTGCTACTGTTGGGTGTTAAAGAAGTTGAATTAATTTGTGTAGGGGCTGCTTTCTCTTCAAGTGGAACTTTAATTTGTTCATCTTCGTTGCTGCAATTCCATTTCCAGCTTGCATCCTCGTTGAATATTACATATTTCTACTAATAATCACCTTACCACTAAGAGGGTTATATAATCTATATGCTTTGGACTCAAGGAAATAACCAATGAAAATATATTTTTCATCTAGTTTTTGACGATTATGTGAATTTACTAAAGCATAAGAAATACAATCAAATATTTTTAAGTGGCTTACCGAAGGTTTTTTACCTTTCTAAGCTTTATATGGTGTTCTATTCAAGATGGCCTTTGTAGGGGAAATATTCAGCAAATATACTGAAATAACTATTGTTTCTACCCAATACTGATTTGGAAGCCCCTTGCCTTTTAACAAACTTCTTGCCATTTCTACAACTGTGTAGTTCTTGCATTCTGCCACTCCATTCTGCTCAGGGGTATATGGTGCTGTCAACTCTCTGCCAATGCCATTTTCTTCATAAAAGCTTTTGAATTCATTAGATAAAAACTCACCACCTCTATCTGTGTGAAGAACTTTAATGCAAGATTCGCTTTGCTTCTCTACCAAGCTTTGAACTTCCTGAAATTGTCAAACGTTTCTAATTTGTTCTTCAAAAAGTACACCCAGATCATGCAAATAAAATCATAAGTAAAAAGCAAGAAATAGTGGCTCCCACCAAATGATTCAGTATGCATTGGCCTAACTAAATCAACGTGTACAAGTTCAAGACAAGAGGAGGCTTTCCAGGCATTTTTAGCAGGAAATAATTTTTTAGTCTATTTTCCATATATACACTTCTCACATAAATCAACTGAATTAATTTTTGTCAATCCAAGAACCATAATTTGAAATGCAAGTGCCCATAACGTAAATGCCATAATTTGAAATCATTTATCCCTGCAGCAGCCAAAGCATAATTTTCCACATTAGAGATCTCAAGTGAAAATATTTTGTTTTTGGTCATCTGAACATTGACAATAATCTGGACAGTCTGTTCATCTCTAATAATACATGCTTCATCATCAAACAAAATTGAGTATCCACAAGACATCAATTTCCCAACACTCAATAAGTTATTAGCCAAGTTAGGAGCAAATTGAACATCATGTAGGATTTTTATTTTACCTTGACCAGAATTGAGTGCTACTGTCCCTTTTCCTTCAACTTGAATTTCTTAATCATCTCCAAGTTTGTCTTTCATTTTCTAAGACTCATCTAGCTCTTTGAAAATTTCTTTCATGCCCATCATATGATTGGAGCATCCACTATCTATAAACCAGACACAACTTGTTAAATTATCAGTATCAGAATGGGCCATGAATAACTTACTTTCCTCAATTTCTTTAGCACAATTCACTTGTTTCTCCTTTTGCCAACATTATGCTTCAACATGCCCAAACTTCTTGCTTGTAACATTGAATGCCACTTCGATTGCCCTTGTGCTTATTGGTAGACTCTTTCTGCTCAATAGCTCTGCCTCTCCCTCGACCACAACCTCTATCGCGAAAGTAGCCTTTGCCACATCCTCTTCCTACTGTTATGTCATGATCCCTTGCATTTGATGCTTCCCCTTTTACTTGGAATGCTTTCTCTTTATGTTTCTCTGCTTACCTGTTTATTTTGGCTTCATAAGCTTGCAGAAAGCCCATTAATTCATCAAAAGAGAAACTAAACATATCCTTAGATTCCTCAATTGCGGCAACTACATGATCAAACTTTGGTGTTAAGCTTCTCAACACTTTTGCGACAACTATTTGATCATTTAATTTATCTCCATATGACCTTATTTGACTAACAATTGCCATCACCTGAGCCAAAAAAATTATGCATTAATTCACTACTTTTCATTTGCAAAGCTTCAAACTCATGTCGAAGAGTTTGGAGTTTCACAGCTATGACTTTTGATGAACCTTGAAACTCAGTTTGCAAAATTGTCCAAGCTCACTTTGACATGGTAGCTGATGTGATTCTTGAAAAAATAGTCTTATGTACTGCTTGTTGGATGAAGAAGAGAGTCTTTGAATCCTTCTTTCTATTCTCCCTCAAAATGTTGTCTTCATCTGTATCAGCAAACCCATTCTCTACTAAGTCCCATAAGTCTTGAGACTTAAATAGAGTTTTCATCTAGATGCTCCAAAACTCATAGCTGTCCCCTTTGAAAATGGGAATAGTTGGTTGTGAAATGCTCAATGAATTGCTATTTGAAGCCATGGTTACTCTTTCTTCTCTTAGTAAAAATATGCCTCACTAACCAGTGCTTTGATACCACAACTGTTGGAACTTATGGAGAAAAAGAGCAAGAATATAGAAGAAAATAAATCTGCAGCAAAACAGGGACCAAGTCAAGCTTTTGAATCAATATTCAACATTTTTCCGAGGAAAGAAAGGGATTGAAATTTGACTCTCCAAGACCCTTTTAACCCAACTTTGGTCGTGGTTCAAAGGTACGATTGATGAAAGGTTGAGGATGGCTATATTTGTTCCGAGTCGGGTTTGAATAGCAATGGACTATCCGGAAGCCAATTGCCCCGCATAGTGCGCCATTATTTTCCCTTAGCATTCATTCTGTTCATGGCAAAGCTTTATCCAAGCTTTTTTTTTTTTTAAGTTAAAAGCTATTTCGAACTTACATGATTTTTCAACACCTTGTCTAGTTATTTTTATTGCCTTTGGTTTTATATAAACCCTTGGTCTATTTTTCATGTAGAATATTACAAAGAGTCTGCATTTTATCGTTATTCTAGAGCGGGTTTGGTATGGAAATTATATAACATAGTCAGAGGAAGGGATGCGGTTTACATCGTGCCCTACTGTTTATCCTTAAATTGGCTTATATGTAAATAAATGGCGTGTGATTTAGATAGGTAAGCATAGATATATTGGTTTGATTCTGAAGATAGCCGTTATTCATGATGTGATCCTAATTCAAGACTTAGTTGCTTGCAAGCGGGGAAAGATTTGCTCCTCTTAACATTATGGTTCACTTGTGTTGGGTACTGTTGCAATTGCAGGCGAGGCAAACAGTGGACAGAATCAGAGACGATGATTGCCAGGATCGTATTTAACTGAATGGCCTCTCTTATATATTTTTATTTAAATCATTCAAATGTTTTATTTTCATGTAAGCCTTTATTTTTTAGTGTCTAGCCTTCCTTTATCTCCTTACAGAATCCTTTTTGATATTTCAATCATCGTTGTCGTGCACTAATCTATACTTAAATTACTTTCTATCCAGATAGAAAGATCAAACATGCTCAAAAAGAAAACTAGGTTCGTATTAATTTAAAAATATGCAATGAATCATACACTCCCGTTGAGAGCATTCTATTCATAGCCTATGGAATTTTTAATACAGTTAATATTTTTCCAATGGCTAAAGCATAATCAAGTATTGTATCATCAACGGTATTTAATGAAAATTGGGATATTTTAGTTTATGCCAGCCAAAATAGAGTTAAAACCCCACACGTCATACCTTTTTTATACCACGTGCTTCTCTCTTTCTTACGAAGAAGAGATCCATTGCCCCTCCGTCATTCTCTTCTCTTCTCCCAATTTCATATCTTTCTTCACTAATTCCTCTTCAATGGCTGTTGCTTCCAGAATTTCTAGAACAAGATCATCTTTCTCTTCTTTTGTTTCTCGAGCTTTCTCTTCTTTGAATTCTGATTCTGATTTCAAATCGCCTCCTTTCTTTACTCGCAATAATAATTCTTCTTTGACTCTTCGCTGTGGTGATTCTAATAAGGACAGAAATGTCCAATGGGTTTTTCTTGGCTGTCCTGGTGTTGGAAAGGGTACCTACGCTTCTCGCCTTTCTTCTCTTCTTGGTGTCCCTCACATCGCCACCGGTGATCTTGTCCGTGAAGAGCTTAATTCCTCTGGTCCATTCGCCCCTCAGGTTTTTCTTTTTTAATTTTGAGATTGCAAGTCATGTGATTCTTGTCTGGTATTTTAATTGTACAGAAAGTTTCAATTTTTAAAAAAAGGCTTGAAGCTTGACTTTTGTGCTTATAAGTTATGAATTCGCGTTACGCGTGAAGCTTTAATTTAAATTAAAATTCATGTTTATGTGAAAAAGATTGAAACTTGACTTTGTTAATGTCTTGTTTTGTGCTTATTTTTATCGAGCAGCTTAAGGAGATTGTTAATCAAGGCCAATTAGTTTCGGATGAAATTATTATTAATTTGTTGTCCAAGCGCCTAGAAGCTGGAGAAGCTAAGGGTGAATCTGGTTTTATCCTTGATGGTTTCCCTCGAACTATCAGACAAGCGGTGAGCATTTCTTAGATGTTAAAAGGCAGGAGTTTTTAACATTGGGAAAACTATTTACTGTGTAATTACTCAAAGGGAATGTTCTTTGGTTCTTTTGTCTTTCTTTTGGGCAGGGAATAGATACTTTTACAGTTTTCTAAACTGTTTCTTTCTCAATATTCACTTCTAGAATGGCATCTTGATCTAGATTTCGTACCATTCTTTACTCAACTATTTCTACACCTTGATAAACTTTTATTATAAAATTACTGGAGAGCCAAAAGTTTTTGTTTTATATGTACGTCTAACCCCTAATAATTATTGAGATTTTACTTCGGTTTCAATGATAATTATTTGAAGACGACTTCATGTTAGTATGGCTGGAATCAGTTGAGATTTATGAGGGACTAATAGTTTAGACAATTTTGTAGAGTTGATGCCCCTTGTAGTTTAGGAGCAGTTGATAGAAGCTTTAATTCTGAGGAAATTTCATAAATTCTTGTCAAAAGAAGAAGTGTTTTTATTTTACAAGTCATTTGCTGTTGACATGGACCTGATAATTGTTAATTGATGTTCACCATTTTTTCCCCTTTAGAGAAGCGCTTTGTCTCCACCCTTGTAATCTGATGTTTATGCTCTTACCATGTTCAAGGAAATATTGGGGGGAGTAACAGATATTGACTTGGTAGTAAACCTGAAGCTTAGGGAAGAAGCTCTACTTGCAAAATGCCTTGGAAGAAGGATTTGCAGTGACTGTGGAGGAAATTATAATGTTGCCTGCATTGACATCAAGGGTGAGAATGGCAAGCCTGGAATGTATATGGCTCCACTTCTTCCTCCTCCTAATTGTGCATCAAAACTCATCCAGCGATCTGATGATACAGAAGAAGTTGTTAAGGAACGACTCCGCATTTACAATGAAATGGTAATCTAGCTTTTTTTGTATAGTCGACAGTTAGTCAAAATAATTTCTTTGATTGTTAAGCTTAATAATAAACAACTAGTATCGATATGATTTTATTGTTTTAGAGAATTAGATATTATGCTTGGCATAGCATTTTCGAGGGTTATCATGCAAAATTATTTATGGGAGAAAACAGGAGAAATCATAACCAAGAAGAGAAAACAATCTGTGACTGTGAATTTCAAATTTCCTTTAGGCTAGGATTGTAAAAGCAAAAATGAAGAGAAGTAATGATAAAGAAAGTGTGGAATTGCCTTATCTCTAAATATTTTGGGTAATACGTGGAAAATGATAATATATCTCCATTCTACGTAGAAATCAGCTTTGATATCAAAAGTGTAGTAGAATGTTGCAGGGTAAGGTAAATGCTAAAGATAATATTTCAGTTTGGGGAAGGAACTTATGAAGGAAAATATTGGCATGAGCCCAAGGTCAAAGCAAAATCTTGCACTTGTTATTGCCTCATCATAGTGATTTTTCATATCTATATGAACTAAGAAATGTGGACTGCTTGACAAGTTGCAGAAATGTGGGTGCTTTGTTATTTGGTTACCTCTTGCAAAATTGATATATGATATTAGCTCATGACTAAGCACTTAAGTTGCACTTGCAACACTTTCGCATTGTAAATTTTGGAGAGGCCTACTTTTACCTTCACTGATAATCTTTTCTCGTGCATTTATTGTAACGCTGCATGGACACACACCTAAGGAACCTCATGGAGCTCATGCTCATATATGGGTTTTTTTTTTTTTTTCCACTTTCCATCTCTTTTCCCCATTCCTTGCCGTCTACTTGTAGCCTGAAGGTGAAATCAACTTTGCTTTACCCTTTTGTGTTTTTATACTTGCACAACATATCAATTAGTGAACTGAAAATGGCTTCCCAAGAAGATTGATGCAAAAAGAGAGAGTCAGGATTGGGGCTGGTTGCACCAGCTTTCTCACCCCTACACTTCAGTTGGTTGATGAAATTTACAAACAGAGAAAAGAGGCAGCTCCTTCAAGTATTCACAGGTCTGTTAATGGCAACAAGCTAGAAGGATGTGATATAATTAAATGGACATGTAGTCTGGGATTCTTGGTAACATGTGTAACTGCTTTTCAGAAGGGTGACCGTAAAAACTAAATTAGCCAGTGCACTGAGATCTACTGGAGATATTTGACAGTTGCAGGGCTGGTACCCGCCTTTGGACACTTGGCCTGCACTTTTGGGCGCTGGAGTTGACGTGATAATCTCTCAATTATCGTGTCTATATAGTAGAAGCGAAGAGTAATTTTTCTGAGATTTTTGAATATTTCAATTTCAAACAAAAAGATGCTCCTCATGCACGCACACACATGAACTGTGATTGCACCAAGTTGTTTTATCTTTAAATATAAGCTTTTTGTAGTAAAAAAATAACGACGGTTATTGTTGAGCTGTGTTTCCCCATCTTCTCCTGTAGTTTTCTCAACAAGTTATAATTTATGGATTCACTCATTTGAAATTCTGCCTTTGATATCTCGAAGGAACCATTGGTACTCATCCTCTCCTTACTATGACATCAGGATTCCATTGAACCACCACGTTAGCTTTGGTCTGACTTAGATTTTATTTGCAGTCCATTTGATGAAAAATATATTAACCATTTTGACAACAAAACAGTTGCAACATTCTCTTTTGTCAAATTTCATGAATTGTTCATTGGAAATTATTCTTATGCTGCAGAGTCAACCTCTTGAAGATTTCTATCGCCGTCGTGGGAAGTTGTTGGAGTTTGAGCTTCCTGGAGGAATCCCAGAATCCTGGCCTAAGCTGCTTCAGGCTTTGAATCTTGAAGATCATGATAAAAAACAATCTGCAGCTGCATAAGATCTCACAGTTCTTTAATATATTTGCAAGGTAAGTTAGGTCATTCTTTTCATGTGAGGGATGTGATACTATTTGTCATAAAGGAGGAAAATAGGTATACACAATAAACAAAGTTTAAACATCGAGACGATATGATATTGTTTGGGGAGCAGGGAGGCACTGTATGGTGTAATTTGGTTGACGGATGGTCTAGTCCAAATTTATTATATTGTGGCGAACTATCATTGCCATTAATTTAACCATTGTTGATATTATTTGGTTGACAGTTGGTTTATTTCACAATAGCAATACTGTTATTGCGGTCAACTGTCATGGCCATTCAGTTTTGCTGTATCGTTTAGTTATACAATTTTATTTGAGGATCCTCGGAAGTTCCAACACTAGAGGCAAATAAGATAGGGACTTCTCGAATTTAGATGCAGATTATTGGTTTTGCATGTGAGCTTTCCTCTTCCTTGGTTAACATTATTGGTTAAGAGTTGCTATCAAAAATCTCTGATTGTCTTCATACAAAATGAGATTGGGAGTATTGCTTGAGTTCGACGATTGATGAATGCATTTTTTTACCAATATGTAATTTGCTTCAGCATTCGCAGCAAAAATTGCTGGTTGTAGGATTTAGAGTGTTGTAAGATTCTTGGAAGAACTATTAGATGGTCTTTTGAGCTTTAACGTGAAGGTCAAATTGTTTAGATTTGAACATTTACGCCATTTCAAATACAGAAATATGTTGGTGGTCATACTGTCTCAAGTTTTTAAGAGATCAGAAGTACTTGGAAATTATCTTAAACTCAAACTATTGGCTTGTAGAAGATGCATCTCATCATGCAAATCTTGAAATGTTGCAAATCTGAACCTCAGTTGGGCTTATATTTTGTATTTTGCTATTTATAACTTGTGCTATATTCACTGTCTTGGCGAAGGAATAGTTCCAGATTTGCAGCTGCTGTTGCAATTTGAAGGGGGAAAAATTGTACGAGTTGCAAAACAGAAATGAGTAGAAAATGCACAACTCCAGCTGTCAATTACCTACTTGTAACAGTAAATAATTCTATATTGCACAAATATGGGTACGAATATGGGTACAGAATAATATTTTCAGAAGCAACTCGAAGATCGACTCGGTTTGCCAACTGACTCGAGAGTCAACTGATTGAATTTGATTGATTCGAAATTTTTTATTTTTTTAAATATAATTATTTATAAAAAATTAAAAATATTATATGTTAAAATATATTCAAAAATTTTTTAGTTACTAAATATCAATATAAAAATATTAAGCTTAATAAAGTTTTTAATTATAAATATCAAATAAATAGTTCAAACATAAATAGTAAATATTTAAATAAATTTATATAATATTTAAATAAATTCATTTAACATAATGACAAGCAATTATCATTAATTTTAATTTTTTTGTTCATCTTTATTTCTATCTTTTTCATTATCTGTATTTTTATTTTCATTAATTTTTTGAATTAAATTAAGTTTCATAGCATCTAAAATTTTAAAACAAATATATAATTAAATATACTACACACTAGTTTTCTAACTTAGATTTGCAGCTACTTGAAGCTAAAACTTTTGAATTAGAAAGCAAGAGAGACATTGATAATATAAATGGCAAGAGCACCCATCAAGCCCTTAAAACTATGAAACGTTGTAACTCGCATTTGAAACTGTACAAATAAGAACATTCAGCAAAAAAAAAAACAGGAATTTATACAAACAAGCCCACAAAATTATAAAACTTTACAATTATCAAAACCAAAATCATAAATTTGCATAGCCCATAGGACATGATTACTGTAACTCACACCCACCCCCAATGCCAACAATTCTCATTCCAAATAAATTTGATAGCATTGATCTTAGATCTACTAAATAAGTAAATAACTTATCATTAATAACTTTTTTTTTTCATTTATATGACAAATTTGCATATACATTCTATATCATAATTTATCCTCCTGTCCTGATCTCCAAGTTCATTTGCAGCAGAGCAGAGAAGAAGTAAAAAACACAGCACATAAAGATAACAAATTAAAAATTACATGATAAAATCAACAAACTTACTTCGATCGGAAGAAATCACACCTACAGAAACACAAATCCAAGCTCCAGGTGAAGAAGAAATGAAGAAGAGGTGAGAAGAGAGACGGTTGTGTGAAATGAACTGAGCAGAGAAAGAAAATTAGGTATTTAGGGTATTTTTTCTTCAAAAATTGAATTCAATTCGATCCGAATCGAATATTTCCTATCCAACTCAATTTTTTTTCCGATCCAATCCGAGTTTAATAACCATGGTACAAAATACAATTGCTAAAAGATTAGAGTACAGGGAAGTCGTTCTCATTGTAGAGGAAGGAGACGGAACAAAAAAGAGAGTCGACTAAGAGCGAAAATGTGATGCCGAGTATAGGTTTTGATGCCTTTTTATTTTTAATATTTCAATTGGTGCATGGGAAATTTGCTCCTTATGCCACGTCTGCTTATTCGATAACCAAACTAAATTATCCTTTCATCCGGAGATGTCTCCAGAAAAAAAAAAAAAATGAAAGCTCTGATTATCCATGAATTTTTAATGACAGGCAGAATTTCATTCAAATAATAATCGTGTCTCGACCTAATAAAAACAGTACAAGTGAGAGCACTGCAATTCGGCAGCAAGTTGCACACTGTTGGCTTTTACAATTCTAATCCTTTGAGATTGGTTGCAAACCATTGACATGGATTTTCCACTGCAACCTCCTCACGATGCCTTGGAGATAGGAAATGTCTATATCCTCGAATAATCATCGACTCGAAATACTTGTTGATTGGATTGGCAGCCCATATCTCAGTAAGAAGTACCGCTCAGTAATGGATATTCTGACCCCTTAAGTTCGGCTACCAAGTTCGGCTACCGGGGTAGAAGTACTCGACACCATTTTCCTTGATCATGAACTGGAAATTGCTTATCTTGTTCTTTACGTTCTGTTTTTCGCTGTCAATTCCTGTGTTCAATACAGTCAGCTGTAACAAAGAAAAAAGAATTAGAAGAGCCAAGGCACAGGCTATTTGTCATCGAATCACATCTACTTAGAAATGATGGGATCCTTAAAGGTAAATGCTTCTCCACAAGGCATATTAATCAAAGCTACAAAATCTAAGATGCCCAAAAACACAAGCGGTCATAATTTGATAATGGTAAGACAGTGGAAGAGATGACAGTTTCCAAGAGAATGTAAGGAAAACTAAAAGGAACAGCAAACAGCAAATATCAAAAGGCAAAGATTATGATAACAACCGTGCGTCCTTCTTATGTTTGTTTATTGTGCCCCAGTTATGATAACACAACTAAATGTTGCAAAAATAAGGTTAATTTCCCGTCTCGTCTTGAATTGTCACTAGCGCATATAAATGTCATTAATATTAAATTTTGTCTCCTACATCTGTTGCCCTTTAATTCAATATGAACAGTGACCCTTTCTATTAGAATTTAATAGAAAAAAGTTGATAAAATTTCTTCAGAAAAAAAAACAGAAATTAATTATATGAACCCTGCTTGAAAAGTAAAATGATTTAAAAAAAAAAATTAGTAGTGAATTTTACGTCACATCTATGGTATTGGATTGTAAATGGGACATTGTGGATATAAAAAAAGCCACTATGGCAATTTTTATTGGACAAACTGAAGTTCAAAGATATTAATGTTCATTCTTTAAAATTTTGGAGATGAGAGAGAAAATTTAAAATGAATTAAAACCAGTTAAGTTCAAGCTGACAGGAGCTTAAAATGTTCAGTAGTTGATCACAATTAATGCATTGGGGCCTACACTAGTTGCAACTAAATGACATTGCATGATCATGCTAGAGGATGAACAAAAACATGTAGACATGCGGATGCATGAATCTTGCTCTGCATGCATTATCCTTAATCCAGAACAAGTAAAACATATTAAGGCATGAATATCATGGAGGAATAAAGAGCATGTTTCTACGATGAATTTGACAATATCGCATTGGATTACTATAGAACCAGAAAAAGTAAAAGAGGAATACCACAAAAAGATAAGAAAAAGAAACCAAACTAAATGTTTCTGTGATCTTATTAGAATAGACTTCCACCTTGCGAGTCTACATAAACAGAAATTGATTGTAACAAAGGATATATCACACTAATTTAATTACATAGAATACCTGCCCATGGACGTCGCTTGCCAGACCAGTGGCCAAAGGTTCTACCTTCACCAAAACATGTGCCAGGTATTCCATCTGTAATAAGAATACAGGCCTGTCCATGCTAGAATATATATCCTCATGGTTAAGTGTTACTAATGTACAACCCTGCAGGAAAGGGTTAAAGGAAAAAAAAAAAAAAGCAAAGAAATAGAAGTTCAGAATTATCGGAGTATGTAACAAGAGGATTAAATAACCACAAAAAAATCTTACAAAATCGGATGTTAAAGAATGACAGTAATGCAAGAAGTCTAAGACGTGATCTGAAGAGCCACAAGCAGCCACCTCCATAAGAGACACATCATCTATCATGACAGTAAGGTTCTTGTAATCTTTAGGTAAAGCAGATATAGTTTTTTGTATTTTTCCAAACAATGTGAAAAATCCACCCTCAGCAGTTTTTGCTTCATTTTCACCTGGTCAAGAATAGTATTCAAAAGGACCTCTAGTCAAGAATCATATTTAGATCAATCATCTTTGCTATCATGTTCATGACAATGTTTCTTTTGAGAAGGTTCAAGAAAAACAAAAGCCTTCCAGAAGATTTTTTTTTTTCCTAAAAAAAATTAATTGGTCAAATTAATAAGTTTTAGAGACAGCAACATTTTTCTGTATGTGACATCAGAGTTGCAATATTAAACTGTATATTACAAACCAAACAATTGTAAGCTAATTTTAAGCCACTGGCAGAAGGAAACAGGCAAAAATATATTGTTTTAACCACATAGAGCATAAAATAAAGGAAATAATAAAAACAATGAATTTCACTGAATGAATAAAATAGTATATTAAATATATCTTAGTTAAAAAGGTCAAGGAGAACAAGTATACCTGATTTTCTCACCTGGACACTGTAATTTAAGCATGTCAAAGAAAAAGAATCTGCTATTATCCCTCTGCGCAGCTAAATTGCAACCCTGATAAAACAACATGCCCAATATTATTAATAATCCAATGCCAAGAAGTTTCGCATAATTAGAGATGCACATAAATGTCTAAACATGCAACTTAACCATGAAATTGGAAGAGAATGACTAGGGCATTTCACGAACAACATCTTTTAGACATGTTGAAGGGAGGAAAGGCTCAAGACTCTTTTTGCCTTGAGAGGTGATGTCCATCATCAATTCCAGGTTTAACTGTTTTCTTTCTTTCTGTCTTTCTTTTCCTGTTTCCCTTTATTGGTAACGAACAAGGGAATTTAATAAAAGAAGCAGAGCTGCTCAAGGACGTCAAAATTATTGAAGTTTAGATGCAACAGCATTCTTTTTTCCTTTTCGTTTCCGTTTGAAGTTTCAAAAAATATAAAATATCTAAAGAATGGGCAATAAGACATATCCAATCCAATGAATGTAACAAGAAGCATCTAACAAAATCACCTAGCATGGTAGCAAAGCAAGACGACTATGTATAGCCACAATCCACTGTATTAGGAGACAATCCGGAGTTTTATCATTAAATCTGTTACCTTCTATCTTCATAGAGTACAAATAATTAAACTGTTAATTTAAGAGCAAGAAAAATGCCCCACAAAATGGAATTTTATATAAGACCATATTTCCCTCATAATTCTATAAATTAGCACCAGATGCCATATATTAGCAAATCCCCTCCAAAGCGAATCACCAAACAGAAAAATAATAGTTTTTATCAATACCCACAAATGACTAACAGAAAACAAATATACCCTTAAATTTATTTCCCATCAAGAAATTCACTAACAAACACCATGAAATTGAAAGCACAAAGATACACATAAGCAGAGAGTGAGATTACAAGTTACGAAGAATGCGATCGTAGTGTGAGAAAGGGTAAGAGAAGGCAATGAAAATAATAATATTCGAAGAATTTGGGGAGAGAATTCGCTTGATGAAATGGTGAAGCACAAAGGATCCGCTGGTCTCGACACAGTCCTTTATTAGGACTACTTTCCCTTTCAAAGGCCATTCCTCTCTCTGCCCATCGATTCCCAACGCCTCATCCAATAGATTCAAAGATCTATGCTCCATTTTTGCAATCAATTTCCCCTCAGTTCTGGTTTAGGGTTTAAGGGTTTGTTTTATTGCAAGAGTTTAATGCTTACTTCCACTGCTAGCTTCCTTTTCAATATTTTATTTCTTGCTTTATTATTATTTTTTTTTAATTTGAATGTTTTATTATTCTCATCAATTTTATAAATAATAAATATAAATTTTAAAATATATCTTCCTTTAAATAAATTCATATGATATTTAAACTATTACAATAAAAATATCTTTTTATATACATAGCAAGACTCGCGTAAATTAAAAATAAAACTGATTGATTTATTGATTCATTTTGATTGATTTTTTTTTAATTTTAATATTATGTCACGTGATATAATTTTTAAAGATAATTATTTAAAAAATAGATAAATAATAAATTATTATTAAAATTTTGGTATTCACTAAAGTATGAAGCAAATTTCAGTTAACCCTTATTTTTTCTTTATTAACTATATATCATTATATCTATTTATTCATTCCACAAAAACCTATGACTTTGCCATTATGGATTTTAATTACTCTTTGCTGGCATGAAATGTTTAAGGAATAAGGTCTGATTTTTTTTTTTTAATTCTAGAAAATAAGGTGATTTTACTCTTATCAACCTTTTTTTTTTTTTAAGAAAAGTGAGCACAGCTCATAAAAATTTAGGATCTGTTTACTTACAAAAATTGCTCCAGTTTTCTAAAAAAAATTTACAAAAAATAAAGATCATATTTATTTTAATTAGTTTTCTAAAATTAAAAATAGAAAATGATTTTTTTAATTTTCTAAAATAAAAAAGAATTATAAAACTAATAAAGATGTTTTCTAAATTTTCTAAATAATTTTAATACAGACACATAAGTGTACACACATATTTATGTACATATATAAATACATATACATATAGCATGCATATGTATGTGTTTGTATGTGCATACATATATATGCATGTGCATGTATATGTAGTACATACATAAATATGGATCTGTATATATATATATACACACATACTTATACATATGTATATATGTGCTATATACACATGCTTGCATGTATATATGTATGTATGTATGTATATACATATACATATATGTATTTATGCACATATATGCATATACATACACACATATATACATACACATACGTATACATATACATGTATATGTATATGTTTGTATTTGCATACATATATGTGTATGTCCATACATATACACATACATATGTATGTATGTATGTATGTATGTATGTATGTATGTGCATATATACACATACATATGCATATGCATATACATATATATTATACACCTACATATACAAACACATACATTTGTATATATGTATATACATACATACACATACGTATACCTATATACATGTGTATGTATGTATATATATACATATACATATACATATATATACATGTATACATGTGTATGAATGTACATAGATACACATACATATATACAGAAAATAAACACTCTGATTTTTCATTTATTGATAAATAAATACGTTTTTCTAAATTTTCAATAGAAAATAAATACTTCAATTTTATAAGAAAATAGAAAACAAAAAACAAAAAAAAATATTTTATGTAAGTAAATGCACCCTTAGCAACCATAAGAAACACCTATGGCATCATGGTTGAGTCAGTTCTCAATCCCATAGGGAGTAGACTGTAAGATGTTATATCCCAGCAAGTAAGCATAAGTATGATGAGACAAATAGTCTACTACAAAGTTAGATTCTCTGTGAATACGAAAGAAAGATATTGAGACAAAGTCTTTAGCATATTGACGAATAAGATGGATCAGCGTACAACAGCTGGAGGGAATTGAGCATTTTCAACATATGATGTCCACCGCCACCTTGTTATCACATTCTACTAACACTTGAGAAAAGCTTCCCTCCTTTGCTCTTCGAACTATAGAAAAGGCCCTAGATTTCAGCCAGAGAATGGGACAAGTATCAATTTTAGCAATAAAACCAGAACACCATCTACCTTTACTATCCCGCAAGAGACCACCACAAACTGCCATGCCTCCAAAACTCAAAATTGAAGCATCAGTATTTAATTTTACAATATTCATATAGGGACACACCCACTTGACATAAATCAAATTAGGCGGGGTACTTCCAAAGGGGTTGATTCTATTCAGCATAACTTGACACTCCTTAGAGAATTCAACCGTATCTATAACCAACAGAGAAGGAGGCTTGTTGTAACACCCTACTCTCATCCAAATATCCGTACATAATACAAAGATACTAGTCAGATTTACACATATACATAAATTCAAAATCATTTACCAAAACAATAATAACTCTGAATATAAAATGCCAGACATTAAATATAAAATCGTTCTACCTCAGTTTATGCGATCCCAATATCTTTATGTACATGCCATTCGAAATTTCTCCTTCATATCCCGAAATCTTCATTTCCTACGCGCAGTCAACTACCGCAAGTTAAGCAACTATGTGCTCAGTGGTAGATACAACTACTCAAAATTTCATTTGATTAAATTTTTATTTTCGATTTTTTTATTATCTTTATTATCTTAAGCAAGTTTATTCATTTGACTAACTTTATCTTCTAATATTTTATTGATTTGTTATCACAGTTTAATTTCAGTAATGCTTATGCCCCCGTAATTTCCATTTTTATTTACTGGTTCTTGTCTGTCTCTTCATTTAAATTGTCCTTCTTTGTTATTTTATTTGAAATTTCTATTTTGGTTCACTATAATTTATACAATAAACTTTCACTAGTCAGAGTTCATTAGTTATAACATTCCATTTCTATTTTCTTTCTAATCTTCTTTTCTCATTCGCTAATTCATACTTTGTCACACCTCATTCTCCCATTAGTTTTTTCATTTCCTCTTATATTTTCGATTAGGTACTTATTTTTCTTCGACTTACAATTTAAATTTTTGTCTAGCTAAATCAATATTTCATTAATTATTTTCTCAAAATTGCTAATTTATCCTTCGTTTCTCTTTGAATATTTCTTCCCATGAAACTATTATTTTCTTTCAATTTATTCCTTAATTTCATTCTTTGATCCATTCCATAATTTCATATTTATTTATTTATTTATTTTTGTTCGTCCTTTGACCATATTATGATGTCAATCATTATTTATAAAAATTCATTCAAATTCTCTCTTTACCTTTTCTTGTCTAAGCTTAATTCTCTCTTTTGATATCAGTTTACAGTTTAATAATCAGGTCATTTATCTCTTCCCTTTATTTCTTCATATTTTTCATATTTTATTAATTAAATTCTGAATTTATTTCTTTGTCTTTACTTTCTCTTATACTTAACTCTTTTTCACTAATTTAATTAATAAATTATTTATAATCCTCAATTGGATGTACAATTTCAATTAGGCCTCTGGACTCTCTACTCAATTTCCTTAAATTTTATTTATTCTTCGTTTTAATTCCTTCGACCTTCTTTACTTTCTTATCCTTGTTATATATTTTTCTTATTTAATTTCATATCTTTCTTCATTAAATAGAAAGTCACAAATTAAATCATCGTAATTTTTTTCTATTATATAAATCCATGATTTATTCTTAATATACTCATAATTTACTTCAAATATCTTTTCACTTATTCTTTCTAATTAATTTCTTAATTTCCTCGAAATTGACTTTTCCTTAACTTGACCAATTTTTATCACAGTTTTGACTAGATTAACTTCCATTGGCCTTTAATTTAAATTAAATGCATAAATTGCAATTTAGATCCTAAAATTTCTCTCATGATGATGAATTACATTTTGGTCCTTAAGATTTCTACTATTGACGATTTTATCCTTTTTAACTTGTTTATTATTTTAATTTCTTCAATTAACATACATTTTAACTCATTTAACTTTATTTGACTTTTATTTGATTTCCAATGTACAAATTCTATTTTGATTCTTTGAATTTTTCAAAGATGATAAATTTACAATTTAGTCCCTTAACTTTTAACTAATTACCTTTTAGCCCCTTTTTTGTCTTATTTAGCCAGTTTAATTTTCTTATTCACTCTTTTTACTTCAACTGGCCAATTTACCCTTATTTTAACACAAAATTATAGTTTTGCTCCTACTCATCACATTGGTCTCATTTTTCACATTATTTATTATTTATTTACATTTATGGCATCCAAATTTCATAATTATTCTTTTATCTTGATTTCATATAAGATTACCATTTTGCCCCTAGTCGTGGACAACTATGAACTGGATAAACGGGATGTAAATACGATGTACTAGGGGGATCCCACCACTAGGTGCGACACCAAAACCCCATTACTGATATATATAATAAGCCGGCTATCCAATCTCATATATCATAGTCATTTCTAATAACAACTATCATATAAACTCATGGTATCCCATGAAATAAATCCATATGGCTAGCCATACTATCCAAAGAACTGAATTTTCCACTGACATTAAGGGCATTATTAAATTTTCATTTCTTATCTCACTTATGCATGATTATTTTTCCTTATTATTCTATTTTAGTCACATTATGCTCTCAACATATTCAATTAAGATCATCAATCATGCATTCATCACATAGATACTCATTATCAGATAACTATTATCAGATAACTATGAATAAATTATAAAATTTACTCTTATTCATCATTCAGGCATCAATAGATATTTTTTTCCATTTATGAAATGTTTCTCTTTTCAATTTCATATCATATAAAATTTTCTATCTATCGATTATAGTCATTTCATGGTGAAATAACTACACATAATAAATCCCAAATTTCATTAACTTTTTACATTATGTAATTATAATATAATTAAGGTCCTTCCTCATGATGTTTTCACTCAGTTAGCAATATTACATTTCTTATGCTTTAATTTACCTAATTATTATTAATTGTTCAACTAAAATTTATTTATACATTTTACATCCCTTTATATATATATATATATATTTATTTCGGCCATTATATAGTTTTTGGCCATTATTTTTTTTTGTATCTTATATTACTCAATTATTATTAAATACTCCAAATAAGTTAACCTATTCCGTTATATTAATTATAATGTCTAATTCGATCATTAAGTAATCAATACTTTTAATTTGTTTTTCTCACCTTACTTATATTCATCTTACATTAATTCACCAAATTATTAATTTTTTTTATATCAATTTATTTCACCCCTTTTGTTCACTTATATATATAGTCACATAATGTTACATTACTAAGTATGTATATATATCCATAATGCACATTATGTTACTAAGTTTATTTAACTCGAATTATTCTACTTATACTCTGCTACATTAATATAACATATTTATACGTAAAATACTATTTAATATCAATTCTTCACTTCGTATACCATTATATACAATTTGGTCAACATATAATTTTTAACACTCACAAATCTCTTCATGCTTTGTTCTAGGCTATTTATGTTTCTAACACCATGTATGTTAATATATATATATAATTAACACTTAATTTATTTAAATATCTTTTTGTTACCCTCATGAATTTCATTATGTTTTATATATAATTTCATACCCATCTATTATCTTTAATTCAATTCCATCATAACACATATATATATATCATTAGAATGTTATATTTGTACTTAATTTGTAATAAATCACCATATTTCATTTAAGATTTTCATAGGCATCATTAGGCATCAATTACCTTTTCAACTAATTACTTGATTTCTTCTTCTATTCTCATCTATTTCATGTTATATCATTATTTTCTATTATTAACTCAAATTATTTCTTATTATTTATTAAATTCATATACTTGCCTAATATAAAAATTCACCATATAATTCAAAATTGAATGAAATTAAGCGTAGTTTGTATCCACATACCCGTTAGTGTGGATCTCCACATTTTTTTGCATTTTGTCATCCTTGGGCTCGTCAGACTGGTCACCGGAGCTTCGTCGAAGACCATCGAAAAATGGACCGAAGTTTTCCACTTGAAGATCCGGGCCCAAGGGTCCCATAATGGGTGATCACGCACCCAACGGCCATCGGAGTTGGCCGAAATCTTACCCAAAATGCTGATTGCCTCCTTGCTCCGATCTGCCGGTTGCCGGTGAGTGAAGGGCGGAGGAATGTGCCAAAATGATGCCCTTTGCACTGGTGACTCATCGATAGCGTTAACTTCCTCAATCATCGACGAAAACCACCGAAAAAGGGAGAGAGAGGAGGCCACGGTGGGGGGAAAAAGAATGGAGGAAACGACGTTATTGATAGGACAACGGCGAAGGAGATCAGAGGTGGCAGCAGTGCGGCGGTCTGAGCCTCACAGGCATCGTGGGTAGCGCCGGTCAGGCGACGAGCCAACACCGCCTCCCCTTCTCATTCCTTTCCTAATATGCACTCACATCCTCTTTTATTTATTTTTTTTAAAACTTCTTTCTTCCTTTTAATTCTAACCACACACACATAACTTTTAAATCCCACTTTTTCTTTTTTTTTATATATATAATTCTTAAAATATCTACCATTATTATTAAAATATCTATTATTATTATTTATATTAATTTTCATAATGTGTTTAAATTAACAATTATTAAATTAAAACCCGAAAGCATTACTAACTTATATCGAATTCTTAATAATTGATCCTTGCAAACTGGTACCAAAAGATACTATTTACCAACTATAATCAATTTGAGTTTTGGGGCATTACACTTGCACCTCTTTTAAAAGATAAAATTATTTCTATTCAACCAGATATTCCAACAGCAAACACTTCTTGCCATAAAACTCCATTGAGAGCAAAGGAATGAAGATGTAAATTGAAGGAAACCCAGGTCTTAAAATCAACAATGGCCATAAAATGATTTAAATGATGCATTAGAAGTAGCAGAGTCTAGAATTGGACAACTATGACACAATCACGAAAAACATGAAGTCTATCCTATTCAAAATTGATATACCACGAGCACATTCCTGAGGATAAGAAATGGCATCTTTTTCTTTCCATATTAGTCATCAGACCGTTATTCAATGCAAGCCAGAGAAACAATTTGATCCTATGAGTCATTTTTAAACTCCAAACTTGCCTTTAAAGAGAATCAACTAAAATATCAAACTGATGCCCACTCAAATCAAGATACGCAGTTTTAATGGAGAAATCGTATGAAGGTGAGAGATCCCAAAAAATAGAATCATCTCTAACAAAGCACAAAGGTGGACACATTGCAAAAATTTTACTAAGCACATCCGTCGAGAAAAAATCTTCAAAAATAGTCCACTTCCAACCCTCCATGACATTCGTAAAGAATGCCACAAGCTTATCAATTAGAGACTCGGGAATAGGGATAGAGGCAATATGACATAGAGAAGAAGCAATACTAGGGACCCATCTATCTAGCCAAATTTTGTTTTAAACCCATTGCCAATAGACCAAATGGCGTGGCTTCTAACAATAGCCCAATTAGCATAGATGCCCCTTCACGGAGTAGAACTATTGCGTTGGGCAACTGGGCAAGCACCAAACCTTCCAGCAAACTTATATTTAGATGAAAGCACATAGACCCCAAGATAGTTAGACTCTATGAAGAGATTACAAGCAAGCTTTATGATAAAAGCACTGTTAAGCAG
Organism: Excoecaria agallocha; assembly: GCA_037975025.1. NCBI lineage: Eukaryota > Viridiplantae > Streptophyta > Magnoliopsida > Malpighiales > Euphorbiaceae > Excoecaria > Excoecaria agallocha. Next base: position 10,327,322 of record CM075815.1, read on the forward strand.
ATTAGGATCTTTGAAAGCAAAATCACCACAAGCCTTTGGTTGTGCAACTTTGTCCCAAGAAACTAGAGCTAACTTGCTTCATCATTATACCCTCCCCACAGAAAGCAATGAGTAATTCGGCTGAAGTCCTAGCAAAGGGGAATAGCCGAAGCCTACATTACATAAGTGGAAATTGTAGAGAGCACTGAATTTGCTAAAGTGACACGACTAGCTATTGAAATATGGAAGCATTCCAAGTAGCAATTTTATTTCTCAACCGATCTAGAATATAATTGTTATGAGACACTCTAAAGTGAAGAAGGGGCATTCCCATATATTTACCCAAATCAATTGTCTTACGAAAACCCAGGCTATAGCTAATCTCACGTCGGTGATGAACGACAATGTTCTTCAAAAAGTACACATTGGTTTATGGGATTTCACCATTTGATCGAAACTAGTACAAAAACACCCCAAGGATACCTTTAATTGCCTGCACCTGAGAAATATCCACTTTAGCAAAAAGGATAAGGTCGTCTGCAAAAAAGAGATAACTCAGAATAGGCCCACCTCTATTAAGTTGGATGGGTTTCTAGCAGCCATTATTAACTCCATCTAGAATATCGTGTGTTAACATTTTCATGCAGAGCACAAAAAGATAAAAGAAGAGGGGGGTAGCCTTGCCTTAAACCTCTACTAGAAGTAAAAGAATATGATAAACTCACATTCCATAAAAGTTGCATAGTGTTCGAAGCCACACATCCCATTATCATGTTGACAAGATCCTTAAGGAAACCTGCATCCTCCAAAGTATCCTTTAAAAAAGCCCAGCTAATGCGATCATACACCTTCTCTAAGTCAATCTTAATGGTAATTAACCTGGTTTTTCCCTTCGTACTCCTCATGGTATGAATAACCTCCTATGCAATCACCATATTTTCAGTGATGTGCCTCCCAAGAACAAAATGAGATTAGGTAGGTCTAATAAGCAGAGGCATTATGTGCTTTATCTTATTAGCGATGGTCTTGGAAATAATCTTATACATAACTATACAGAGTGCAATGGGGTGAAATTAGGCAATATTCTTTGGGACAACCACTTTAGGAATGAGACAAATAATAGAACTATTTATGCTAGGATTTATATTCACACCTTAAAGAACATGCCTAACTTCTCTACAGACATTAGACCCTACAAGATGCCATTGAGTTTAGTAAAACCAGCTTGGAGACCGTCTACACCAGGGGCTTTCTATGGTTTCATTTCAAATAAATCCCTTCTAATTTCATCATTAGAGAAATCTTTGACTAGGTCATCCACACGATCAATCAGAATAGGAAATCGACCTTAAAGGTGATGGAGGGGGGCAAGAGGGTTTTATCCTCCAAATAGAGATGGGAAATGAAGGCAAGAGGGTTTATCCTCCAAATAGAGATGGGAAATGAAGTCCACTTCCATAAAATGAAGGGTGTCAGGGTCATTTATCCAATTTCCATTAGTATCTTGTAAAAATTCAATTTTGTTTCTCTTCCTTCGTTTTATAGTGCATTGATAAAAAAAAAGCCGTATTTTTATCTCCCCACATGATTTGATCACTTCAAGATTTTTGAAACCACAATAACTCTTCCTAAATAAGAATAACCTCCAACTCTTTTTTCAAATAGATCTCTAAATTCTCGAGATGAGAGGAGGGTTTGTATTCAAGAGCTTGTTGGATCCCATTGAGCCTAGCAAGAAGAGTTTTCTCTTGCTTGAAAATATTCCCCAAAATGGACTGATTCCAATGCTACAAATGCTTAGTGAAAGAGTTTACTAACTGTATAAAGTTGTTATTAACAATCCAATGGCATTCCACAAAAGGCTGAAAATTGGGATGAGTGAGCCAAGCTTGTAAAAACATGAAAGGCCTATGTAAGAACCCAAAATAAGCTCTAATAGAATTCAAGGGAAATTTCATGTTATTAAAGTCTAATTAAGCATTATTGGATAAATTATTAATAGTTAAGATCTAATGAACTCATAGTCTTATGTGATAGAGTATACAATAGTCAATTGATATTATAGTATATAGTGTGCATAATTAAGGCATAAATGTTACTAAGTTGTAATTAATCATGTGAAATTCATATTAGGGTTAAAGACAACAAAGTGGTAATTTAATTTATGTTTGTATTTGAGTTATTATGTATAATAAATAAATTAAAGGTGCAATTAAAATAAAGAAAATAGATTTGTGGGTTATTTGTAAAAGATGAAAAAATGGAGTTGATTTTAAAAGAGGAATAAAAAGAGTGGGAACATTATTTGATATGCAAAAACTTAGTGGATCATTAGAACATTTTGCCCATTAGTGTTTGATGGATGGAGAGAGAATGTTATTTATTGGTTTTTAGAGTGAAAAGTGGCAGCAATGAAAGAGAAAAAATTATATTTCTTCATTTGAAATCCCTCACTTAAAGCTTGAAAATCCTTTCTCTCAATTCTCCATAGAATTTCTCTTTTGAATTTTGCATGCAAGGATCTTTAAGTTGTGATTGCAAGGTAGGATTTTCATCTTCTTCTTTTTCGATTTTGATGGTATTTGTGAGGAGAAATTCTGGTTTCTAAGAGTGGATGTTCTTTGTAGTTGAATAAAATAAAAAGAAGGACAAAGGCAAGGAGATTTTGGAGGAGTAAATGATTAGTGTGGATTTCGGCCAAAGTGAGGAATTGAAGTCTAAACTTTGCTTTGCGTGTGTTTTTACAAGAAATTATTGATGTTAAATGTGTTATTATAATAGTTGGATTATGGAAGAGATAAATTTAAATCATGCAAATCAAAGTTGAAAGTAGAAAAGTTAATGAATTTGAAATTCTAGATCAAGTCTCTTTGAACCAGTTTCAGTATTTTGTGAATATCTCGAGTTTTATAGCTCCAATTTGGGAAATTCTAGTTGTTAATTAAACTTAATAATGGACGTATAATCTTGTAGAAGAAACCTAAATGAGATTCTGTCCTTAAGTGTTCTTAGTTTTAACTTGAAATTTGTAGTGAGATGATGTCTAGTTATAGAGAGCATGTTGTTGTATTTTTGATAGAGAAGTCTAAATCCTATGAGGAAAAATCCTGGATAACATAGACTCATAAAAGAACAATTTTCGTGAAGGAAGGTTGGTCTAAATCTGTACACATTTTCTTTTATGTATCTTCAAAGTTGTAACTAGAACAGATTTTTGTATTGTGAGCTATTGATTTTCGTTTTGGAATAGCTTATTAAAATTATGATGTGTTTTCGTGTACAGTAGTTGGATTGCTATGAAGTTAAATTTTATGAAAAATAGACTTCTAAATATAGATTTCATATAAAGAAAGCAATGCCTATTTTTATTTCCAAGCATGTCAAAATTTAGCATGAAATTCATAGAAACTGTTTTCACTATTATGGAATAGATTTTGGTATTTTGGGCATAAATTTGGTAAAGGAGTCATAATGCTATATTGTAAAATTCTGGGTAAACTAGATGCCTAGGAGCAGAATTTTGATGAAGGGAAGTTGGTCTAATTCTATTCTCATTTTATTCTATGAATTTTATAAGTGGTAATAAAAAGAAAAAAAATACTATTTTTGGTAGTATGAATAGTCTATGGTTTTTCTCAAATATCTCAAGTTACAGACATGATATTAAGATGAATTTTAATGTTTTGGAAACGGAACATATAGGGGAATAAATTTGTAGAAGATCTCTTGGCCTAAAAACAACATTTTCCAAATTAAAAATGACATAAAAGTTAGATCTAGAATATTGCCCCTGTGTAGAATTTTGTAGGTAGAATTTTTAATGTATTTTCTATTATTGTTTAAATGTTGTTATGTTAAATATGTGCCTATATGAAAACACATTGAATTATATATGGCATGTAATATGATTTTTGATAAAGGTATATATATAATCTTGTATATACATAAGTAAAGATTAGTGTTAATGATATAAAATATTTATACATGATTAAACTTATGTATATGCTTGTTATATGCAATTATTCTTACATGTTTGTACTCTAATGATAGAGCAAATTTCTATTTGAACATGCATTTATACTATGAAATAAGAAATGCTTTAGTATGACCATGTACACATGTGGTGCTTGAATGATAACATGTTAAAGTACATAATTACGATGATATATGTTCAATTTTCGATACTCGTATTGTTATATGACTATATGAATACATTTTTATATATACACTAGGGATTGTTTATCTTTTTACATGAACAAATACATATGATGAGTTATATTGTAAAGTTTTAAGAATGATGCATGTATTATGATGAGCACTTGAAAAGGTATGATACATTACTTGATTGACATAGCATGATTATGCTAATATGTGAAATCTAATGATAGCATGTTGAAAAGTATTTGAATCATTATATGAACTTTGCATACATAATTATGCTATAGTAACAATATATCTATCCTATGATTATGCATGTGCCAACAATACTCACCCCCAAGTTATAGTCACACTCACTCAAAGTATAAGGCACTTATCTAAGACATTAAAGTACACTTACCTAAGGCATAAAATATGATTTAACTAATTATTAGTTTCATTGTTTTAATAAAGAAATATACAAAGTTTCTCTATAAGTTTGGTGTTATAATACTCTGGTATGTTAATGTATTTGCAAGTGTCTATTAGCTCCAAAGAAACATTTGTAAAGCTAATCAAGGGATTGGAAAGGTATATCCTTGAACATTAATATAGAACAAATGTCATACAAATATTAGTAATATGAATCCATTAATGAAGCTCAAACATAGAGTTAGAATATTATAAGTAAAAGCTAGGTTCTTAAATTAGTTGAGCTTGAAATGAATTGGCTTGAAACAGTTTTGAAATTTATTAAATAAAAATAATATTTAATCGTTATTTGAATTTTCCTTTGATAAGAATAAATCTTTTCTGAGTTCTAACTTTTAAGTTTGGTTGAATAAACTCTTATAATAGTAAATGATTGTATTTGTTATTTAATTAATGCAACATTTGCGGCAATCAGAGTATATAGAAAGGTTAAATAAACTCATCTAGCAAGTTCATTAATAAAGCATATGCTAGATAGTTTGGAGATACTTAAAAGTGCAAGTTTATACATATTGAGCCTGGGATCAAGCTCAAGATTAGTTATTTTTTAAGTGAATTATGTATGCTTGACTGCTCTAGTTTTCCATTGATGAGTGAAAATACATAATTTTTATAATATGTGATGGATAATTCTAGACCCTTGAATGAAAGTACAGAAATATATATATAGAAAGTATACGAATAAGCTTGTGGCATGTGATTCTTCAATGTCTTGATCATGCTTAAATGCTTATACTTATCCATTGATTTTGAAATGATACAATTATTATGATATATATGTGATTATGAAATTTGATACATTGATAAATATGTCTATAAATCTGAAGACTTTGCTTATTCTAAATTTAATGGCACAAAGGCCATATTATCTCTGTAAAGTATGTGTATAAGATACAAAATTAATATGAACATAGTATTGCCTGCAAATAAAGTTCAAATATGGATAGATAGGCACTTATAAGGATGTTGTAGCTGCTACCGTTGACCCCGTTTGGGTCTAAATTATAGTTGGTCCCGTTTGGATCATAAATAGCCCCATTTGGGTTGTTAGCCGACCCCGTTTGGGTCCGTTTCACCGTTCTACCGTACAGTTGGCCCCATTTGGGTCTATATTTTTTATATCCTCGGATATCTACCGTTTTGATATCCTCGGGTATCTACTGTTCCTGTTATCCACCTTTAGAACTTAGGTAGGTTAAACTATAAGTACAATATAGAAATTAAAGTATAAAGTACAAAGTAAACATCATATAAGAGATAAGGATATTGCTTGGTTGGATGTTTAACATGATTTGCTTGTATTGTTCATAAATTTAAATAAATAGAGGTTACCAAGTAACACATGATATATGTATGCTATTTATAGTTGGTTCTAAATGTTCAAATTGCTTAAATGAGTTAAATGCATGAAGAATTCTCAGTTAGTATACAATACAAGCATGTTAAGTTAACTGTTAAGCTTTTCAAATGCTTTTATTGTTTACTACATGAGGTTGTTAGATATGTCAAGATTTTTTAATCTATTGATTACATGTTAAATAAATGTGTGTGTGTGTGTATATATATATATATATATATATATATATATATAAAGTGTGCTGAGTGTGATTACAAATGACTATTTTTGAATGTTATTATACTTGTAAGCAGGCTAATTTAGAGTATAAATACACCACAGTTAATTATAGTATAACTATTGCTTATGATATATAAAACAACATGATTAGCTTGGTTTTCTAATGTATGGATTATATTTATTAATGTACAAATCATTTTAATCAAGGTTGATATTTAAGGATGGCAAATTAAATGTAGGATTACATTGTTGTTTAAAATTGCATATCTTATAATATATCTATTTCTGACATGTCTTTTTTAATGTTTTAATTGATGTATGTTATATGATTTTGATGATCACTATGAGTGATTGTCTTTCATATTTAGTATCCCCACTAAGCTTTATTGCTTAGCACGGGTTATTTTATATGTGTAGATTTTGAGTTAAGAGATCATCTAAGGTTAATGTCTGCAGCAGATAGGCCAACACAAGAGAGAGAGTCTGAAAGTATAGTTTTAATGTTGAGTCCTTTTTGGTTACAATAATATTTATTTGTATTGTCAAATGATGTATTGTGCTAAATATTATTGGATCTAAATCTTGAACATTCTAAGAGACTCAAATATATAAAGTAAAGTTTTTAATTGTACAATACTTTTGTTAGATTTGTTTTCTTCATAAGATCTTTATATTTTATAATTCATGGCTCAATAACATAGTAAAGTATGTTTAAACTTTTAAGAGAAAGTGAGTCTGTTTAGCTGTAAGATAAGGGTGTTACAGCCTAAGTGCCCAACTAGGAACCAAGCTAGCGAATCTCAGGAGAAAAAGGCAGTGATCAGATGAAATCCTTGCTAAATGCTTAATATAACTCTCAAGAAAGGAAAGTCTCCAAGCTCTATTGCATAAACCTTTATTAGGACATTCCTGGAGAGTACCCTTTTTCCATGTAAAATCTGGCCTTGATAGCCAATATCCATAAGAAATGAAGAATTAAACCAATCGATGAAAGTTTTACATACACCAATTCTATTGGAAAAGCCTCATTTCCTCTTAGTAGCATACAAAAAGCCATTAAAATCCCCCAATAGGAGCTATAGATCTGAAGCAAAAGAGTTAATGTCTTGAAGGATCGGTCAAATTTTATTTCGTACAGAGAAGGCTGGATGTGTGTAAATGGTAGTAAAGAAAGATAGAAAATTATTATTATCACATATGCAAATATGGAAAAATTGGAGGTTATTGATTAGAACCTCAACATTCTAGTCCTCTTGCCAAAGAATCCAAATCCCACTGCTAAAACCCGTTGCTTCAACTCTGTAAGAGTGAGGATAACCAATCTTGGCAATACACTTGTTAGCTAAAGACCCACTAATACACGGCTCAAGGAGAACCACCATATTAGGCTTATGATTATGCAAAAAGCACTTGAGAGTGTACAAGAATAAGGGGGCTTTTAATGCCCTGATAGTTCAAACTGAAAATATACATAAGCAAAATAAATAGAGAAAGAACACAACAAAAAACACTACTCAAGCATAGCTCAATCATCCCTTAGATAAGGGTCCAAAAGCCCTTCTAGTTCGGTTAAGTCACCATCCTCCCCATCTGAGAGTACTTCAAGTCTAATTTTATCATTAAAATCAACAAGCATCAGTTGTGTACCTGAATCTTTAGAAGCAGAGTTTTGGTCGGGGGGTCTGGTTAAATATTGACCTAAAATTTGAGCTCCATTTGTATTTTATCCATGCCAGCTGTAGAGGAAGAGTTAATGATGGTGGGTGCTTTCATCTGAGGTTTACCCACATTAGAATGGAATTTAGGATCTAATGAAGAAGGAAGAGCAACCACATTATCCTCTGTTTGAGCTCTAGTTTTAAATTCAACAAAAATCCCTTAATGACACTTTTGACTTATTAGCAAGTTGAGACTTAATCTTAGAAGAATTACTTCATGTGACCCCAGTTCTCTTGGCCCCATCTCTCCTACGTGAGGAAGATGAGAAAGTGTCATGTGAAGAAAAGATATTGATATTATCTTGAGATTTGTCGTTAGTGGGTATATTAAGCTGATTGGGCATATTTTCCTTCTTGACAGAGGCATCCCCAGCTATTTCACTATGATTATCATCCAAAATGGAAAATCTCGATGCTTGTTCCTTGAAAATAGAAGTTTTCCCCCAATTTCGAACTAAATTTTTGGCTTTCCTGTTATGCTTCTCAACCACCATCTATGGACCAAAACGGCCTGAATCTATATCACCATTGTGCTTCGATGGCCCTCTAGTACTAACACCATCAGTCTGTATTGCCTTATTGTGAGGACAAAAACATTCAAGATTATCCCAACGACCACATGTAAAGCAAGTATTTAGAAGGTTCTCATATTCTACATGCTGTATCTCACCATTAATCTATAGCATTAAAATACAAGGTTGTTTAAGATTAATCGATATAGCAACCCGAGAAAAATTCCCTCAATGGAATTCACTAGTATTATAGTCAATCTTCACTACCAACCCGATAGCTTCTACTATGGTCGAAAGGACTACTCTGAGTAATATTGTAGAGGTAACTCTAGAAGGTAGATCCAAACTGTAGTGCTTTCTACTGCATTATTAGTAACTCTGAAAGAAGCTGTCCATTTTTGCACCAAAAGATAGGCACCATTGACAATCCAAGGCCTTTCGTAAAGAGCTTTTTTTGTAGTCCTGCTTAATAGCAAATTACACCAAGAAAAAACCCCAACCGATATCCAGTATTTTTGCATCAATGAGGTTCCAAAGAGGTGGGAGTCTCACACATAAAGCCTTATAGTGAATAGTCTTTCCAAGGAGATTAACTACCACTACCATATCGAGCATTTTGGAAAGTTTATTCCTCAGATCCTCAAAGAGCTTCACCACTGGGAAGGTTCCTGATTTGTCAATATTAATGTCACCCTCTTCAACATTAACCTCCATCGAGTCAAACACATCTTCCATTGAGTATTCCATGGCAACACCCTGTAAGAGGTATTACGATAAGCCAATAAACTAATAAATTCAAATTTCAATCTCACTTTTTTCTTGGCTCGATCATCAACCGCTGGAGGTAAAGGTCTTTCGTTGCTTAGAGGTCTTTCGCTGCTAGATAGAGACTATATATTGCTCTTTAAACTTTTTTTTGTCAATTTTCAATTTCAAATTAATAGAAACTTGGCAATTATTTTTTTTTAAATAAAAAAACATGTAGCTAATGATACTAATGGCATTTAATCAAGACAAGTCAACTCAACTGCTATGTGAACATTCTCTCCCTTATTTAAATTTTTATATGGTATTTATGAAGAAATAATTAAAAAAATAAAAAGTATAGTTTTAATTCTACTTATTTTCTCTTAGTCAAAAAAAAGTTTTAATATGTAGTATGTTCACTTTAATTAACATTAGAGCTTAGTTTGGAATATTTTGAAATAATTCTATAAAGTTTGGAATGAATTTTAAAAGAAAAATTGGTTTAGAGTGAACATAATTTTGAAAATCAAGTGACAATAAAGAGATCAAATCAAATAAAAAATACAAGTTTAATGGTTCACCATTACCAACAAAATTTCAATAAAATTAAGAATTTAGAGATATATTTTGCTTATTGTAAAAAATTAAATATCGCATAGTGAAAATAAGTTGTAATTCGATTTAAAAGTATTATGATTAAACATGTTTTTTGAGCTCATATGCACATCCATAACATCAAGCCTTGGCACTATATATATATATATATACATACATGTGTGTGTGTGTGTGTGTGTGTGTGTGTGTGTGTGTGTATACACACACATATGTGCACATATATGTGTATATGTACATATATATATATACATATATGTGTATGTATATATATATATACACGTGCGCGCATACACACACATGGTGTGTGTGTGTGCGTGTGTGTGTGTGTGTGTGTGTGTATAAACAAGCTAACTTTTCTAGTTGAAATGGTATCAGAGCCAGCCTTGTATCCTCGAGGTTGTGAGTTCGAGTCGTGACAACTCCCAGACACCTGCATTTATTTTCAGCTGTGTCTGGCCAGGTACCGTGGGCCCAGGTACGTGTGGGCCTCACAAGCTAAGGGTCCCCCCATTAACCCAGTTTGCAGGGGGAAGGGGAGATGGCATTCAAATTGAGATAGGTACTAAATGAGGTAGTCTCCTTGTACACCCATGGCCAAAAGGTATAAGGATGAATCTGGGCTTTGACTAGACAAGCTAGCTTTTCTAGTTCAAATGGTATCAAAGCCAGCCTTGTATCCTCGAGGTCGTGAGTTCGAGTCATGACGGCTCCCAGATGCCTGCGTAAATTTTCAGCTATGTTTGGCTAAGTACTGTAGGCCCAGGTACGTTGTGGGCCTCACAAGCTAAAGGTCCCCCCATTAACCCAGTTTGTAGGGGGGAAGGGGAGATGGCACTCGAATTGAGACAGGTACCAAATGAGGTAGTCTCTTTGTGAACCCGTGGCTGAGAGTTATAATCATCCCAAAAGCTATAGCTGATGGGAGAGGCACTACTTTATACTTAAAGTGTACCACTTATATGGATATAGAGGATCATCCAGGTAATGTCTGCATGTTATTGTCTTATTTTTGGGTACGACTGGGACTGCCTTTAATGCCACATCTTCGGCTAACACGGGGCTTACTCTTCCCTTGCCCCTCCCGAAACTTGAACCCTGGTTGGCTCTGATACCACTTAAGGCACTTACCAATCCTCCCAAAAGCTAGTCGACGGATAAGCATTTAGGGCAGTAAATCCTTTGCAAGCAAGGTTATTTAGAAAGAAAATATAATTTTTCAAACATTAACTAAATTTTTACATTATGAATAATTTATTTAGGAGAACTGTTTCTTTTTCAAGTTCTTCTACCTCAAATTCTATAGATCTATGATCTTAGAAAACAAACATCATTAATAGTGAAGAAATCACTATTGAAGATTTTAAAAAATAAATAAATAATTGAAAATTTCCCAAAATCAAACAAGATCAGATATATGAGAATAGTCTTTTCCAAAAACTCATAAAAACTGATTTCATAATCAAAACAGAAGAAAAGGGTGTTCAAATCTCAAAATCGTTTGAAATAATCCATCTTCTTTCTTAAAAAATCCTACAAAAACACTATGATAGGAAATATGAATATATACACATAGGTCTTGTCCAAGTAGGTATAAAACCCCTAACTGGGGAAGGATTAAACACCTCAATTCTCTATACTCTAAGGGATACAAGGTTTTTAGACTTTCAAGATTCCATTATTAGTTCAATTGAGTCGAGTCTTTTTCAAGGACCAATCTCTTTTGAATGTGCACCAAACATTTCACTGGCTCTTAATGATAAAAACATCTTGAAATCTTTGATTTTACAAATCAAAACTCATAATTACAAAATGCTAGAAGGATTTATTCCAGTGGCCATCATTTTTCATGTACATTATAAAGCAATTTTTTCTGCATTCACGTCAGTAAAAAATATAACGAAAAAAGGTGAAACTTTGTTTTTCCAAACAAATTTATCCAAAGTACAGTAATTCCAAAAACCATCATTTGAAGAGATATTGTTCTTCCTAAAGAAGGGATTTTAGAAGGTGCTGTAAAACCAAAAACTCTTGAAAAATCTTTGTGAAACACTCATCTGAAGGAAATTGTTCAGTACAATGATGGACGGGTAAAAATGAGTTTCTCAAGAACTTCCAGCTGTCAATATTCCAATGCTGGTTCCTCCATGTGTACTGTAGATCTGGGCCGAGTCTCAAATCTACCTTTTGTGATTCACCTTCCTAATAAGGAAGAACATTTTTTAAACCAAGACTTTCTTGTTCAAGCATTCCTAGTGCTTCTTTTCAAAATGTTGATTATTCAACAACTGTTCCTCACTTGGTTTATACACAACCTTCGGTTTCAAACGAAGAATAAAATGTTTCTCCTCTAACTTCACCATCTTTTTCAGCAATAACAGAAAATGTTATTAATGAATTAAATGTCATTGAAAAAGAATTTGAAGTTGACAAAACCCTTTTACATAAGGATTTTTATTCAGCGAATAATCTAAAAAAAAGGACATGGTTCTTTAAAAATTTTCTAGAAAAAGGAAAGAAATTCAAGAAGAATATTAGGAATTTGTTTTTGCAAACAAAACTCATACTTTATTCTTTGATTGGTTTGAAATTTATGCATCTCAAAAACAAATTTCATATCCATTCCGATCAAAAACTGTTAACCCTATAACTTCCAGAAGTAAGGTTACAGAATGGGAAATGCTGATGGTAGAAAAATTCAATCTGAACATCCACCACTAAGACATATAAAACTCACCCATTTGAGTCAAACTATTGATGGTAGTCCTTATAAAACTCTGAATGAAAATACGGATAAGGAGTTAAAAAACATAATCCAGCAAAATAATTTCACAAACACTCATCTTAGTACAATTGCAAAACAACTGACTAGGATTGAGGAACACCAAAAAACCTCTATTGTTTCCCTTGTTGAAACAACAAATTCCAAATTAAAAACCCCTATTTTCAAACCATTTCAGATTTCTAAAATAGGTCGAAAACTCTTTAAGGACGATAAATTAGAATTTATCCAAGCCTTACGAGACCAGCTAAGTAAGATAGAAAATACCTTTTCTAACTCTACTATAGTCCCACAGGATATCCTTGACAAAAATAAAATGGTTAGTATTCTAGATCAGATCTCTGACTCTAAAGAAAACCAACAGAAAACCCAAAACCCGAAGTTGTCCAGACTCCATTGGCCAAGAAGTTCAAATGTACCTCTGGCCATTACAACTACTCCAGACTTAGGCATTAAAATAGACCAAATATTTTATCCCAGTCTAAGTTCAATGCCTCTACTATCTATGAATGGAACATAGATGGTATGTCTGAATACAACATCTTTAGTCTTCTACAACATATGACTATGGCTTCCAATGCCTACAAAACCCACACCAACACACCTGATCGAGCCATAGTTGGACTCATAATAGCCGGGTTCTCAGGACAATTAAAAGGTTGGTGGGACTATCATCTCACCCAACAACAGCAACTAGAAGTCTTAGGTGTTATCCAAACCACAGAGGAAGGAACTCCCATCCTCGATGAGATAGGAAACCCCATTCCAGATGCAGTAGCAACCCTAATCCACATGATTAGTTTGCACTTCATAGGAGACCCATCTTATTTGAAAGATAAAAATGTCGAATTGCTTTTCAAACCTTAAGTGCAAAAGGCTTTCTTAATGTCAAAGTTACAAGAATACATTTCTAACTAGGTTAATGCTTAGAGAAGATTCCAATCAACCATTTTGGAAAGAAAAATTCTTAGCATGATTACCAACACTTTTAGGAGAAAAGGTTAGAAATACAATAAAAGAAATTTTTGGAATTAATCGAATCCCTTATGATCATTTAACATATAGGGAATTGGTGAGTTTCACACAAAAGGAAGGATTAAAAATTTGTCAAGATTTAAGACTTCAAAAATATTTGAAAAGAGAAATGAAGCAAACAAAACAAGAATTATGATCTTTTTGCAAACAGTTTGAAATACCTATAGGTACCCAAACTAAAGATTGCAGTGGTTCTTATTCAAAGCTTTATAAAAAATCTCGAAGAAAAATTTTCTCAAAACCCAATAAACATGATTTCTATAGGAGTTCTAAACCTGTTAAAACCTATAGGAAACATAGGACATCCAGAAAACCCTTAAAGAAAGAAAGTAAAAAATTAGTCACTTGTTTCAATTGTGGTCAACCAGGACACATTTCGAAATATTGTAGATTAGCCAAAAAACTTCATGAGTTGCAAATGGAAGAGGAAATCATAAAAAAATCTCTCTTCTCTTAGCAGAAACCTCCGAAGATGAAACACAAAATGATTCATCAGAAGACCAAAAATCTTTACAATACGATGAATTAGCTACTTCCAGTTCCTCTGATAGTGATTCCTCAAAATCATATAAATCTGTCAACGTCCTAACAAAAGATCAAGAATTAATGCTTGATATTGTCAAACAAGTAGAAGATAAGAAACTTCAAAAGGATATTATCAAAAAACTTTTGACATCCTTTGAATCAAAAGAACCCTCGTCTTCTTCTACTTCACCTTTAATCAAACATAATACCTATGATTTGACAAAAATTTTAGGTGTTAAGTTAAAACCTAAAAATCATATTACTATCCAGACACTTCAAGAAGAAATAACGATAGTCAAACAAGAGTTGAAAACTCTTAAACAAAAATAGGAATTTGATTTTGAACTTCTTCATAGATTAGTTTCATAAATTGTTGAAACAGAAAACCAATCTGAGGAAGAAAATGAAATAGACTTTGAAAAAACAAACGAAATAAAAACTCTAGAGATAGTTCTAGAAGATTTCTTGTTTGTTTTTAGAATAGTCACTATGAGAAAATATTTTATCAAAATCAAACTTGTTTTCTCAAATGATTTTCATTTTGAAATAATTGCTCTTTTTGATACAGGTGTAGATTTAAATTGCTTAAAAAGTTGTATCATTCCTAAAAATTTACTCAAGAAACCAATGACAAAATTTATGCAGAAAATAAATTATCAAAAGCAAAACTGAGGCTACCATTCAGAAGGTAGTATCTCTATCAAAACTCCTTTTGTTTTATTAGAAAAGATAAATCATAGTGTCATTTTAGGGACTCCTTTTATCAACACGATAACTTTCTATTCTGTCAACTATGATAACATTTCTTTTAAATCCGAAGAAAATAAGATAATCTTCCCTTTTATTGAAAAACCCAGAACAAGAAATTGAAACCTTTTAAAAGATTGTTCTATTTACAAAAATGAGTTAAATCTCATAATTCAAGGGAAAACGAAACATCTAAATTTCTTGAAATAGGATGTTTCCTTTATCAGAAATCAAAACCTTTTGCAAGATGAATTTATCAAACAAAGGATTTTGGATTTCCAAACATTTCTTGAAAAGGAAATCTATTCTGATTTGCTAAATGATTTTTGGGAAAGAAAACAACATACGGTAGATTTACCATATGAAAATGACTTTTCAGAAAAAATGATTCCCTTCAAAGCTTGCCCAATCCAAATGAATCATGAACTTAAAACTCATTGCTAAAATAAAATTCATGATTTATTGTCTAAAGGCCTTATTCAAAATTCCAGATCTCCTTGGAGTTGTGCAGCTTTCTATGTTAACAAACATTCAGAAATAGAAAGAGGTACCCCAAGACTTGTGATAAATTATAACCCTTTAAACAAAGCTTTAAAATTGATTCGATATCCACTTCCGAACAAAAAAGATCTTTTATCAGGACTTCACTCTGCCATAATATTTTCAAAATTTGATTTGAAATCAGGTTTTTGACAGATCCAGATCGAACCAAAAGATCGTTACAAAAATGGCTTTTACTATTTCCTTTGGTCAATATGAATGGAAAGTAATGCCATTTGGATTGCAAAATACTCCCTCAAAATTTCAAAGAATAATGAATGATATTTTTGCTCATTATTCAAAATTTTACATAGTATACATTGATGATATTCTGATCTTTTCTGAAATAGTGGAACAACATTTCAAACACCCTGAAAATATTTTTTATGGTTGCCAGAAAAAATGGGTTAGTTGTTTCCAAATCAAAAATCTCTCTTTTCCAAACAAAAATTCATCTTTTGGGTCATTATATTTCTCAAGGAACGATTACTCCAATAGAGAGATCCCTTGCCTTTGCTAACAAATTTTCTGACAAAATCTTAGACAAAACTCAGTTACAAAAGTTCTTGGGAAGTTTAAATTATGTTTTAGATTTTTGTCCAAATGTCAACCTATTAGCAAAACCCTTACATGATAGGTTGAAGAAAAATCCAGTTCCCTTGACTGATGAACATACTAGAGCTATTCAATAGATAAAAACCCAGGTCAAAGAAATTCCCTATTTACATTTAGCTGATCCTTTAGCATTCAAAATAGTTGAAACGGATGCTTCCAACATAGGATTTGGGGGAATTCTAAAACAAAAGGTCAATATCAAAGAATGCATTATACAATTTACATCTGCACATTGGAATGATTGTCAAAAGAATTATTCTACTATTAAAAAAGAAATTCTTTCAATTATCCTATGCATTACAAAATTTGAAAGTAATTTACTCAATCAAAATTTTTTTCTTCGTATTGATTGTAAATCAGCAAAAGAAGTTTTGCAAAAAGATGTTCAAAACATTGCATCAAAATAGATTTTTGCCAAGTGGCAAGCAATCCTTAGTATTTTTTATTTTAAAATTGAATTTATTAAGGGAGAACAAAACTTAATTCCTGAATTTTTTACCAGAGAGTTTCTCCAAAACAGGTACTGAGTGACTTGCAAAATGCCCAGAAAGTCCAAAGCAATAGAAAAGGGCAAAGAGGTCCAAAAGAACCAACAAGAATCAAAACCTGCAGCATCTTCTGCTATTACAATAAAATCTTGGGCTCAAGCAGTCAAAGAGGATAAAGAAAGGGCAAAACAAAATGCCAGTCGTATCCAAGAATGGATACAAGCAGTTCAAAAGGAGCCTGAACTTAAACACCGGTTCTAGTAGGCTTTACAAGCAGAAGAAGCAAAAGGTGAATGTCACCAAGCAATTGAGGCATTCGCAGAAATTGAAGAACTACAGGCAAAAATAGAAAGCAAAAAAGCCTGTATAGGTAAAACCCTTTCTGCTATTCCAAAAACCGAGAAAGGATAATCTTCTTCTCAAAAAACCCTATCTTAAAATGATTCAAAACCCTCAAAAGAGGATTCTTCAAAAATCATTATTTGAAAAAACTCACAAGAAATTTCTTGTGATGAAGTCTCTTCAAAATCCTCTAAAGAGGAATTTTCTCAAATCATTTTCTCTCAAAATAACTCTGATTTGGTATTATCACAATCAAAACTACCAAAATTAGATTTTTTTTTGAAAAGTGATTTTCAATACATATGGACTATTGAGGAAGGATTTTACTTTCAAAATTCTCAACATATCATTCCAAAAACTTTCCCAAAAGACTGGTATTTTAAACCTTGGGATTTGACGAAACCCCAGTCTTACTATATGGCAATATTGGAATCCACAGGTTATGTGATGGTTACCCATAACCCTAAAAAAGGATCCAAAATCCTTTATTCCACTATAAAAATTCACAAAATCCTTTCTCCGCTTGAATAAGGACAGGCATTACACACTCCCAAATACTTTCCCCTTGACTTCAAAACCACCATTAACCACTATAGGACATTCAATTACCGGGACTACTAACAAGCCTGGTATAATGCATTCCTACTGCAAAATCAAAAGTTTAGCCATACTTGGCTATTCTTCTTCCTCCTAAAATTTGATCCTTCAAAAATCCCCTTTTGGTTCAACCATTGGTGGAAGCTCTATGGTACCATTCCTGAAATCCTAAAACCCTCAGTCCAGGAAGGCTACTTTCTCTTTAAAACCTCCTACAAACCAACTGAACGGGAAAAAGGATTTCATCCCTTACTTCTTTTTGCCATAAATTTCTATTTACCATGGATATCCTACTGGTATTTAGAATATTAACAAAAAAATGCTGCAATGGTTTTAGTCGGGAGATTTAAAACCTGCTAGTGGACAAAGTTCTCAGTTCCCGCCAGTATCAAAAAACCTGGTGTCAAAGAATATGTCCAAGCCTAAGGAATTTTCAAACAAGGCCCAAAGGTCACTCAATTTTTGGCCCAAAAGTCCTTTGCACAGACCCAGTTGGCAGCCACAAAAACTGAAGAAGAATATTTTTAGATAATGGCCCAACTTCTTAAGAGCAAGGCCTCATCCTCAAAAGCCTCTTCAGTCCCTTCACAAGCCTAATCATCTTCCGACTCCGAGCCCATCATTGACTTAGGAGATGACAATGAAGATGATTGCTATGGTATTTTCCCACCGCCATAGTCAGCTTCATTTTTAAACATGGATCAAATTAAGGTCCATTCATTGTAAAAGGCTAGGCCCATTAGAAAAGCCAACCCATAAAAAAAAAAGTAAAAGTTAAAACAGAAAATGATTGAATTCCTTACCTTTACTTTGATAGATATCTGCTCACAATATGTGGTGTCTCCACTAACTCCAAAGTGGGCAAAAAGACTTCTTGATGGATCCAAGCTTCTGTAATAAATGGAAGACTTTCTTACCTCTTATGGGTCCAAGATCCAACAATTTTAGGTGTAACAAATAGAGGATTTTCCTATAAGAAGACCCCTCTCCTTCCTTTAAAGGTAGAGACTCTTTTAAGCGAGAATTTTTCAGCCTCTTCACTCTAGCTTAGATTTTTAGGAAGCTCATGTGTTGAGCATACCTTGTAATCTTGAGTTGAGTGTATCTCCAAAAACAAAAACTTGTGTTTTGTATTTTTGTTTCTTATTTTAGTAAGTATCGCTCATATGTTGAGCATTTTTTTCTGTATTTTAAACTTTCATTTATATTATTTTGTGTTTAAGTGTTGTCTCTATCGTTTAAGTATACTTTGCACTTATGACTTATGCTGATCTTATGCATCAAAAATTCTGTTTGCATATTGTTTGTGGTTGCATTTTATTTTCTGTATTTTGTTCTACTCCCTACCCTCAGATCTTGGGGCATTATATATATATATATATACTTATGCTGATCTTATGCATCAAAAATTTTGTTTGCATATTGTTTGTGGTTGCATTTTATTTTCTGTATTTTGTTCTACTCCCTACCCTCAGATCTTGGGGCATTATATATATATATATATATATATATATATATATATATATGCACACACACACACATATACATATATTTGTGTGTATATAAAATGAAACTAATATATTTATATATTTGAATATAAATTATATTTATAGAAGAAAAAGATAGAATATAAGGGAGAGTAATATTTAAGAATCTTATAGGATCAAACAACAAAAAAAAGCTCTAGTTAAACTTATGAATCTCAATATTTTTGGTCCTTTTAATCCAAAATATTCCAATCAATTCTAGGATAAAAATTAGTCTTACAATCTAAAATAACTAATACCAAAATCAAAACAAATTATCTAAAAAATAGAGAAAATAAAAAAAAAGTTTAATGAGCATCGGTGAAAACAATGCCTTTATTTGGAAGATAAACTTCGATTTAGGAGAGGACAATGCAAAGGGCTAGAACTCTTGCAATGTGAGGCATAAAAACTCTTGCCCAATGACTTGAAATTGCATTGAAAAAGTTCCCAGCCTTATCAATAAAGATAGCATTGAATCCACTTCTTCCCTAATCTAAAAATAAAGCTATGCCCACCTTGCAACTCCACAACACTCCCGCACTAGAAATAGGAGTAAAAGAACTTGTAGCATTGATGTCTATAGGCAAAAAGATACTATTATAAACTGACTTAAGAACCATCCATTCATCAATAAATGAAAATGTAAAGCTAACAACAACAAGAGAAGCCATTAAACATTATTCCAAATTAAATTATTTTGAGCATTCCACAATTGCCACATAATTACACACACTTCTTCTAGTTTAACATTACTTGCATAAGTTAGAAAATAAAAAAAAATTAGCTAGAGGCACCTCTGTATCTTGAACATACAACCAAAAATAGTCCCAAGCTTTTTTTTTGCAAATTAGCAGCTATAGAAAAAATGGGATATATTTTCCAAGTGATCATATAACAAACAAGAAGGACTATCAGCAATCCCTTTTTGAAAGAGTGATATAAGCACGACCAAGTATAAAGGCAAGTTTATGAGGAAAAAGAAACTATGGACGTTCAAGAGAAAATCGGGCCGAATGGACATGAAGAAGAATCATAGGCTGAATTGTGAAGATCAAATGTGCATAATTAATTTGACATGTCCAAGTCATGTGATACTTGACATGTGCAAGTCATGGGACATTTGACATATGCCGGACATGCGGCCATGATATGTGCCAAATATGTGTTTTAATATATGCTAGGCATGTGCCAAGTCATATGCCATATATGTGCACATCATGTGGGCTAAGGCATGTGTAATGCATGTGCTAATTATTAGATCAAGGGGCTTATTTTATTATGTTAGGCTTTTTTGTTTTAATTTATTTAGTTGGACCTTAATATAGCTTAATAGGCTTATTTAAATTAGTTGGGCTTATTTTAGCTTGGGCTCATTTAATTTAATTCTTTTAGGCTTGTGGGCTAAATTTTTATGTTATTTAGTTTGGGCTTTAGTTATTTGGTGGAAGGCCCATATTTAGAAGATCTTTTCACTTATTTAGGGTTACTTACCTTTTTAGGGCTATAAATACCTCATTATAACTTGTAAAAGATAGATTTTAAGAACTTTTAATATCCATTGTTTAGCTTGGCCAAATTTTCATCTTGAAGAGGATTGTTTTTCTTCTTTTATCACATTAAGAACTTTAATTCTTATCAAGGTATTTACTTTGTGGAAAATTCTACTCTTATGTTTCAAGAATCGAGTTATTCGAGTTTTACTTTTGTAGTTTTATTCTTTCTTTATTCTGCTTTAGGTCTTAATATCCTTTGGAATTAGGGTTTAAAGTTTATTAAAACTTAGATTGCAAGTTTAGTTTATAAATATTTAATTGATTTGGCGTTGGGTTATAATTGTATCCTTATGTTTCGCATCATTTGGTATCAAAGCTTGGATTGGGATAAATTCTTATTTATCTTGTGTTAATTTGCTATTCTATTTTTTAATTTTCATTAGAATTGAAATTTCAAAATTATTTTGTTCTTATCAATTTCGTGTTCTTCTTTGTTCCCAAATCCGTTCTTTGTGTTCTTTCTTGTTCTTACATCTATTCTTGTGTTATTTGATGTTTTAATTATTAAGAAAGAAAAGGAAAATCGTTGGTATTGTTCACATTATTGTTCATCCAAAATAAATAAATAAATAAAAGATAAGTGTTTCAATTTGGAATTACCTCTAGTTGGTGTGAACAAATAGGATTATAACTCTTCAAGTAGAACTTATCCTTATCTCATGTTGTCTTAATTTAGACATATTGTTACCCTTGATTTAAGACAAGTGTGTCTTTATTTGTCATCTTTGTCTTAACCTAGACAAATGTGTCTTTATTTTTACTTTTTTCTTAGCTTAGACAATTGGATTTTCCTAATTTAGATCAACATAGTGGATAAATCATTTTGTCTTAATTTAGACAATTGGTTTCCTACTTTGATTCCATTAAGACATAATTGGTTTTTCTTGTCTTAACTTAAACATTTATTCTAGTTTCCTTATCTTGGGTTAGTTTGGACATTCTTTGGTCTCTTTAACTTTTGTCTTAGTGTCATAACATATCTTTGTATCAAGCTGAATTTTCCATTAGGGAAATTCAATTTCTGCATTTTTGCATTAGTTTTTTCATTTCTTTTACTCTAAGTTATTTTCTTTGGTGTCTTTAAATCTTTTGTTTTCATTTACACTATAATTAACAATTTATATCTTGTTAATTTGAATTTTATATTCGGGCAGCATACATATATCTTTATCTTGTATGCTCATTTCAAGTTTCTTCATTTTGGTATTGTGCTTCTAGTTTTAAGCCTATTTGCCTTGATAAGTGGTTTCATTGCATTCCTTATTTTAACTTACTTTTTGTGAATCATATTGACTTGAATTTGAGTTCCAAAGTGCAATTAAGAATAGCAAGCTTGAGTGATGAGCTTAAAATAGAGTAAAGCCAATTTTAAGTGAAACACAACTAATTTGTGAGGATGTCCTATTACAAGTCAAAGCGACATTTAAATCAAGAAGAATGAAAAGGGTTAAAGGAAGATATGAAGTCTATGATGCAAGACCTTAAGGATATGGAATTGTAGTTTAAACAACTTTTCAAACACCTAAGTAGAATGTGTAAGCAAAAGGAGAAAAGAAATGAAGAGGAAGTTATCATGGAAGAAATCATTTGTGAAGCTAAAGGGGATGCTATAGATTTATTTAATGGTGATGTTGTGAGTGATAAAGAAATAATTAGAAGTAAAGATGTTGTTGATTATTTGAGTGAAAATAAAAAAGATTTTTTTGGTTATGATGAAAGATCAACAAGTTCCAATTGCTCCTCTATTGCTTAAAGAGGTTAAATTAAACATGGAAAATGAAGGAAATCCTAATCATATTCATAAGGATGTATTAAAGATTAACCATATTTTGCCTAGTTTCTTTGTTAAATTGCAGGAACATGATGAGTTCTTTTCTGAAGAAGCATTCATTGTATTTCCACCTATCTAAAAGATCATTTATGAAGATAAATGTATCCCTGAAGTTTCAATTCCTAACTTGAACAAGACAAAGATTCGAGGATGAATCTTTTCTGAAGAATGAGGGGATGATATGAGCACGACCAAGCATAATGGCAAGTTCATAAGGAAAAAGAAGCTATGAATGTTCAAGAGAAAATGGGGCTAAATGGACATAAAGAGGAATCATAGGCCAAATTGTGAGATCAAATGTATATGATTAATTTGACATGTGCAAGTCAAGTGACACTTGACATGTTCTGGTCATATGACACTTGACATGTACCGAATATGTGATCATGACATGTGTCAAACATGTGCCTTGACATGTGCTAGGCATGTGCCATATGCATGTACACATCATGTGAGCTAAGGCATGTGCTAATTATTGGATCAAAAGGCTTATTTTATTATGTTGGGCTTGTTTTGTTTTAATTTATTTAGTTGGACCTTAAGTTGGGCTTATTTTAGCTTGGGCTCATTTAATTTAATTATTTTAGGCTTGTGTGCTGAATTTTTGTGTTATTTAGTTTGGACTTTAATTATTTGGTGGGAGGCCCATGTTTAGAAGGTCTTTTCGCTTATTTAGGGT
This sequence comes from Excoecaria agallocha, assembly GCA_037975025.1. NCBI lineage: Eukaryota > Viridiplantae > Streptophyta > Magnoliopsida > Malpighiales > Euphorbiaceae > Excoecaria > Excoecaria agallocha. Next base: position 10,350,358 of record CM075815.1, read on the forward strand.
TACCTACCTTTTTGGGACTATAAATACCTCATTATAACTTGTAAAAGACAGATTTTGAGAACTTTTAATATCCATTATTTGGCTTGGCTGAGTTTTCATCTCGAAGAGGATTGCTTTTCTTCTTCTATTACATCAAGAACTTTAATTCTTATCAAGGTATATACTTTGTGGCAAATTCTACTCTTATGTTTCAAGAATCGGGTCATTCAAGTTTTACTTTTGTAGTTCTATTCTTTCTTTATTCTGTTTTAGGTTTTAATATCCTTTGGAATTAGGGTTTAAAGTTTATTAAAAATCATATTGCAAGTTTTGTTTATGAATATTCAATTGATTTAGGGTTCAGGTTATAATTGTATCCTTGGGTTCCACATCAAAGAGCCTAGATTGAACCTGGGATACAGTTTAAAATGCTCGCCATGAGAGATTCTACACCTTTGGCAGAATATTTAACTTCTAAGTGGTTTTCCAAATGTTACTTGGTTGAAAATAAACGTCCCTAATCAACTTAATAGCAACTTAATAACCATTTTTCACAATATAAGAGCCCTGTGATACCTTATAAGGGAGGTAAGAGTGCTATCAGTCTGTTAGGATCATTCAAATAAGCTAGATTACAATCATCGCACATGTTAACAACAGTTAATCCTAAAATACAAAATTTAAATATCAATTTACTCCATTTACACTTCTATACAAAATAGTTCATACAAATTTCTTTTAACTAGATTACAGTTTGATACATATAATACAACTTATAAGACACTAAATAGAGATACATTTATTACCTACATCAAAATCATCACCAACTTTTCTCGTGATTCACTTTTAGCGAGTGTTCGATCCCCCAGAACCTACAATGATAGGCAACTTATATGTTGAGATATAATTAGTGCAATGTTGCTCATTATTGATAGATTAATGAATAATAAATAAAGGTTGCAATAGAGGTATTTCACATCTTTAAGTTGCTTTACTTCATCTCTATAAACTAATCACAAACTAAATATAAACTGTAATTTTAGGCATACAAGGTATTTAGGTATCTAATGGATATATGTAAGTTGGTTCAGACTTGGAATAAGCATTCCAAGCTCCCAACTATCCTAAAGATGGGAATCAGAACCACGTAGTTTTATATATTTCAGTCTTTATTATATAATCTTGTTCTAATTCATATTTATATCCTATTCATACTTGTTCATATCAGACATTATAATTAATCATTAGATCAGGAAATAGAATTGATAAACCATAATAGAACAAGTTAGGGATAAACCCCTATAAATTTGCCAAATTCATTTCAGACATTATAAATTATAAATCAAGTCAGATCAAGATAAATGGTATAAAACATGTTTTCTCATAACATTATTTCATTCATGATCCTTTTTAGATGAGGTAATCATTCATCAATCCAGAAAATATGATTAACAATATAAAATTGAACAAACAGAACTGAACATAATAGAAAACAAACCATTTATTGATTTGTTTGCTATTTTCTATAAATGTAGATAACGGGTACACAAGATATCCATAGATGATATCGATAGAATAAGCATAAGCCTCACATATAAAAGATATCCACAAAAGGGTACCATAGTACCAAACAGAAGACACACATAGTGTCAACAAAAAAGAGATAAGTCTCACTAACAAAAGACATCATAGTGTCAAAGAAGCAATTACAGATCCCTTCTAAGTATACCTACTATCCACATCTAGGACTTTAACAGACCACAGAGCAGATAATGAAAACTGAATGATACCATTACATGGCATATATAAAAGATAACTCGAGATGCATCACAAAATAGATAATAAGTCTTAGAATCATATATCTTAACAAAAGATACCAAAGTATCGAACAAAAAACACTAATTAGTGTCACATAAGTAATTGCAAAATTCCCATATGCATGCCTATTCACTGCAAAAAAAAAATGCAAAATGGCGAGGACAAATGATGTTTTTTTATAGCTAAATCGGTTTAGTGAGGACAAAAATTTTGTAACAAAAGTCATCATAGCAGAATTTAGTAAGGATAAAAGTTGTCACTAAATTTTAGCGAGGATAATTTCCTTGCTAAGTTTTAGCATGTACTTTTGTGACAAATATTGTTCTACCTAAATTTATCCACATCAAACTAAAATAGGCCATGTATAACCACATCTCCTTTTATTAACATCTTATTTCATAATCCAAACCTTTAACGTATCTATTTGGACATAAGTATGATCATATAATCAATACATGTATGCATGTATACGTAAACTCTTACTTTTAATCAATATAATCACATGTATAGCGAAATATATACAAATGCTTAAATATATGTGTCATTACCTCTATATGTTATTTTAAGCACATACATTTATATGTACAAGAATCATATGACATGATTCGCATGTGTTACCATCTTTCCAATAATTAATATATCAATTAAATGGACAATTACAATAATAAAATTAAAGCATATACCCATTTATGCTTAACCAACTCTTATAGTCTATATAGATATATTTGTATATATATATCCCACATATGCACATATTCACTTTGTTACCTTGATAATATATAAATATATGTATGTTCATTCTCAACATTTCATATAATCCATGTAATCATTTATATACATATGAAATAGCCATATAATTATAGTAATTGCATAGGACTCATTTTAAACATATATTCATATTTTAATGTATCACCATATATTTTATGTATATTTAATCATTAACCATGTTTAAAAATGTGTTTGCAAAGTTTCATAAACATTCAAGAAGGCTCGAATAGAATTCGGTAACATCCAAGAGCAAAATATGCACAACAGAATGAAATCGTGGGAGGATATGGTTGTTAAGATTTTGTAACAGCCATGTAGGTCAACTTTTTGTGAAATTAGAGTTATAAAATGAGTGATACATGGCTGTTAGAGTTTTATAACAATTAACTAGTGCCTACAATTCCATATTTCTAACGAAAGGTTCCTTAGGTCTCCTTATGTTGCATTTTGGACAAATAATCTTCTAGAAAATTGTTTACCTATGTTTTAAATTTCCATAAGATCAAAAAGCATGCAATTTGGATGTGTATCAAGAGATATACCTAAAATAGTACAAACTGCTCTTATGAGTTGTTTAGAGAGATTTGTTACACAATCTTTTAAAAATTTCGAAGAACAATTGAACCCAACTTAGGCAATACTTTCTTCATGAAAATTTCTCTATTTTGAGTCTAGTTGCAAGAAAAATTAATTTTATGTCATTTAGAGCTCTATAAATAAAGTTACACTCTAAGGAGTTCAGACTGCTCCAGTAATAGGGATAAATTTGGGTCATTGAGTTCAAGCAAAATTTCGAGGGACTTGGAGACATAATTAGACTTTGATTTCTTCTACAAAGTTTTAAGTCTATGTCTTAAGTTTAATCTTCAACTAAATTCACTTAATTTGGAGATATTTAGGCCAAGATATAGCTAAAATACCAAAATTGGTTCAATGGATCCCAAGGCAGAATTCTATTAAGTCATCCTAATAAGCATAATTCAACCTTATTCATAAATATCACTTCCATTTCAGCCATCTAACATCAATTCCATAACCAAATTGATACACATACTAATTCAAATATGCCAAACATATGTAATTCAATTAAGAGAATTCCCATACCTTAAACTTGTATAACTTGTCTTTTTTTTTCTCTTCCACTTTGCTCTTCTTCCCTTAGTCTCCTTATGGTGAATTTTGTGTCAATTTAGGTGTAAAGAGAGTTATATATATATATATATATATATATATATATATATATATATATATATATATATATATATATATGAATTTCAACCATTTAACTCTGTCTTTCCTCTTTTCTCTCTTTTATATGCACTTTTTTGTCCCTATCTAGAAGCATGAGTTCCCAAATTCCATTGGCAATACTTTTTAGTCCTTGGTAATTTACAATTTCCTCACTAAAGATTCTTTTAGTTACCAATTATATATAATTTAAATTTTGAACATATTAATCCATACATCTTGTTTATTTATACGTGTATATGCCATTTCGAACAATTTTACTATATTGTCCTTACCTTTTAAATTAATTACCGTTATGTCCATTTTTATTCTTTAATTCACTTAACTCTTCATATTTATCCTCCACTTTACCCTAGACATGCCATAATGCTACGAGGGGATATTTCAAGCCATTACAAGTCTAGCTTATCAAAGTACCACAATAATTTATCTTCTCTTTTAAATAAAGCCAAAAGGATTTTTTTTTTAAATATCACGAACATCAACTGCATTGCAAAATTCCACAATCATACCCATATCCGATATCCTTTCCCTTATTTTTTTAGAAAACACTTACCTTGTGGTCAACAAAATTAGTGTCATCATCCACAGAAATTAAAATCCCTAAAAATCCATGGATCTTTTTTAAAGAGAATTGAATTCTCATCTCCCACTCTCTACCTTAGTCTTCATTTTATTAAAACTTTAGCTTGCATAATACTCTACCAAGTGAAACTAGGATTAGAACTCAGTTAAGCATCTAAAAATTCCCTATTTGAAAAATATTTAGTTTAGAAAATTCTAAAACATATTTTTATTAGAGAGAAATCTCTAACCCTGTTTAGCAAGCATGGCTAATTTAAAATAATACAAGTCTCTTAAACTCATACCTCCCATATCTTTACTATTATGCATATTTTCTCATGTTAACAAATGCAAATTTCGCTTGCCAATATGCTTTGGCCCCACTAAAAGGAGTTCACCATCCTCTACTACTCCTCATAAATAGAAATAGAATCATAAACACACTCATACAATATGTGGTAATTGCTTATGCTATAGATTTCAAAAGAATCTCCTTACAAGCTCTAGAAAGAAATTAATTATTCAAAGCATTAATCCTTTATGCCAATTTATTTTTCAAGAACCTAAAAAATAACCCTTTTAATAAGCAAAGGGAGACCCAAATATCTACCATGGTTAAGAGGAGAATTAACTCTGAGAAGGTTAGAGATCGTCTTTCTATATCCAGGCAATACATTGGGATTAAAAAAGATACTCGATTTTTGAAAATTGATAGATTAACCCGATACACACTCATATTTGTAAAGAATATCCCTAACAATACTACCCTCTCCAATATTAGCTGTAAAACTTTATACCCAAACATTTGATCGTCTACCAGCATGTCACAACATTGGTGTTTTTAAATATATTATCAATTAATTCTCTTATTGGATTAGGCTAAATTTTTATTTATTTGCTATTCGTTGCACCATTAATTTCATTTGGTTAAAATTTCAACAACATAACAGCTACCATTGATTCTAAACCTCCTACAAAAATTCAAATTTACACTCTCAATAATTCATACATTCTCATCAACTCCATATCAACTCAACTCAACAACAAATATGTCACAATTATTATCCTAAACCACATTCATCATAATCCAAATTACAATTTACTCTTATTATTCGTCTCATTGCCAAAATTACAATTATACTCTTAAATTGTTCATTTGTTCACTTATTTATAATTTTACCCCTAAAAGTCAATTTAATCGCATATTTACCATTCTACTACTAATTTCTCTATGTTTTTACCAAATTTTCATTTTACCCTTATTTCTTTATTTTAGTTTATAGTTACCTTTTTATCCCTGGATCAACTTTCTTATTCATTTTATTCTTATTTTTCCACTATTCTTTATTTTATCTCTAAATTCTACTATCCTCTATATTTTAATCAATTTATTTTCAATTTAACCTTATGTATTTCCAATGAAAACCGCACACATGAATCAAATGCACGAGACTAGGACCCCAAAGGTCTATAAATACACTGATTCACATTTTTTTCTCTTCTTTTTCAATAAATCTTTTCTTGTATTTTTCTTTTTTGGTGTGGAATTACCATTGGTCCACTTTTGCGAGTCGTTGTGACTCATTACTATGGTTGGTTTCTCTATGGCTAGCTAATTACATCACATACTCCGGTTTCTCTACTAGATACTAAGGGCAAAACAATTCTTATAATTTCCATCCAAAAATTTTTATCATTAACATATTTTGTTCAAATTACTATATTATGTAACAAATGAATTTCATACATCATGCATAATTCTCCTCATTTTTCTACTTAACATCATTTAATGCAACATATATCATCATTTGCACATCAAATCCATAAGTATCACCATTAAGCCATACTATATACATTACCGTTCATGTCCGTTTTCTTGCCATAAATCATTCCTCGTATATTTTTAAGACATATTTCATGCATGTTTATCATTTATTCACTTAAATTTCCTATACACATACATATACCCTTACTGACATAATAGGAGTACATTAGGTATTTTCCACTTCATACTTGTTTTCATCAATCTAACCTAATATTTTCACTTAATTATCATGCACAACAACTTGTTTAATAATTATTTGAATTATACAAGCCTAATATGCAATTATTTAACACATATATAAGTAAAAATTAGATGAAATGTAAGAGTTTGAATATTTACTAACCTTATTTGCCTTGTTTCCAACTAGTTCCCTTTTCTTTTCCTCTCTCCTTCCTTTCTCTTCCTTCTTTTTAAAATTCTTCACTTATGATCAATTATATACAAGCAATTTCTCATTGTTTTCTTTGTAATTTTAATAAAATTTGCATGTAAATAACCCAATTTCATCAATTCCTAACTAATTCTACTAAAATTTCTAATTTATCATTTACTTGGTGATTTTCTCCTTTCAAAATTTCTCCAATTTTTAAGCTCTTTTCTTCTTTAATTACTTAATTATGGTAGGAAGGATGATAAATATAAAATTCTTGGCAAAATTTGGGGTAAAAACTAGATAGAATTAAGATTAATGGAAGAAAAATGGTGGACGAAAATGGCAAGGTTGGTTTGACCATGGAAGAGGAAGATGGGTGAATCTTGCTAAAAATTCTACATACTTCTCTTGTTTTTATATGCCCTAAAAGGATGGCAAGAATTAAATCAAATACTATTTGATCTAAGAGCTTATATGTTGCCACTTATCATCTTTATATTATTTCCAATATTTTTTTGGTCAAATTTTCATAACAATTAGTTTAAAATATGAAAAAATATTTCTTAGGGTGTACGTATATTTTTGAGTCAAAACTAAATCGTCTCGGTAAATTTTTGAATCTTACGATACAATTACCGATCTAGTAATTCACTTTTCTGTATCAATTTTATTTTAATTTTTTACTTCCAAAAATTCATTCATAGAATTTCTAATGGACTCCCATAATTAGAATAATTTTCTAGAATTTTAGATAATTTTTATATACTTGATTAAACTTTCAGTCAACCAGTACATTATTCACACCGAAATGTACTTATTTTTATTTTCAATTTTTGATGCTCTATTTGACTGAAATTTCACACCAAATTACATTCTGGAACTACCCATGAATTATACTTTCTAGTGCTCATTAAAAGTTCTCGTGAATCTAGGGTGGTATTATTTACCTCGATCGCACTATTCAAGAACGGGGAAGTACTATTCACGTAGTTGAGATTTTTGGAGCGCTACACGGAGCCTACATCCTCTAATAAATAATATCTATCATAACCTACACAAAATTTGGTTGTGTAAGTACTGGTGTTATAGAAGGAGGTGCAGGCTAGCCATGTCAATCAATGGCATCTCTATCTCCTATTTTGATGGAAGAACTACTTTTCATTCCTATTATATCTGTCGTCTAGAAGTAAATGCCATCTCTTAACTATAAATAGAAAGGACAAGTATACATTAGTCCAAAAAATCATGTTAATCACAAATATTCGTTCATGGCATATAGATGCAATCACTGTACCCATAAAAATATAATCTCTGATCTTAGAACCATTTAAACTTGCTCTAATACCACTAAATGTAATACATTATACCCGAAAATTGTATCGAGTAGTAGCATGACACAATTTCAACATTCTTAAATATATCATCAATTAATTCTCATATTGGATTAGATCAATTTTTTTATTTGCTATTCGTCAAAAAATTACTATTCATTTAGTTAAAATTTCGATAGTATAATGGCTACCATTGATCTTAAACCTCCTACAAAAATTCAAATTTACACTTCCAATAATTCATGGATTCTCATTAATTTTATATCAACTCAACTCAACAATGAATCCATCACAATCATCATCCCAAACTATATTCATCATAATCGAAATAAATTTTACTATCAAACATTAACATTTTTTCAACAACACCATACACCAACCGATAAATACATACATAATATTCTCTTTATATACAATAAAGTTCATCACATTTATACATACATATTTAAATGTCCATTATATACACATAATTTCTCAATTACATATACATGCCAATTACAACAAAATCTCTCTCATTTAAATCTTAAGGCTCCAATTCTCATTTGATCATATCCCTTTAGCAACCTTGCCTTTGCATTTGGAACCTACGTCGAATACACTCTACACGATAAGTATAAAAAAGTCTAGTGTTGGATGCTCAACTAATATATTTCAACATGTATACACACAAGCACTTTTCATTATATCATCTAATTAATGCTATATAAGTTATATGTTAAATTAACACATTCTTTTATTTAAGGTATTTACAAGTATAATTTTATATATTTCCCTCATTTATGTCCTTTTTACTATTCTATTTTTTTATTATTAATTTCTTTTAATTACAATTTTCCTATTATTTTTCATCTAATATTACCAGTTACTAGTTTTACAATAAAGCTATTAAATTATGGTTTAGTCCGTATATTTCTCATTTTTAGTCAAAATTACAATCTTACTCCCTAAATTCCAACTATTTCTTACAATTTCCAATTTACCCTTACAATTTCATCCAAATATCCAAATTATTATTTTGCCCTTAAAGCTTCCATTTTAGCATTTAATTACAAATTTACCTCTAAGATACAATTTTTACCTCTTATTCTACAGTTATACCACTAATCTATTCACTTTACTACCTAATTACCATTTTACGCTTACCTTGACCCCATTTTTTACCACTTTTATGCTTTATTTACAATTTATGCCATTAATTCCTCTATTTTACCTCTTAGTTACCATTTTGCTATTATTTCTCTATCTTAATTCCAAAATTACTAGCTTACTACTATTTTAATCAATTTAATCATTTTATTCCCATTTTGCCCGTAGTAGTTTTTAGTGGACCTTCGAACTGGATATGTGGGGCAAAAACCCCAAAGGTCTAAATCTATAAAAATCTATATTCTTTATTATATTCAATCAACTATATCATATCCATCAGGTTGAATTCGCCATTGGTCCATTATTGCTAATCGACATGACATACTACCACAGTGAATGTCCATATAACTAGCTAATTACATATTATACTTTTGGTTTAACCACTAGTCACTAAGGCAAAATAGTTCCTATTATTCCATTATCAAATCTATATCATATACTCTTTTCTTCACATTTCTTCTTTATGTATATATTGAATTTCTTACATCATATATAATTATCATCATATTTCCACTTTTCAACATTTACCATCATTTTTACCATTGAGGTCAATTCATTTTCACACATTCATCAATTAATCCATATCACATATTCACCCTAAATAATTCCTTTCCTTCCATTTTTAATTCCACATATGTTTTAATGCATTTAGCATATTATTTTATCATTAAATCAACCAAATTTCATATGCATATATTTTTATCCATCCTTACCTAATGCTTGCAAACTCAGGGATTTAACATTTAAGTTTAAGTATATCAATTTAACAATTTAGATCAACTTATTTAACCTCAAATCTAAACTTTATAACACCAAATTCAATTACACTCAACTTTTATTGAAATTTATACAACATACATAATTAAAAAATTAAGTTGAAATACAATAGTTTAGGCATCCACTGACCTTAATTCCTTTTCTCCAAGCTAATTCTCCATCTCTTTTTCTTTTTCATTCCTTTCTCTTTTTTCCTCACTCAAATTTCTACCTTGTCGAATTTATAAAGATCAAATTCAGTAAGTTTTTCTTGCAATTTCAACCAAATTTACATGAATTCTAACTAATTTCATCAATTTTTATATTATTCTACTAAAATTCTAACTAATTACTTACTTGACACAATTATTTTTTACAAAAATATTCCAATTTCTTCACTAATTACTTGTTATTGGTTGACAAGATGATAAGTATTCAATTTTTGGTTGAATTTGGGGCAAAAATCAATTGAATTTCAAGATTTCATGGAACAAAAATGGTGGATAGTGGGATAGCAAGAGAGAGAGGAAGATGATGAATTTTCCTCTTGAATATTCCTTAATTTTCCACTCTTATATATCCAAAATGAATAGCTAGAATTAGTTCTTACAGTGTTTAATTTAAGGATAAAAAAATAAGCCACTTGTTATCATCCTTTTAATTGCAATATTTTTTATCAAATTTTTATAAAAATATATCCAAAATTTTGAAAAAAATATTATTTTAGCTGCACATAAATTTTTGGATCAAAATTAGATTGTTTCGATGAATTCGTCGGTTTGACAATGTATTTATCAGTCCAATAGTTCACTTTTCTATTTCAATTTTATTTTAATTTTTAAATTTTAAAAATTTTATTTTATTATTTATAATTATTCTCCAAGGTCAAATTAATGTTTAGAAGTCTCGAAGAATTTTTTTATAATTGGTCAAACTCTAGCTCAATTGGTACACTATTCACACCAAATTCGCTAGTTAATTAATTTTATTTTTAATTTTTGAGACCTTATTTCTTACCTCAATTTTACCTTAAATTTTACCATTTGACTCTTCATGAATTATACTTTCCAGTGGTCAGAAACAAGTACATAATTGTCTCATGTGGCACTATTCATTTTAGATAGCACTATTTAATGGCCTAAAAATTACTATTCATGTAGTCAGAATTTTCAGAGCATTGGAGTAGCTTTAAATAAATAAATATATAAGAGAGAGCCATCAATGAATAATAAATGGGAAACTCTGGGCCCCTCACATTTGTTCTACACCCCTAAATTACTCTTATTTTCTCTACATCTCTAAACAGACACTACAAGAAAATTACAATTTAGCAACGGAAAATGTCAATTTTCAGTTGCTAATCAAAAATAGCAACGGAAATTAGCAACCGAAATTTTGGTTGCTAATTCGGCGGTTGGTATTTTTAGCAACGGAATGTTTATCCCGTTGCTAAATTTAGCAATGGAAACTAAATTTCATTGCTAAATCTAACCACTAACATTTGGTAAATTGGTCAAAATTAGCAACCGAATTCAAATTCCGTTGCTAATTTTAGCAACGGATATTATTTTTCCTTTGCTAAATTTAGCAACCAAGTTGAATTGCGTTGCTAAATTTAGCAACTATTATAAAAAAAAAGTTGTGACGGTTTTTTCATCGCTATTCCATCACTAAAATAGAAAATCACCAAATTATAATAAAACAGCAAGCTGTTTTAGTGTAAAATAGAAAACCAAAAAATTACACTAAAACTCGTTTAGTTGGTTTACATTTCCAAAGCCATAACTAATTGATATTATAAACAACTTGCCTATTAACTCATTCGGTTGGTATACATTTTCAAAGCCACAACTAATTGATATTATAAACAATTTGAAATGTGCTATCTAGAATATATACCGATTAATTCAGAAAATAGAACCAAAGCTAATACATTTGACTTTTGACTACAACTCAAACTCAATCTTGAATTAGTGGCCCTCACTGTTAGGAGTATAAAAAAGAACTATATTGTCATAACCATAAAACAATTAAATATCCCACCATTAAAATATGCCTTCTCTCTGCCCACCTATCAATAACTTATAATCATAAGATAAAGGCCAAGTGGTCACTCCATATTATTATTATTATTATTATTATTATTATTATTATTATTATTATTATTATTATTATTATTATTATTATTATTATTATTATTATTATTATTATAAGTAATTAAGTAAATAAATTATTATTATTATTATGAATTAATAGTAATTAATTTAAGAATAATTAAGAGTATATGTGTCACTTCCCTGAGAAGATGTGCATGGGTTAGGCACAAATTAAAGTAATGCTATAAAATAAATCCAAAAAGGCAATAGACTGCATAGTTTAAAATTCAATAGACTGAAGTTTAAAATTATCTTCTACCCATAAACAGCAGAAGAAGACAACATTGGAGAAATATGATAAAGGAATGCTAACTTAAGCCACAAATTGCATGACAAAATAAAGGTTTAGCTACAGATAATAAGACAAGCGCTTACCTGTAGGGTGCCACCTCCAAAAGTACTTTCACAATCATCAGAAACACTGACGATTGTCCATGGATCAGAAGCATTCCAATGAAAATCAACAACCTTGTCTCTTTATGTAAACACATGGATCAAATACAAATATGGCACTGAAATCTTGTTAAAGTAAACGAACAGGATATGAAAAGCTGAAAATATCAGCAGATTGAGGTATCGCATGACATCCTGATCAAATGAAAGGAGAAAACATGAAAAAATAGAAATTCATGCAAAAGATTACCATACCTATGCCCAGCATGTCGGAAAAATAATCCTGGTAGAGCATTCGACAATTTCAATCCACCAGACTCTTGCTTTTTAGCAACCTGAAGATGATGAAACTATCAAGGTGCAACTTTAAAAGATTATGAAAAATGCCAACTCTACAATGAGGACAACGAAAAAAATGAAACCACAGAAGCCATCCTAACACAGAAAACACGGGAATGTTAGGACAATTTGTTTAGCTTCTAGCCGGTGCTTGCTTTCCTAGTTATTCTTTTTATTTTTTCAATTTTATTTATTATTATTATTTTGTATTTATAGGATTGCGCAATAGAAAAAGAGATGTGATGTCGTGGAGAAAAATGCACTGGAATAGTACCTTCTCATAATCCCATATATTCAGAATACCATCCTCTGCAGAGCTTCCAAAGATAGAAGACTTGTTTGGAGACCACTGGAGACCTGTACACAAAGAACAGCAGCAGATTGACCCTTAAATTTATGAACAGGTGATCCAACCCCATGAGAAGCGGGGCTACGGAGATCAAACATGTGAATGGTATTATCAGCAGATTTGAACGAAAAGGGAACTCAGATCTGACCATTAAATATTAGTATACTATTCTTTGATATATTTGTACTAACCATTATTTAATTGATATTTGAATATAAAATTATAACACTATATTAATTTTATGGTTGGATTAGTGTTATTGTCGTTAAATATTAATAATTAATTAACTAAAAGCATAATTTGACATTCGTATGCTAAAGTTACAAAACCAACAAAGAAAAATGATGAAATTAAAGATAATGAACTCATAAAGACCTCATAATTAGTGAAATATTTTTAATATTTGAAAAATAAGAAAAACAGTACAGCTTTTGGAAAGCAAATTGGTGCTGCCTTGTGTTATTTGCAATATTATCATGCTGATTTCCCTGTCCTTGGGTCAGTTAACTTGTATTTGCCCATGGGCTGTTTCATGGCTCATTTAAAAAATGAAATTTACTTTCTCCTGAAGATTGATCCAAAGCACTAAGAATCCAAAAATAACATTTTGTTTGCAGCAGATAGAAGTGCCATATATACATCAATTCATTTAATAATGAAAAATATATCAACATATTTTTATATAATAAACTTCCAGCAAAGCCACAGTTTTAGTTCATATTTGTAATATGATGATTTTGAAAAACCTATAGAGAAGAAAAGAAATATTAACCTGAAGAAGTGCAAGAGCATTGCAAACTCGATTTGACTGAGCTGGGGAGAGGTTAGGTGGTGATAAAACAGGGTATATTGAGACAATCTCCTGCAGAAAATAAAGCTCAATCATTATGGAAATCACAGATGCAAAAGCTCAGATGATTATGAAGTTAATCTATATTCACTTCCCAACAAGAATTGGAATTATGTAAGGAGCTCACAACCAGATAATCTCGTCAGTGTATTTTCCCTATTAGCCCCCAACTAGAAGTAACCCATTAATCACATTATCACATGTACAATTTGACAAGATGAAAAACCAACTTATAAAAAAAATATATAAGACAAGAACTATAACACTTTGACCAATAGTAAATATTACCCAAGCTTCTTCCCTTTATTTAGTTATGTCGCAAATAATTATTTTGCACCAACAATGCCATCGAAAGTTCTCTTTGAGATATAAGATAGCAAAAAAAATAATAATAATTTGACAATGAAAGTTATCGGTTTCAGGGACATTATGCTGAAATATATTATATAGCAATATGATTGACAATATTTCCTGCATTGCACAAAAAGAGATAAAACAAATAAACAGTATTGGACACCAACTTCAATAGCATACCTGTAACAGTGCAGCAATAGTACCAAAAGAATTCCACAACAATAGAGCCAAATCTTGAAATAATTATCTCTTCTAACATAGGTTTATTAGGCATACCTGTATTAGAGCAGCAATAGTACCAAAAGAATTCCACACGAAAGGTGCCAAATCTTGAAATAATTCTTTATTCTAAAACCATGAAACCAAAGGCAGATACCAGTTTATAATTAAAGCATACAAATGCTCAGCAGCAAATTGCATCCACTTATAGAAAAGAGTGTTAATAAACTTCATATATGAACATCGTTTAATGCACTTATTACAGAACGTTAATAATTTCAATCATGATTATCGATTAAAATAAAGAAAAAAATTACACAAGTCATACTTTGACCATTTTCATCTGTGTATGCTTCTCTCAAGTAACCAAAACAAAGATATAAAAAATCAAACTATTGGACAGAATAGACCAAGAATGCAACTACGTTCAATATAAGAAAAGTACATATATTTTTCTAAAGTAATCAGGCAATATATTCCATCAGCCTTCCAAAATAGGTTTGGTAAAAATTAAGAGACAAAAAAAAGCCTTGCCATTTCATCTCTTTTTATCCAAGTCTATATTCTCCTAAATAATTAGTATTAAGATTCACAAATTTATAATTCAAAAAATAGATAAGTGAAAATCACCCCAACAATTACCATAAAGTATATAATTCAAAGAAATTTTTGAAGCTGGCAACGACACCAACATCATCTGAATCATCAACACTCAGCTTATAATCTTGATTCTCGTTATGTAGTTTAGGTCCACATAATTCACCAATTAGAATCTTTCGCCCACAGAATTCACCAATTAGAATTCATTTCATGACTATTAAGACAAAGGAAAGAAGGGAAGAAAGCTTCGACCATAAATGAAGGTGTAATGACAATTGGTATTACTTGAACTTAAGACCATCCAGAGGTCAAAAAACAAAACAAACTTAACAGCATCCCACTATCTAGCATCCTGCGTATCATCTTTAATGGTTTTTTTAAGGATTCAGAGACTTGAAACAGCAAGCATCTAAGCATTTTTATTCAACCGACAGCAAGTTGCTAGCTGAGGTTTTGGGATATTGTCTTTGCAGGCATCAGGTATCACCTTTCACAACTTAATACAATAGATAGCAATGATGGCTATAATGGAAACAACAGAAACCGGGCTCCCAAGTTCTGAATATCAGCTTTCAAACCCAAACAAACGCAATATGCAGCAAATTGACACCAATGGACATAGTAGATAGTCGCTTTCAAATTTCTGATATTAGTTTTCACAACTCAAACAAACTCACTAACTAGTACAACAACTGCCATCACTTGGCCTAACAACATGAGCAGACAAAATTTAATACTTTGTTGAAATTTAATATTTGATAAACAAAACACATACAACATACTAAAAGAAACAAACAATGGCCATTTTTTTTAAAAGGTGTAATACCAAAATAGAATAAATACTTATTCTTGGGGAGTGGAGTTCGTATTCCAGCTATTATGCTGTAAAAGCTTAACTTCGATGGAAGCTAGGTTAAAGGAATCGTCACTCTAATAGAATTTTAGATGCAAAAAAGATACGAATTTTTCTTGTCACTGGAATCCAATAAATTTCAAGATTTTTTTATTTCTCTAAATTCATATATGTAGGAAAAATTACCAAGAGAACAAATGCCAATCATCAGTAGAAATCATAAAAAAATTTTAGATCCTAAACCAAGAAAATAAGAAAAAATACGAATCAATACCAAAATCAAACAAAAAAATCCAATTTCCTCACCTATATTAATCAGAGAAATCGATAAAACAACCAGAGGTAAAGGAAATTGAAAACAACCTAAATTTCTGTATTAAACGGATGAGCAAAAACCCAAAGAGAATAACATATTGTATTAGGAAAGGCTATGAATGGAGGATAAATTCAGGATGCCTATTTAAAGACTTACCATGTACAATAGTAGAGCACATTCCATGATAGTTTAATTATTACTATTCATCAATGTGAAATATTGAAGAATATAAGCAAGATAAAAGCAAAGGTAGAGTTCATACCAAGATCTATCAATTTGAAACTTGGATGTCTATCACATGATTTTAAGTTCCCATTCAGCGTAAAGCATAAGCTGATCATTACATCTGATAGGAACACCGAGTGTTCTTGAATCTTGAAATCTTTCTTCCCCTCAAGATGCAATAACTAGGACATCTGCAACAGTCACTTTAGTCTCACTTTAGTCCAAAATAGCGTAAAGCATAATAATATTTTTCTACTTCTAGGAAAAGAGGAGACGGTGGAGGAGGTGGATGGTGGTGGTGGTCGGTGAAGAAACCCTTAACGCGATTAATGAATCCAAGAGCTGGTTTTGGTGGTGAGAGGGAGAAGAGGAGAAAATGGTAGGAGAGGGAAAGAAATGAAAGAATGAGAGCTTAGGGTTTTTAATTAGGTATTTATACTCGATGGCAAATATGTAAATATTTAGAATAAATTTAGCAACGGAATCATTATTCCATTGCTATTTTTGCAATCGAATTAAATTTGGTTGCTATTTAGCAACGAAATCTTAATTCGGTTGCTATTTTAGCAACCGAAACAAAATTTCGTTGCTAAATAGCAACCGAATATCATTCGGTTGCTATTTTTCTTTCAAAGTGAAATTTAGCAACGAAATTATATTTTCGTTGCTAATTTAACAACCGAAATATCATTCCATTGCTATTTAGCAACGGAATACTATTTTCGTTGCTAAATAGCAACGAAATTATATTTCGGTTGCTAAATTAGCAACGAAAATTAAATTCCGTTGCTATTTTTGGTCCCGCCATTTGTTGCCGCCTTAATTAGCAACGGAATAAAAATTTCGTTGCTAATTTTCGTTACTAAATAATGGCGCCGGAAATTCCCTCCACTTTTAGCAACGGAAGCTAACCAAATATTTTTCCGTTGCTAATTTTATAAAGTTCAACCAATTTTAGCAAAGGAAAATATTTTTCGTTGCTAAATAGCAACGGAATAATGTTTTCGTTGCAAAATTAGCAATGGAATATATTCCGTTGCTATTTCAGGATTTTCTTGTAGTGAGATAGGACAAACCTTTTACACAAATAATAAATAGGTAACAGGAAATAGGATCTCTATGTTGAAGACCTCTTTTAAGAATAATGGGACTGATTTCCATACCATTAGAAAGGAAGGTGTATTTCACATTTCGAACTCACAACATCATTAAGTCAACCCAATGCCTAGAAAAACCCAAAACTAGTAACATAAACTCCAAATATGCCCAATCTACCCTATCATATGTTTTAACAATATCAATTTTAAGAGATACAAACCCCAAATTACCCATATTTTGATTTTCCATGCTATGAATCAATTCAAAAGCAAGAAACACATTATCTATAATCAACATCCTAGGGACAAACGCAAATTACGACTCAAAAATAATATTAGGCAATATACCCTTGAGTTTATTAGCAAGCACTTTACAAAATTATCTTGTAAAGTGCAATATATAATGCTCTAGGCTTATAATATTTTATAGCTTCTGGACCATTAACTTTAGGAATTAGCCAATAAGAGGATTAAGGAAAGTACCATCAAAAAGCCACTGTCTACAACTAACTATTTCACCAGAACCAATGGTGCTCCAAAAATTATGAAAAAAAATGTTAGATTAAGCCTATCCAAACTTAAAAACTTGTTAGGATGTATTTGAAAGACAACGCCCTTTATCTCATCAGCCGAGACTAAAGAAGTAAATTTTCATTGTTCAAATTGGACACTTTTTCTCCACTAAACCTATAATATAAGAACTATCAGCTATAAAACCCTAAAACAAGCTTAAGAAATAATCTTCGATCAACTGTTTAAGCTCACTAACATCTGTTACCTATTGACCCTAATCATTTTTCAGTGATGAGATGTGGTTCTTTTTTCATTTAACATTTGCTTAGCATGAAAGTATTTACAATTTTGGTCCCTAAACTTAAGCCAAAACGTCTTTTGCTTTTAACATCACTTGAGTTCTTCTTGTTCGACAATGATATTGTAATTTGTTTTTAATTTTTTTTAACTTACTTTGAATCACATAGATCTGCATCTCTTCGGTGTAGCTTAAGATTTTTCTTAATCTTCTCCTTCTGCCTTTTTAAACTACAAATATGCCTATTACCCCAATCCTCCAAAATATGACAACACTCTAATTTACAACTCATTATACCCGAAACACCTAATTTAGTCCACTTATCTTTAACCACATTAACAACATATGATTCTAGTAACCAACTATTCTCAAAACAAACTCTCTTACAATGCCACATGCTAAAATGTTTGTCCAAATCAATCACAAGGGCTAATGGTTTAACACAAAAGTGATAATATTATGTAAGAAATAATTCAAAAAAAGAAAAAGAGAAAGAAGTAGTGCCCATACTTTTGTCTAGCTTTTCTCCGACCCAATTATCAAAAGAACAAAAATGTTCTTAGGTGAAAACCAACCTCGACGAAGGAAGATCAATTAAATTACTATCATTAATCACCACTTTGAAGCCTTTAATTAGGTAGTTTGGATTAACACTGCCCTCTAAGTTTTTCAAACAAATCCATAAGATCATTGAAGTCGCCAATGCTGAACCAAAGCTTATTGATATTTCTATGCGAGCCTGAGACATATAAAAGCCTAAAAAAATCAACCTTTCTAGAACAATCAGGATGGATATCTATAAAACCTGGTTAAACCCCAATGCATACCACTAGGCCTAATTATAAACATATCAATGAAATTTTAATGGAAACATCTAATCTAAAATCGGTATAATTGGCCCAAAAGATTGTCAGACCACCTCTATGGCCCAAATGGTCTACTGAAAAGCAACCCCAAAAGCCTAATAAAATTTAACCTCTTTTATCCTACTATATAGAACTAAAGTCTCAATAAGGAAAATAATAAGTGGTTTGTATAAGAGACTAAGTCTTTATAAAATCTAATTGTTTGAGGATTACCTATTCCTCAATAGTTCCAACTTAAGATTTTCATTGCGAATACTGGCCTGCCTATCAGTTCTTACTGATAACATTGGGCCATAAGAAATGTTCTACAAAGTAGAAGCTTTAGATAAATTATTACCCATTGAAACAAAAGAAATTGAATTAACAAATTGTCTAGGCCTTTTCTTTCCCTTTTCAAAGCCCATAAGTAGATCTTCTCAAAAAAGGCTCGTACATCCATCTTTCTCAATCCCTTGGTCATATTCCATATATCCTCAAAATTAGCCTTTCCTACATATTCACCCAATTTACTTTCTTTATCCCTTCTATCCTTATTAACTAATTTTGAATTTGAATTTTAAATTCTTACACAAAATATTGCCCCTCTTTAAAAACTCAGCCCCTATTTGAGGAATTAAAGATCCTCATCCATCTCATAAATAGAAACTAATGATTGGATTATTCCAGCGAGGTATAACATTAATCTTGTTGCTCTACTTTAACATTAAATTTAGCCCATTCGGTCTTGCTCTCAATAGACACAATTATCTACAAACCCAAGATGCTTATAAAGATAACAAAATACTATTTGTCTTTTATACTCAAAATTTGCATCATGCTTAGATCCATCTCCTTGATAATTTTCTTGAAATGCATCGATGGTTTCTAGATGTCAAATTCGATTCTAATTCATATAAACTGATCGACTCTCTTTTAAAAGAATTTTAAAATCATTATCTAAGAATTTGCCTACTAAGTTACCAAAGTTATGGGCCATTATGTCAATTATAAAACTAGGTGACAAATCATGTACCTGGACCCAAAAATCACACATATGTAATGGAATAATTTTTGGACTTTCCCTCTTCTTGAAGTTTGCAAAAAGTAAGTGCTTATTAAATGTCCATGGTGAACTAGAAAGAATAAGAACAACATTACATTCATAAAAGAAATAAAACATAAATTTGCCTTCCCCTAATTATGAGATGTTAATGCCATTAAGTGGGAAATATAGATTCTCCATCTTGTTCCTTGTCACACCCTACTTCCCCCTAGGAGGACATAGGTGCCCAATCAATCGCTCCTAAAGAAGTTAAAGATTTTATACAGTAATTTAATAGTCTCTTTATGCTGGTGACTCGATATTTCCTTATATTACATTTTTACATTATAATCATATCAAACTTTACAATGCATACATTTCAAATCATTGGTTAAAGTGTTAAAACTCTAAATCTTAGCTCCTATGTTGGTCGACTGTAGTTATCCCGACTCAAAATCCCTACTTTAAACTAGGTTAGCACCTGCACAGATAAAAGCCACGGTGCTAAGTATAAAACTTAGTATGGGTTAAATATGCTTGTTGGTGATTATTTACAGTAATCTTGTAATCATTCATGCAATGGAGATATTATAATCTAATGACTATAACACAATATATCTTGTTAGATATATAAAATAAATAGATGAATATTATTCCTTAGTTACATAATCTAGGAAGTATTCAAAACATAATTGAAATATTGACCAGTTACCAGATTCTTATCGAATTTTACTAGAATTTGAATAGATCAATCAACATATCATAATAGAATAAATATAAATCAATACACTAGAAAATTACCTGCTATTGTTTTAAGATGCGAGCAATGAGTAACAAAGTAGAAGATAACATTCGTATCCATATATAAGAGGCATCACCTCAAAACTAAAAATCAAAAGAGACATAGTCTCAAAGAGAAGAGGCATAGCTTTAAATAAAGGCATCGAAGTGCTTAACAGAACAAAAGCAACTGTATACCCTTATAGGCATGCCTATTTGCCCACTAATGAAACACCAGCAGGCCCTACTTATCGAAACACAATGGTTCATGCACTACAAACATATATTAATTCAGAAGCATCATATTCCAAATCTGAATAAATCAATAATTATGCTTATTTGAAACAAAGTCACATAACCTTAAGATATTTTAAGCCTCGATCATTGGTGAATTAAAACAATCTTAATTTGACATGCACCGAACCCTGTAGGCATCCAATTTATTCTCGAAAACCTACTTTTAGGGCTTTAGGCAAGATTAAGGTTCATTTAAGTCGTGAAAGTCAATCGCTTCACAATGGGCAAGGATTCAACCCAACACATGATGCCCTTGAGCCTCTAAAAGGCAAGAGACAACGTCTTAGGGTATCCTTATCCATTTATTAACGATCAACCTACAAGATGTTTGTTGAGCATCACAAGGCAAGCATTATAGAGTTGCCATCCAATAGAACATTTTGAAAGTGATTATATACCCTATGAAACCTAAACCAAAGATAGTTCGGATTCTACCCCTACTTGTATACTTAGTTGATAGCAATATAATTGATTGTTTATAGCTAATTATTTCAATCCTCTTCTTATGCATTATGAGATAAAGAAATAAAGTAAACCCACACAAACACGTAAAAAGCGATAAAACATACATAAATCATGGTGATTTAAGGACATTGGTCTTGTAATGTGTGAATAAGAGATTATTTAGTGTATTTTAATTTATTGTTCAAATAAAAAATTTCCCTAATATACTAAAAATAAAAAAATAAAGATGTAAATAGACAAAAATTGGGTATTTATTGAATTTGGAAAATATTGATTCCACATGCATATTTACAAAAAATCATTTGCATAAGTTTTGGGATAAAACGGGACATTGGTCCATTTTACTAATAAAAGTTCCAATTAATTAAATAAAATATTTAATATACATCCCTTTGATATTCATGCCAAAATACCTTTTTTACTAATTATTACAATTCGAATAATAATAAAGGCAAAATACAAATGACTGAATAAATAAATTATCTAAATAAATTAAACTCTTCGGGACCAGTTGGATTCTTTTATCCCTTCCCAGGTCCTCCGAATAAATCCCAAATATCTACGTACCCAAAATTAGTAAAAGACAATGGATTAATTACACAGAAATAAAGTTTATTAAAAACAACATTATAAATTAGAAAAAAAATATATATATATATATACACACATGCAATTAATTATAAAAACAAAAAACAAAAGGAGAAAAACACATAACAAGCAAAGAAAACAAAGAAAGAAGCCCAGGAATGGATAAGGGAGTGAGTTATGGACTCACTCAAGGTGAAGGTGAGTCACGGACCAAGAGGATTGAGCCTGGCCTTGAGTGGAACGAGTCACATTCCCTCAAGCAAGTCACTGGGCACTCCAGGGTGAGTCACGGTCTTGATTCGGTAATGAGTCACGGAATAAGTTCATGACTCCCTCATAGTTCAAGTCCGTGAGTCACCTCTGGACTATCTAGCAGTTGCTAGAGTAACACCATTGCTGAAACTCAAAATTCTAAAATCCGTTCTAAGGCTCAAACTCAAAAAAAAACCATTCTAAACCTCCTAACATCAGTCTATAACATCAAAATAAGGCTTAAAAAAGGAAATAGTACAATTAATATGAAATTATCAAGTGAGATAAATGAGTTCTAGAGAGAGAAAATGGCAATTAATAGCACACAACTCATTCAAATTCCCAAACAAAATATAGATTCATGCATAACTCACAAAATTACATATAAACATGCCAATAACACATTATTTACACAAAGGAACCATATATACAAATATGTAAAGAGAAGAGAAAGCAAGAACAAAGAGCTTAAGTAAAATGTCAAATGAGTTTTTGATAGAATTAAAGTCCTAGATCAATACAAAAGCTAGAGTTTTGCCTCTTACATTACCTTCAGTAGAGTTATTTTTTAAAACTAGTGAGTGTGCTTCTCTGCCTTTTCTTCTGTTTCCTTCGTATTTTTCAAAAACTAGTAGAAAAACCAATTCTTTTTTTTATTTTTCTCTCTCTAGTTTGTTAAAATGATTCTTGTTAATCCCCATAAACCATCCCATCCATCTTAATGACTTTGGATTAAGATCAAGGGAAAAAAGTAGATTTTTAATCCTGAAATAATCCCTTGTTTCATAGGGAGAATTTAGAATTTGACCGAAAAAACCCATTTATGGTCTTAATTGGTGTATCATGGACTATGACTCACGGATTGGATTCAGTGGGCCCAAAAAAATAATTTTAAGCAAAAAGGGTTGAGTCACGGACCAAAGGTCATGACTTACTGGTGAGTTATGGTTTTAAGTCCGTGACTCTCTGGAGAGTTGATCCAGGTTGCAAACCAAAAAGAGGAAGTGAGGCACACTCTTAGGGCCGTGACTCAGAAGTGAGTTCCAGACTTGACCTGTGAGTTAAGTTCATGACTTATTTTCGAGTTAACCAATAACTCCTAATTATGCTCACTTCACCTGATTTAGTGAAAGAAATAAAAATGCACATTTAAGAGACCATTTTTCCCCTCAAAACTTGATAAAATATTTTCTCAAAATGAACACTAGTGCAGGAAAAGAGAGAGCAATGCTGCTTCATGGTTGTTTCTAAAAGAACATTATCCTTATTAGGTAACCTTGATAAAGGCTGACTTAAACCCAATGTCTATAGTTGCCCTCAAGTTTGGGATACCTAGCACATCAATGTTTAGGTTTGCCAAAGTTCAAAGCAAAGCAATAAAAGATACGTACTTGAGGCAGTGAATCTCAAAGTGCAGACATGTACCATTCGAGGTAGTGAATTTCCAGTTGAGTGATTATCACCAGCTTGACGGTGTTTTAACTCTTGTTAGAGTAATTTCCATCAATTCGTCGATGCTTTAACTCTATGTTTGGTGTTTATCATCAATTTGCCGTTTGCTTTAACCTTGGATCAAATGAGTAATTACCGTTTGCTTGTCAATGTTTCAACTCTTTATCAAATCAGGGTGACTAACACCAGGTTATCAATGTGTTAACCCGATATTGACTCGATGATTACCGTCAGTTTGTTGATGTTTTAACCTCAGCCAGACCATATGATCGGTGATACATGTTGTTTAATTAATTTTCCTAATTTTAAAATCCAAGTTTTCATTGAATTTATTAGGGTTATGTGAGCAAATTTTTCCTTCCATCCATTATTTTTCATCATTTTTTTCATTCACCCTTTTATATCATTTATCGAATGCCACATTAGTATTTATAGAGAAAGTAACCTACACATGCCCAAGTAAATAGCATAGGGAAAGAGACATATTACCCATACATCATCCAAATAAAACAAAAGTAAGAAATATTAAAGTTAGAAATGCAAATACAATTAAAAGCAAATATAAGAACAAAAAATGCAAAAACAATAAATGGCTCCTTGAAGGTCACCTATAGTGCCTCTATCCAAAGGGACTTGGTGGACTAGCTAAAGGACCAGGTGGTAGCTGTGAAGGATGTGAAGACCCTGCCTGAGATAAACTTGAAGGTGGCAAAGATGGCCAAAGTATGACAAACTCAACTCCTATGCCCTGAGCTAAGGGTGCCAAAACATGACTCGTGAGCTTAGCTAGATAATGCAGGTTGTCTCGAACTTGTCTCATAGCTAACTCCTATTGGTGCACTGCCGCCTCTACTTGAGATAGACAGGTAATATGGAGATCCCTGCTCTCATTCATAATCTCCCTAAGATCATAAACCTCTTTCACAACCCTTCATGCATTCTTTCCCATAGCAGATATGGATGCATCCATGTCACGAGCACATCTAATAGAAGCTTGACCAGATAAGGCAGCCATCCTACCAACAGATTGTAAATCCTATCTCACACCCTCAACAGTGCCTCTAAGCAAGTCAATTTACTTTTCAAGTCTGTAAGAGCACTGGCAGAAGCTACAGCTGATGGCACTGAACCATAGGAAGTAGAGGCTTCTAGATCTCCCTATGCACAAAATTTATGAGTCTCATGTGGTGGTAACACGTGCAATCTACTAGAACCTCATGGTGGTGTCGATCTGTGGTTTTCCTATAAAGTGACTAGGACTGGATCTCACACCAAAAGTCTAGGTGTCTGATCGGGTCTGACCAATAGGCAAGTGAGGATCATATATAATACCCATAAAATACTCATGTATTTAGGGAGGAGAATGGGCACCATTAGCAGAATCTTTAGACCAATCATCATCATCATATGCAGCATGCCGAGGCCTACAAATCCTAAACCCTTATCTACCTCCTCTACCAATAATAATCTATATATATCAGGTTGGATACATCCAATCATATGCATATCTAATACCATGTCGAAGCTCACAACCATATCTCCCTCAGCCTATGGTCCCATCTCAGACTCAAGAAATCCAAATGATAGTAGCAGTTGAGTGACTATACCTCCAATGACTACTATAGTTCCTAGAGCTTGAGCTATCCCAGCGATGTTCTACAAAATGCCATGGCTGATGTTGAAATGCTAACCCTCAACCATGCCCACAGACACCAGATGTCCACTACATTCAGGGACCCTAGACTCCTTAATCAATCAACCCATGTAGGAACATGATAAAACCCTCTGCAAATATCACAGTACTTGTGAAATCATCATGGTTGCCTTTGCAGTTGGGGATTGCAAGGGATGCCTAGCTTGGCAATAATAGTCCACTGTTTGTCTCCAAGCCGTCTTCATGATGATTGCCACATCATCACCCATGGGCAAACTAAACGCCTTAGATACTCGTGCCCAAGAAATGCTGAAGGGATGGCCAAAACTTAAAATGCAACCACTTCAGCTTTATTGTTAGGGCGCTGATAACCTCTATATTAAAAAGCAGCAATAAATTGGTGAACTGCCTCTGGATAGGTAGTAAAGGCAGGAGCATAAAAATCTAACCAACCCACTTATACAAGGAAATATTGGGCATCCTGCTAGATGCCTATCATCTGTAGAAAACACTGGCTCATGAACCAACTAGTCTGAATATGCACCCCATGTAGAGCTTTATACCTAGGGGCTTGCTCTGGCATCATCCACTCAGGCAATTGAATGTTTGGTTGTGGCTGAGCCTATCTATGTCGAGGCATCTATATGATTATAAAATAAATCAGCATATTTGAGCAAAAATACATTTGCTAAACAAACATTTATAATCATGATTATGGATTCAAAACTATTTCTAATCAAGACATAATAACTTGTTAGAATAATAAATTGAACAGTGACATCATCGTCAATTATTATATTAATGATATTGAAAGTAAACAGAAAAGTATGTCATGGATATAGACTTTAAATTAAGAATATTGAAAATAACAATTATATGGTCATTTGAATTTACGTATTAAATTTAAATAATATGTTTAACAGACATCATAAAACAAAATGTATCCGCACATTTTATTGCCAAAATTAATTTATATTACAAAATAATTGCACTACACCGAGATTTGATTAAATATACATAATTCATGCTAGCATTTAAAACACACATTAATACAAGAAATGGCAAAATTTTAACAAAAATCAGATAGTGTAACGACTAGGATTGGAAGCCTTACCTGCATAGAAAATGACACAAAAACGCCCCCAATCAATCACAAGTGTATCGGACACCACCACCAAACACACTTCAAACATGGTATAGACATTTATATGCATCTGTGTAACAAGTCAAACAAACACATATGTCGACACCATAGTTATACATACATGTACAAATATTATGTCAATATTATTTCATAAGCTATTCCTTCAAGTAAGGAACAAATTAAAATTAGACACTGAAGGCTAAGCCATTAAAATAATTAATATTGAATATCTAAACAAGCTAAATAATTAAAACTAGACATATAAATTAAATAATTACAATAAACATTAAAATTAAACAAGCATAAGCATATAAAATTGGATAAATATAAAAAATATACTAAATTTAATGGCTAATTACATAAATCACATGATTTATTAACTAAAATAAAAATTAAAGCAATTTCAAGCTAATTTAATTAGACTAAATAGTTAATCACAAGATTAAACTAACTATACAAAATTAGCTTAAATTAGGAATTTTTTATTTATTATTACCATTCATTATTTATATTTATATATGTTATATATACGTATTATTTATTTATTTCTTTTGTTCTTTTTTTTCTTTTTTTTGTTTTTTTTTGGTTCTGTTTTCGCTTTTGTTCTCTCTTTACTGCTTCTATAGCCTTTTTTTTCTTTCGTTTTGGTTCTTTTTCTTAATGTCTTAGCTATTCTATTTCAATTAGTATAACTTAAGCAATCTATAGAACAAAACGTAACACAAACACTAAAGAAAATTTTTATAGTAAAGACAAGGGACCAACTAAAAAATTGAAACAAACTAGTTAACCAAGCTCTAATTGTAAACAGGCAATTAAATAGAGAGTCCAGTTAATGTAAACAACAAATTATCAAAAGAAAGTATGGAGAAAAATAGAAAATACTTACCTTAGAGCTTTAATGCAGAACGAGATTTAGGGAGTAAAGCTTGATGAAACTAGTACCCACGCGTGCACAACTTGAATGCAATTCCAATGACACCTACAACATGTAAATTGGAGCTCGGACTAGGAAGAAATAGCCAAAATACTCTTCTCAAAGAGCGTGAGTCGAGTTCTAGTTGGGAAGAAAAAAAAGAAGAAGAAAAAGAAGACTATTTAAAAAGATGATTTTTAGTGAGTCACGGAACAAGGCCGTGTGCTGCTTGGCGAGTCACAGACCTAGGGCGTGACTCACGAAGAAAACGACGTAGTTCCACTAAAAGGCAGCAAGTCACGGACTAAGGGGCATGACTCAAAAAATGACTTACAAGCTTGACCTGTGAGTCACCGAGAGACGATCAATCATCCCCTGACAATCGTGAAAATCGAAAAATGATACTAATGGCCATTAATACCTTACTAAACTAATTAATTTAACTTTAAATTCAATTAACTTAACCCATTTTCCCTTCTTTCTTCTTTGTTTTTCCCCAAATTATCTTATTTATCCTAATTCTGTCCCTAACACAATTTTTAATTAATTAATTAATAATAATTAATTTTTAAAAATCCTATTTTTATACATGCATGTTATATTTAACAATATTATGCACTCCTTGAATAAAAGCCCAAATTCTTGTAATGGCCATAAGTTTTTCCCTGCAAAATTCACAATTCAACAAAATTAACTATGCAAATGCATGCTTCATGCAAAGATGCATCATCTATGTAGTTTAAGAATGACTCAAGGGGCAAGGGAGTGACTCACTCTTGGCCTATAAATACCCCTGAATCTCTTCACTTGGCATTCAATGATCTTCATGTGGTCTCCTGTTCTAGGTAAATGCTCTACTCCATAACTTTTATTATTTATATTTTATTATATATATTATCTAATTAATTAATTTAGACTAAAAATTTGTTTATCAAATTTGATTTTTATTTAATTAATTATTTTTTCTCTTTTATTTTTAATTAACTATTATTATTATTATTTTATTATTTTAATTTTTTTTACACTTCATTACTTTATTTACTATTTATATATGGTTATTACATTATTCATCTGCACACTATTAATATAGAACAATTTTTATTAACTATCTTTTATATGCTCAAACATTATTTTACAAACTCATTTTTTAAATGACGGAAACATTTTACACCAAAGTGTACAGACTGCTCGATGCCCCCAGAACTTGGGAAAACCTTATTTTAGTCCCATACTCCGGTCTAAAATTTTTGTGAAGAGCTTGGCTTGACACTAATCTTTTGTTAGCAGCTACCCCGTAGGGATCCTTCATTTCATGTTTTCAGGTTCACCCATCAAGAGTTATGTCCTTTGGCTGAAGAATTTGCTAAGATCATCGGTGTGTACTTCTATTCGGGGACCCTGCCTTGCGTTCTAAATGGTGTGCCAGATTATCCAAGAGATGCAAGGCAGACCTTGAGAATCCTACCCTCTGCTATTTTCAGACTAGTGCCTCAATAAGGACTTATCCCTCTGGAGCCACTACTTGATGTGCTGGATGATGTCTCTAATATACCTACGTTTTATGTTAGCATTATTCGGCTGATTTTCCTTACTCTATATTTAACAGTGAACTTAGGAGAAGCATTTGGTGAATACCGATTACTTGGCGTCATTGATGGCATATGTAGTGGTCTGACTCCCTTCCCTTTTGTCCTAGCAGAAACCATCCTCGGCTTAGACACTGTCTATACTGATCCTATCGTAGCTTTTTTTGGGAGCCCTTTATTACTCCAGGTATGGTTATTGTTTTAAGGATAGTGCGCCCCTTGTGAATTTTCACACTAGCTTTTCTCAGTGGAAAATGCATCCTTGCGGATTTTTATATAATCTTGTGTCTTATTTTTGCTTGGGATGAACCTAATTCAACCTCGGTGAATTTTTTCATTTTTTTCAATTTTTCATTTTCATCCACTTTTCCATTTTTTCATCATTTTCATTTTTTTTCCTCAGGTGTGGCTATAGGAGAAACTGAGGTTACTTGAGTAACCCCCTTTTAGAGTAATCAACACATACTCTTTAAGGCATTATTTTCCTAGAAGATGACTCTCCAAATTTCTCACTTTTTTTTTGTTTTCAAAGATAGAAGATAATATTTTAAGGGATTTTTAGTCTTGTAGGGATTAATCCCTCCATACTTGGAGAATTAGAGTTGGAATGTAATTCTAACTCCTCCTTAGGTATAAAACATAAAAAATAGGGTTTTAAAAAAAAAGAGGGGAGAATCATTCTTGAAAAAAGGGACAATGTTCTTAGGAAAAAAGAAATCAATTCTTCTCTCTCAAAGGGATAAAGTTCTAAACATTCTTTTGATCTAGAAAAACACATGAAAAATCATTTTATTTTCTTGAATACAAAGCCAAGGTCGGAGCAGAGATCTAGACTTTAAGGTATATAGAGTAAGAATATCTCTTAAGGCTAATAGCTAGGCTTCCTTCCCTTTTTCTCTCTCGAGATCCATGATATTCGTATGTGCTATTTAATAATGAAATAAATGTGCTCTTTGTGTGTTATTTACTCAATTTTATAAGTTTAAATTGAATTCTATGCTAATATAGATCTGTATGCATAATAGGATGTTGCTTGAGCTTGATTCTTCCATGATTGTATGATTTAAACCTTGGTTTTTATGATGTTGTTTTAGATATTAATGTTATTATGTATAGTTGGAGCATGATTTAGGGTTAGGATTTAATTTCAACATATTTTATATTTATTTTTCCTATATATTTAGGGTTGGCTGAATATTTTGGTATTTTTGTGTTAATTTTCAATTTCTGTGTCTATCCCTCGAGTGACAGACCGAAAAAAACCACCATAGAAGGTTGTTTGTCAATGCGACAAACGGGATGTCATAGTGATTTCTTCATGTCATGTCCCTTCTTTGGTTGTAAGCATCACTCACCAGCCTAGGGGCGTCCGTAGCCAATTTTATGCCTATTTTAACGTATTTTGTGTCCTTTTGTTACTCTTTATTTTTTTATTAATATGTGATGTATTAATTCATTTTTTATATCCCTTTGTACATATTTTGATTTTGTATACCTATTTAATTTTATGATGTATTTCTATATTTTATTTTAATTAATTTTTATTGTATATTCTTCACCATACTAATTTTTTGGTTTTTGTGGTTTCGTGTGAGTAATTGATGTCATGTAACTTAGCATAGTAATTTTGTTTAGTTTTGTATCATTTTATGAGTTAATGCATGTGTTTTGTTATATTTTAGGTTATTTTTTATGTCTTCTTTGTTTTGTAGGATTGAATGTGCCTAATGTGATTATTTGAAGCATAAAAAAGGGATTTTTATTGAATAATTAAAGAAAAAGATCTTAAGTGGTTTTAGAGCTTGTGCCGACTCATTACAACATGTGTCGACTTGTCACAATGACTCAGAATATTGACTCGAGCTTTGTTGTACCAAGTCATGAAGTATTTAAAGTGTGCCAACTCATTACAATGGTGCCGACCCGTTATAGAGACTGGCCATGCCAACTCAAGCAACTTAGCACCGGTGTGTCCATTCGTCATAGTAGCTAACCATTGTGACCGTTCACACACCTCTTCAAGATTACACCCCTCTCTAAAAAGGCATCAATTGCGACACCTTTGGGCCTATAAATAAATGAAAATAAATACATTTTACATATGGAAAAAACTACCAAGTAAAAGAATTAGAAAAGATTATGAAGAAAAGCAAAGTCCAAGGAAGAAGAAAGCATTAAAGAGACATTAACCAATTTCTTCTCTTTTCTCCTTTTTCTTTTATTAAATTGTATTCTTCTTCTTTATGAATTTGTTTTGACAATATGTATTTAGGCTAATTTTGATTATTAGAATTTCAAGT
Organism: Excoecaria agallocha; assembly: GCA_037975025.1. Classification (NCBI taxonomy): domain Eukaryota; kingdom Viridiplantae; phylum Streptophyta; class Magnoliopsida; order Malpighiales; family Euphorbiaceae; genus Excoecaria; species Excoecaria agallocha. The sequence goes on from CM075815.1 coordinate 10,382,049, forward strand.
ATGAATTGATCTATACTAATACAATTATCTTATTTTATACATGAATAATTTAAGTTCAGTTGAGTGCTTAATTTGTTATACATACTTGATCACCATATGCAATGTGTTAATCAATTTGTTCATAATGAGAATTGGGACATTTTGGTGGAAAGGCAATTGAATTTACTTAAAGTCTAGAAATCACTAAGGAGACTAAGATTTCACTTTGAGGGGTTAAAGAATAGGCATAGCATTTCATGGTTTTCATTTATCTCCATAATGACATGAGAGTGCTTATGGACTTTAGAAAATGCCCTTATTTGACAGTGAGAGTTGCATCTAAGGATAGTAGGCCTTATTTGTAACGTCCCTAGATAGTCATTCGTGAATATTGTCCGCTTTGGGCCGAGGCCTTCACGATTTTGTTCCTGGTCAAATTATCCAAAACGCGTCCATGAAGGTAAGGTATCCATAACCTTATAAGGATTACTTCGTTCACCTTACCAACCGATGTGGGATATTACAATCCATCCCACCTAAATAGGCCCAGCATCCTCGCTAGCTTGGGGTCCCAGTATTATGCTGGCACACCGATCCGGTATCGGCTCTGATACTACCTGTAACGTCCCTAGATAGCCACTCGTGAATATTGTCCGCTTTGAGCCGAGACCCTTACGGTTTTGTTCCTAGGCAAATTACCCAAAATGCGTCCACGAGGGTAAGGTATCCATAATCTTATAAGAACTACTTCGTTCACCTTACCAACCGACGTGGGATATTACAATCAATTGTAAGGACCCAAAATAGGCCCTAGTAGAATTCAAGGGCAATTACATGTTATTAAAGTCTAATTGAGCATTATTGGATGAATTATTAAGAGTTAAGATATTAATTGGGGCAAAAATGTTATTAAGTTATCATTAATTATGTGATAAATGTGTAAATTATATGGTATAAATTTTATAAGGTCATAATTAAATTATTATTGTTGGTTTAATAATATTCAAGGGTGTAATTGAAGTAAAAAGTATTAATTTGGGGTAAATTTGTAATTATGACATTTTAGGGGAAAATTGTGGATAAAAGTATAAATTGAGAGGTCAATTTAAGAGAAGGAATAAATTGATAGGTCAATGTATGAAAGGCATTAAAAGGAGGGGTTAATGTTTAACATGTAAAGACTAGCTAGGTTAAATTTTGACATGCAAAAGGTTTAAGGACTAAAAGAGATATTTTCCTTAGCACTATATAAGTCAAAGATAGTGGAAAAATACAGATTTTATCATTCTCTCTTGCAAATTCAGCCATTAAACTTGAGTGAAATCCTCTCATTTTAAGTTACATGCATGGATGGTTAGCAAGGATCAAGGCTAGAAGTAGTAATGTGAAGAACAAAGAGAAGATATTTGTAGAAGGAGTAAATTCCAGGTTTGGGAACTTATTTTTCATAAATAAGTGTGAATATAAATGTTTATGCTTGGATTACTTAATTTTAATGGTAATTTTTTATTTTGTTTAGGGTTAATGAGAGATTTAAATAGGAGAAAATCGTGTTTTTGAATATTGATGAAAAACTGGGTGTGGATCTTGTGAACCAGGCTGCTTGTTTTGTCCATATCTGGAGTTGTAAACCTCAAATTGAGGTGATTCAAAATTCTAGGTAACTAGATTAAATTATCTACAATTCATTAGAATAAATTGTGGCTTGATTCTGTTGTTAGGGAACTCATAAAATTCGTACAAGTGAGTTGTTTGTGTGTATAGGCAGTTTTGAACAATTACCAATGTTTGAACCATAACTCCTTGTATAGTGAACAAAATACTATGAGGTTAAATTCTAGGAAAACTTGACTTCTAAACTTATACTTTTCGTGAGGAAGTAATGCCTAATTTTATTTCCAAGTATGTCAAATATTAGCATGAAATTCGTTGAATCTGTTGGTACTGTTAAGGTACATATTTTTGGTATTTTGAGCATAAGTATTAGTAGAGAAGTCAAAATCTTATACTGTAAAATTATGGGTAAACTAGATACCTAGGAGCACGTTTTTGATGAAGAAATGTTGGTCTAAATCCCTCTTAATTTTATGCTATGAATTTTTATAAGTGACAGCCAACACTATTTTGGTTCTATGAACAGCCTATAGTATTTCTCAAATATCTCAAGCTATAGGTCAGATATTAAGGTGAATTTTGATGCTCTAGAAACTAGACACATAGGGAACTAATATTGTAGAAGATAATTTAGCCTAAAAATGACATTTACAAATTTATTTGTGGCTTGCAAGTTGAGTCCAGAATGCTGCCCTATACAGATTTTTAATGTACTTATCTTATGGTTTTTAATTAATTGAGTTAAATATGTATTTATGTGATTAAAAAATGAATTGGATAGGGCATGTAATATGAATATTAATACAATATTATATGTATACATATACATTCACACATGTACATAGGTAAGGACTAATGATGAATATATCTAACATATATTTGTGATTAAATTTGTACATGATTGTTATATGCAAGGTTAATGTATGTATGTACTCTTATGATGAGTAAGTGTATACTTTAACATGTACCTATACTATGAGAAAAAAATACAATAGTATGACCATGTTTACATGTAATGTCTTATGGGTAACATATTAAAGTATATATATTATGATGATATATGCTCAATTATAATTAAGTAATTTCTAACATAGAAATACATGTATCTAAGGATGTAAATCAAGTTATGATTACATATGTATAGATTAACTACATGTTGTTATGATAAATTCATAGTTACATGGAAGCACATTGAATTAAGTAGGGCATGTAATATGATTGTTGATAAAGGTTTACATATAATTATATTTATACATAAGTAAGGATTGTTGGTAATGATATAAAAATATTCATATGTGATCAAACATATGTACATGGTTGTTGTGTGCAATTATGCTTTCATGTACATATTTTTAATGATGGAGTAAATGTTTATTTGATGCATACATGTATACTATAAAGTTAAGAAATGTTTAAATATGATAAATGAAAGTTTATAATATAAGACTATCATATGATTACATGAATGTAATATATATAAATGTATATATATGTAAATGTCTAAATGATTATATACAATTTTTATTGATCTCTTGAAGTTACTATGATACTTATAGTTTGAAATGTCAACTTTAGTTGTATAAAGAAGTAATGTGATTTGTAGGTTATATGTGAACATATAAACATATGTATATATATAATATGATCTTAAATGGTTGGGTTTGAATTTTGAAAGATGTTTTAGACTAATAATTCAAAGAATATGTTTAAAGTGAAATGTCTAAATATGTCTTTATTTAATCATAACATAGATATGTACATGCATTTGCATTTAATTATATTTTAGTGTAATAATAATAAAATATAATTAGGTATATTGTGAGTAGAGACGCTCAATATAATATGATGATAAATGATGTTCATATGGAGATACATGCCTTGTTCTCCTTGTAATTAAAGAGTAGTAATACTTAATTGTGCTCGAGATAACATGTTTATAGAAAATTTATACGTTTATATCTATGACACCATGCTCGTATATATAAATGAATATATATGTATGAACATCAATATGTATATGATTACCTTGTACATAGTTATATAAGAGTATACATGTGTATACATGTATATGAATGAATAAAGAAAAGATAATGTAAAGAGATTTTACTGCCTGCATTGAGTCTAGGAAGTGGATAGGTAGGCATGCCTATAAGGGTACCTTGCAGCTGCTTCTGAACATTTTGACATGTTTAGGTCCACTTGAATTTAAAAGTATAGTGACCCTGTTTGGGTTTAAAAGTTAAAGTTAATTTAAATGACCCTCGTGTGGGTTGTAACCGATCCCGCTTGGGTTCGCTTGACCGGTCCATGTTATTTATTTGACCCCATTTGGGTCCACCGATTTATCATACAGTTTTATCCTTACAAGGGATCATCGTTTAATACCTTCGGTTATCTTATTTGTACCTTCGGGTGCCATCGTTATAATCAACAGTTTTGTACCTTCGGGTACTACCGTATATCTCGATATCCACCTCTTTAGAATAGTGCAGGCTTTATTATCAAAGGTTCAGAAAAGTTTAATAAGGCATGCAATTTCCTAGTTGACTTTATACTATTTTACATATGAAACTCCTTTTATTGCATACAAAACCCATGTCTAAAAGAATGCCCAATAGTATATGTATCTATACTGTTAGTATAAAAAATGCATGCTAATTATTAAATTCTCTCTATATATATGTCCTTTATTTTTATATGTATGACAACATATGAATTATGCTATAACACCCATTGTTTTTGAAATATGTGTTTTCTTATATTTATATATGTGTTCACATTATTGCATGTACACATTCTTTAACGTGTATTTGTCATGTTTGGTTGGTAGGCTTATTCTTATGATACATCTAGTATGTTATAACATGAATAACTTATGGAATATAAAGTAAGCCTATAGCAATATAATAATCTCATAGTAATTGGAAGTGTTGTTTTCTTATATAATTCTAATGTGTGTATATATCAAAGACATACAAGAATAGATATAAGATAATTTCAGTGTCTATGAAGATTGTTTATGAAATTAGGAATAGATAACTATACTCTCATGATCAAGCATTGATTAATAAAATAATAATATTATCAATGGTTGAACTTAAGTCCAAAGGATGTTGGAACTTGTATGATTATATATGGTGAATGAAACGTCAATGCAAAATTTTACTGTTGAAATTTATGATTTCTATAAGTGAATGTAAATGTTTAATTTCTTTCATTTATTAAAATAAATCATTGTTATATTTGAGGCATGTTGTGTGCTTGTTGATGATCACTGTGAGTAATCGTTTATCATGATTTAGTTCCCCACTAAGCTTTATAGCTTAGCACAGGTGTTTCATCCGTGTAGGTTGCAAGGCTAAGACTTTCTCACATGACTGATATCTGTAGCAGGTTGGCCAACACAAGTCTTTGAAGATTATAAAGTATATAGTCTTCTTTTGGTTCTTTTTTTGTATTTTAAGGGTTTTATGTTATGTTGGAAATCTTGTAAAAGTATAGCTGTTTTGTAAGATGTTAATCAGTTGTTATATTTTGTAAAGAGACTTTAATGTATATTGTGAAGTCTTAATAGTATAGCACTCTTATGGTATAAGTATGAATAACAGTTCTCTATATAGTTGGTATATATTTTTGTGGCACGGTAATACATGTGTAATGAGATGGATAAAGTGATATGTATAGATTATAGGATAAGGGTGCTACATTATTCTCCATTCATTGTATGTATATGTGTTTCATTGAATCTTTATGTGATCAATTTATATCTTGTAATTCTAATATCTTACTTGATTGTTTGGCAGTTATAATTTAGATTAGATTAATTAGTTTAATTTGGTAAATACTTTAGTATAAACAAATTCACTCAAAATTGTTATAGCCTATCCATCGTAGTATCTAATCGGTTAATATAAAATAAAACTTATATATAACCCTAGTCACTATATCTAAGTCTTAGAGACTAAAGTAATAAAATTTATAGTGCAAAAAGTTTTTGGCGCCACTGTCAGGGAGTCAAATAAGTGATTATTTTTATTAACTTAGGGTAAAAAAAGGTTGATTTAGGCATTTTGTTTGATTTACTTTGTTTTTTTTATTAGTTTGTTTTGTTTGTTATCTTTAATGCGTAAAAGTAATAGTAGAGATAATCCTTTTCTATTTGATCCTAAAATTGATAGAAATTTATGTGCTTTGCACAAAGATTAAAGGCAACAATAAGAAGAAGAAGACCAAAGTTTAAATATCATGGCCGATCAAGATAGGCGTACTTTAGGTGATTTTTCCATGCCCGATATATCAGGAAGTTTTAGAGGAATTGTGGTGCCTACCATTTGTTAGTGTAAGCCCTAGCCCCAATGCATTGTAATAAAATACTTTAATTAATAAAATGAGGCAATTGTTTTATCTATTGTATTCCTGTGCATGTCAATTGATAAAACTATCCAAGAATGTCATTTCGGTTTAAGTTATCATGTGTGAGGCACATGGTTGTAAGACCTTGAAACAAATGAGACTTCATTCTAAACATCCCTAGTCAGTCATTGTTATGGGAATAACAATGAATTAAGACTAGTATGCTCTCTCTGATATTATGAGTTCTGTCTTACGGATCATTAGGACAAGAGTGTCAATCAGAGATCATAGATACATGTTAAAGAACATGGTATCTGGATATGATCCGCTCATGAGAACACTACATGGTACAAGTCATAAGTGTTTCTCATATGCAAGTTTTGTATCAGAGTTCTTAGACCTGAAATCTCTACGAAACTCTTTGTGAATTACTGTGTACTTTGACATACACCTAACGTGCTTGTAACAGAGTGACAAGTACGGGTATGATTGGGTATACATTGATTCATGTTAGAGAGCATGAGAGAAGTGAAGGGATTACCCCTCTCATTAAGAGAGAAAATATCATCGACCACTTGATCAGTGAACTGAGAAGTGTATGGCCATACCGAGATGAAATAATGAGAAATCATTATTTATCTGAGAGTTTAGTGTCACTGAAATATCAAGAAAGGAATTAATATATATAAGGATGACTAGTTCCATGCCTTATATTTAATTGTGATATTTATGGGTAAGGGACTATGCAAAATTGCATTAGGTCACTAAATGCCATATGCATTTTCATTTAATTTGGAATGCTATAATATCTTGCTAGAGAATATATATAGCCTTTGAATTAATTTATTAATTTATTGCCAACATTAAATGGACCTATAGGATCGCACACAAAGCATTGGGTTTAAAATATTTAAATAAAGTATTGGACATTAATTTGGGCTTTTAATTAAAGTCAAATTATTGTATGTAATGGGCATTAAAATTGCTAATAGACCTTGATCCATTAGAGAGAGAGAGATTCGGCCCATAAGATTTAATTTCAATTAATTAATTATCTTGTATTAATTAAGTTAATTGAGTATTAAATCCTAATGATATTTAAATCAAATTAAAACACTTAAAAAGGAGATGACCTAGCCGAAATTCCAAGATAAAATAAAAAGGGAATTTCGGCACATGTGAATTTCCAAGTTAAGTGATTAATTTGATTAAAATGTCTTATGTTTTATTTCAAATTAATTCAAAAGAGTTTGAATTAATATATGTCACTTATTTTTAGGAAGTGATTGAGGTTGAATTAATTATCTTGAAGTAGTTAAATTCAAATCAAACACTTGCCAAAAAGATAATGATATATATGTAAAGAAATAAAAACCCTAAGTGACACTAAGTTGGTGTAAAAAAATAATCTCTCTCTCTCACATTTCTCTCTTGGCCGAAACACACAAGAGGAAGAACTCTTTCTTGCTTTCTTGTGTTCTTGGGCATTAATAGCACCTAAAAGAAGTACAAGATCAAAGTCTTGTAGCTTCAAACAATTGCCATTACACAATACTTTAAAGAGAGCTAGCAATCTCTTTTTAAGCCATCTTTGCAAGTGTGTGTGTGAGAATAGAGGGAGTGGCGTAAAAGGCTGTTCCTTGGCATTGGTGATCGAGATCTAAGGCGGATAAAATCATCTTAGTTGCTGGCCATCACCAAATTCAATATTTAAAAGGCATCAAAAGTTGTAAGTTCTACAACCCTAAAATTGCATGTTTTCGTTTCTTGCTTTGGAATTGTATGGTATGTATGATAAAAATTTTTGTTTTTTCGCTGTGCTATCATCACATTCATACCATGTCATATTCCATCACCATTCCCAATAATAACTTCAAAATCAAGCCAAGTATTATCCAAATGGTATCAAATAATAAGTTCGGAGGTCTCCAAGGAGAAGATACCTATGCCCACATATTGGCTTTTCTCAATATGTGTGTAACATTCAAGATAAATAGAGTGATGGATGACATAATTCAGCTTAGACTATTCCTTTTCTTAGTCAAGGACAAACCACAATTATGGCTGGCTAATTTGCCTAGTGAGTCCATTATTACATAGGATTAATCGAAGTAAGCATTCCTTTATAAGTACTTTCTACCCTCACAAGACAACCAAATTTAGAAATGAGATTACAACTTTTAGACAATATGCAAATGAGACTATTTATGTAACATGAGAGAGATTTAAGGAACTCCAAAGGTAATATCCTCATCATGGCTTGCCAAGTTGGATGATTCCTCAAATCTTTTATAATGGTTTGACAAATGAAAACCGAAATATAGTCAATGTTGCCTCAAGTGGCAAATGGATGGACAAGACGGTAAAAGTAAGGAACTTGCATCATAAGGATATATGAGAGATGAACCAACTATGGCTAAGGAAAAAGGAGTCATGGAGCTTGACAGAAAAGGTAGATGCACTCACCAAATTGGTAAGTAAATCTCAAGTTAATTATTTTGATAATTCAAGTATTGCTTATGAATTTTGATCATGGAGGTTTTAACCAAAGAGGGGGATTAAATTCTAACTCTTATAAGATTCAATGGAGAAACTACCGTGGATTTTGTTTGCATTTATTTTGTTTATTATCTTTTTATTATTTTGTTTAGCTTGATTTTGTTTATTTTAGATGTATTCATTTTTTTTAGGATGTAATAGATAGTTAAAAGGGTTTTTCTACACATTTAAACAGGAAAGGACACTTAAATAATTTTTACTAATTAATTGGATTTTCTTTAATAAATATGGGCCAATGTCCATTTTTTAGCCCAAATCCACACAATGAGAAAATCAGAAAGAGTAAAAACTTGATTTGGATCGAAAAAAAATTGGGTTGGATCAAAAATATTCGACTCGGGTCAAACCAGGTTCAACCTTTAAAGTGTTGCATTTTGAAGAAAAATACCTAAATACCTAATTTACCTTTTTTGCTCAATTCATTTCATGCAACTGCCTTTTCTTCTCACTTCTTCTTCATTTCTTCTTCACCTTCTGCTTAAGCTATTTACTTATTTAGTAGATCTAAGATCAATGCTATCAAATTTATTTGGAATGAGAATTGTTGGCGTCAGGGGTGGGTGTGAGTTTTTGTAATCATGTCCTATGGGCTATGCAAATTAACTTTTTGTGATTTTGTAGATCTCAAAACACGGATCACTGCAGCTGGAAGCAATAGGCCTAAAGTTTTGAATCTTTTGTGTGGGTTTTTCTTTTGGTTGCAAGTGAGTGTGTAATTCTTGATTTCCTAAAATTTAACTTATCTGACCAGATTGCATATAGTTTCATATGTTAGATGAAATAAACCCAAGAAAATGTAAAATAGCATATGAAGTATCCATTAGTTTACTGGAACATGAGGAGGGCCTCATAAATTTTCATGAATATCTAATAAGATAGCTAGTCTTGGCCTTCTGTGTTTGTCCACTAGAATTAAATTAGTGAACATGAATAGTCCAGTAGACACGTGCTCATATATGATAACACTTTATGCATTTCATTTTAACACTATTTGAAGTAGCATTTTATGATGTGTATCATTGCTGCAAATTTGATACAAAATATGGTGCATGATGGAGTGTTCAAGCCTTGGGAGGATCCAGCATGCCTGGAAGTGATGCCACAAGGAATTCAAATCTGATTTGCTTATAGTTGCTGAAGATTTTAAATATATACTTACTTGTGAAAGAATATTTTAGCTTATACAAGATTGCACAGGACTATTGCATCGGTCTAAAAGGTATCAAATCGAAAAAGCTAACTATTGCCGAAGAAGGTTCATGATGTAAATTTTTTGGATGGGAAAGAAGCTGTAGTAACCAGAACATGTCACAACCCAATACTTGTCTATATTTTTGTCTAGCCACACTTATATCTAACTCATTGTGCATCTAGAAGTTACCCATCCTTGTTAAACAAAATGTGAGGCTTCCCCATGCTGAAATTCAATACCTTTGAGTTCATGTTATACTTGATTTCGGCAAGCCCTTATATCATATTTTTAATTTTTATAAATAATTATATTTAAAAAATAAAAAAACTCTAAGTCAACCCGATCCAACCCATTGACTCCTGACTCAATTGGTAAGCCGAGTCGATGTCTGAGCTGCTTCTGAAAACATTGATTTAAACCTTGGTTTTTTATGATGTTGTTTTATATATTAATTTTATTAAGTGTAGTTAAAGCATGATTTAATATTGACATTTGGCATGTTTTAGATCTATTTTTTCTATATATTTAGGGTTGGTTGAAGATTTTGGTATTTTTGTGTTGAATTTCAGTTTCTATATTTGTCCCTCAAGTGACAGACTGGAAGAAACCACCACAGATGGTCGACTGTCAACCCGAGAGACGGGACATCACAGTAATTTCTTCACATGCCATCCCTCTTTTGGTTATAGGTGTCCGTCACCTATCCAGGGGCATTTGTGGCCAATTTTATGTGTATTTTAATGTATTTTCTATCCTTTTGTTACTTTTTATTTTATTTTATTAATATGTGATGTATTAATTCATTTTCTGTATCCTCTTGTACATATTTTGCTTTTGTATACCTATTTAATTTTGTGATGTATTTTTTGTATTTTATTTTAATTGATTTTTATTGTATATTCTTCACCATACTAATTTCTCGATTTTTGTGGTTTCGTGCGAGTAATTGATCCGATTTGCATTTGAAGTACCTTGTGAGGCGATCGTGCATTGGGAGTCATGCCCCCGACCGATTCATTTCCTCTTAGTTTATTTTGTTTAGCTTGATTTTGTTTATTTTGGAAGTATTCTTTTTTTTTTTGGGATGTGATAGATAATAAAAAAGGGTTTTTCTACACATTTAAATGAGAAAAGACACTTAAATTATTTTTACTAATTAATTGAATTTTCTTTAATAAATATGGACCGATGTCTAGTTCTTTTAGCCCAAATCCACATAATGAGAAAAAGAGTTTTTTTTTTTGTAAATGTGCATGAGGGAACCAATGTTCCCAACCTTAATGAATGTCCCGATTTATGTATGATACTTATTTTGCCTCTTTCGTTGGACAATTTGCCTTTGTAATAATTTAAGTAGGATTTGTCTTGTTTTATCATTTTCTTTGTTGAATTAGGATGTTTACTTAATTTTTATCGCAAATACATTGTGTGAGAGATGAGAGCGGATTAAAATTCAATTATAAAATAATACGTAACCAAGGTGTCAAGCAAGAGTAATATCCGGAACATCAATCTTTGTTTGGGCATCAAATAGGTCGAGATTCATTTTTTAACGTTCTATTGGGTGGCGACTTCATGCTACCTGCCTTTTTAAACCTATTAGTAGATGCCTTCATGGGTTGACTCAATTGACCACTTTTTTTTATCGCAAAGTAGCCAATTTATGAGTTACAGTGAGCCTCTTTCGGTTTTAAACCCTAAAAGTTGGCCTTCGAAAACCCAGCCAAAATATGAGAGCGGATCCGACACCCGTCACAATTATTACATAATTAATAAAAATGACATAATATAAATTTATTTTAAAGTATTATATAAATTTTATAGAAAAATATAAAAAATTAAGATATAAAAATAAAAATATAATTTAAATATATTTTAAAGTATTATTTTATGTAACTTTTAGAGAGAAATAGAAAAAAAATTTAAGTTATAAAATTAAAAATTATATATACATATATGTATGTATGTATACATATATGTACGTGTGTGTGTGTGTATATGTATTTATGTATGTATGTATATATGTACATACATACATGTATGTATGTATGTATGTATGCATATATATGTACATACATACACACACACACACATATATATATATATGTACATACATACATACATACATATATATATATGTGTGTGTGTGTGTGTATACATATGCATATGTACATATACATATGCATATGCATATGTACACACACACACACACACACATATATACACACACACCCATATGTACATACATACATATATGTATGCGAGCGTGTATATATATATATATATGTGTGTGTGTGTGTTGGTTAATCATTAACTCGTGATTAATCGGTACACAAAAATCGTAACCGTAATAAAAAATATAAAAATTAAAAATCGTAATCAAGTCTATCGAATCGGTTAATCGAAAAAATCGGTTCGATTTCAGATCGATTTTGAGGTTAACCATTTTTTCGGTTTTGTTTTGCTCACCCTGCTGCCAACTACATTAAATGAATTCTGAACTTGGTTAGCCCCTTCGAGATCCTTAAGTTGCCAACCATTCTCTTCCTCCTTTCGAATATTCAATTGAGCCATATCATTTTCCATTGTTTAAACAATAATGCTAGAATGAAAAAAAAAAAAAAAACGTGTCCCTTTCATTCTCTTAATTGGTAGAGATTCATGAAATTAACTAAAGGATAATATTATGAGATTGATACAAGTGGAGAAGGAGATGAACATGAAATAGTTGTAATAAATGATTATAGAGCAATTCTCCATTTTTAGTGGACAAAAAAATGTCACATTTGGCAACTTTGTTTATTTTGAAGGTTTACTCACAGCTTGAGATATATTGTCCAAACAGAAACTTACCAAAAAATAAACTTCTTATACAAACAAAAGATAGCCGCCTCCATTTGGCACCAGCTGTCTATAACGTTCACTTTCGCTCTTTAAACTTGAAAAAAAAAAAAATCAAATCAAATCAAATAATTACTCCTCCCAGACTTATAAATACAATATTTCATTTTAATCATGTTAATGATTTTTTTTTACTATGCATAAAATAATCTACTTATTTGACACTTTCCATGTTATAGCTAAGAATTGAAATTTTCTAATAGTGTATCGGTTTCACCTCAAATGTCTTTTAAAATTTTAACATAAAAAAATTATCATGAATTGTTTGAATCAGTTTTACTGTAAAAATATTCTTTGTGAAATTTAAATACTCTGATTAATGATTAACATAAAGAAAAGAATTTTACAAAATAGATAAAAGAGATCAAATAAATATAAATGCAGTAAATATACCCAAAAAATGAAAAGGATAATTAATACTTAATTTTAAAGACACAATAGGAGAAAAGCTATGATGGTACTTGAATACAGCTTTAATCATTTAAAATTAGGATAATTCATTTTCATATATCAATTTTTTTTTCTACTATATATATATATATATATATATATATATATATATATATATAGACTAGGGCTAGATAAAAAAGGGAAAAATCTTCTAGCCGAATGTTAAAACCAAGTTTAAATCGATTTATACAAATAATTAGTTCGATTGGACATGGATATATAATTTAATTTTTTAAAATTATAATTAATAAATTTAGATTTAAATTTAATATCTAAAAAATGGTATTTAATGATTAATCGGTTTATATATATATATAGAAACACACACACTCACTTCACATGGTAACTTTTACATGTTAATTGAAATTACCATTTTACCTTATATAAATATCAGTATATTTTATGATTTAATCACTAAAATCACCCATTTGTAAATAATGAGAAGTTATAAACTAGAGTTGAATTATTTTATGCATAAATTGTATTTATTGTATTAACTTTGATTTTTAATGATTTGTATTTTTATGTTTAAAACTTTTAAAATTTATATTTTAATTTTATAAATGCATGTTCTTCTCATGAAGCATAAACTAAATATACTTAATTTTTCAATAGTTAATCGATTGTTAATGGTTAACTAATTTTATTTAACGGTTAATTGGTAATTAATTGACTGAATTTGAACTTAAATTTTGAAAAATCTATATTAACGTGTCTATTATTCAAAAATAATATCAGATATTAGTATTGAATTGGAGAGAAATTTATATTTTGCCTTATTTACATAGATATTTTTTATATGGCAAAAAAATGCCAAATATTATTTAGGAAATGAAAAGGGTAATAAAAAACTAATTTTGGTTGGTTTAAATATTTTGACATTTATTTTTTTAAGGCAAGATTTTGAATTTAATTTTTGTGAATTTAAAAAATTAGTGATACTTTTGTTCCATGAATTGAGTTGTTTGAATTGTATTAGCATAAACAAGTACACTTTCGAATATTAGGCTATTAATTACGAAGATGATTAAAAAATTTTAATTTTATAAAGATGTATAAGGATTGATTAAATTGTTCTTTTCTAATTTTAAATATTCTAATTAATTTTTATAAAAATCAAATATAAATTTATCACTCTTTACGAAATTTAAATGCTTTAAAATTCTATATAGTGGTGCATAATTCACATGAACATAAATTTAAACTTTTTATTAATATTTTTTTAGATTTTAAATTGCGACAAATAAAATACTATAATTGATCATTTAAAGTGCATAGGAGAAATTAGTAATTAGAAAAAAATGAATTAATAATTGTAACACGCATTTTGAAAAAAAAAAATTTAGAAAATATGGTTTACTGCTTTTTGCAAAATGCAAATGCACAAACTCTTATGACAATAATAGTATAAGGTAATAAAATAATAATTCATTTTTAGCAGAATTATTTTATTAATTAAATATTTTAAATTCCATAAAACCCGGTTTTGACAAAAAAGGCTTTTTCAAACCCCTCGATTTTACCGCCTAATTGTTATTGGCAAAAAGCTGTTTTTAAACTTATATAAATTTTTATTTTTAGAAATTGTAGAAAAACAAATAATTTTTCAAAAGATTGTGGAAAGACCATAACAGCCACCCAATATTCCATAAAAATGCCAACTCTTTAAGGACAATATTGTCTTTTAGTAATGAGTAGGTGTGCTCAGTAGGTGTGCCCAGCTTATTTTGATGATACCTGCCTTTGTAATAAAGGAATTTTCTGCAGTAAAATAGGGATTTGGCTAATCTGCCACTCTATTTTCATGTATTTGTAATTCTGCCACCAGTTTACACTTGAGATAGATTTGCTTTTTTTTTTTTTTAAAGCAAATTGTTTAATAAGTTTAAATTTAATGATATCAACTTTAATGTGTTTTGATTGTTATATAATCAAGAGTTTGAATTCTAGTTGAAATTGTGTGAAGCCAACTCCTAAATTATTTGTAAGATTCATCAATCTCATGGTATCATTTATCCTAATTAGAACAGATATAAATCAACTAATGAATTATGGATAATTTATTGGTTGAAAATTTAATTTAATTTTAAAAAAGTAAAAATTTTAAATCAGTCTGGTAAATTCCATTGATTACTATTTCCTCGATTTCACCTAATTTGACAATATTTAAATTTTTTTTTTTCACTTGACAAATTTTAAATTTCAAAACGTACTAATTATATATTGTTCTATTTTGTCTTTATGTATGTACTAAAAAACAGACATTTAATAGAGTAGAAATTTATAATTATAAAAAATTAATAAACTTTAGTAAATTAAAATGAAAATTTTATAAAATTAATGCTAATTAATAATATTATTGATCAGTGTGAAAAGTTAAAAGTTATCAAATTAAATAAAAAAAATTTTATGATACTTGCCTTGTCCATTTTAAACCATTAAAGAAATAAAATAACGCCTTTCAAATTACAATATAAAATCAATTGACAATATTATGAAAAAAATATTATATACCATTTAGAAAATTCAATACAAAATAGCCAACTATAAATTATTATTAATTAATTAACTTTTTTCTATTTGTTTTATTCGGCTTTTTTAATTTTCCGAGTATTTTTTTTAGGCCCTACTCTAGTGCTCTTAACTTTTAAAGGAAAAATTGAGGAAACAAAAGAAGTTTGGGGGCAAGATTTTCAAGTTTTGAAGAAATAAGGGCATAAATGGAAAAGGAAAGCAGAGGTGAAAAGATAAATGCAAGGAGTACCCTTCGGTCTCAGTTATTAAGTCTCTCTCTCTCTCTATTTGGGGAGTGTTTGGGCTGCTTTTGCTCTCTCTCCCTCTGAAGTGAATACTCATTTTAAGTAACAAGGAGAACAAAGTGATGGGCTGGTTTCCCTGTGCTGGGAAGTCAAGCAAAAATGAAAGGAAGAAGATGAACAAGAAGCCTGATGACCAGATCTCATCGTCTTCAGGTATTTCAATAACTCAAAACATTTAAAAATAAATAAATAATTTGAAAACACAGTATCAAGCATAAAAATCTAATCTTTAAGACTTCTCTAGTATCATTTTGGCTCAATTTAGTGCCCTTGTGTCATTAAATTTTATAATTGGTGTGAATGAGTCATTTTTGTTATTTTTTTTTCCTGGATTTGGATTAAATATTGATCTGGAATCAACATTGAGGATATAATTTGTGGAAGATGTTCCCAATTCATGCAAGTTTAATTCTGGATTTACAGTAATGTGGGCCTCCTTCAAAGCCAAAATTTGGTCTAGCGGAGGATGCAATTTTGGGGGCTTGTGAAGCTTTGTGTGACTGGCTTGTTTAAGGCTCTGAACCACTGGGGATTCCGTTTCTTCGAAAGTTAAATTTTTAAACTGGCTTTAGGACCACTGAATTGCTGGGATCTATTAATTGTTAATTTTACCTTCCATAATTCCTCACAATTTCAAATTCCTTAAGCCTTTTACCAATAATGTATGGAGCTAGATATTGAAGAAAAAATATATTAGTCCATGATTAAATAAGCGCTGATTTATTGAGATGTTGGTTTGTTAATTCATATCGTCAGCTCAGCTGAAATCCAGATTTTTTGGAGGCCAAATCTTTTATGCAAATGCTATCTATGGGTTAAAAAATGTTATGTTGTTTAGATAAGGTTTGGTTTATTTTACTTTAAACAATTAATCAAAATTCAAGGTCTCTTACATTCTTTTTTTTTTTTTTTTTTTTTGTCAAAATGCCTTGAATAAGTATTTTATGCTTTTGCTTTTGTTGGAAAATCATTCATAGAGCTATGCCTGGGTGATAAGTGGTGCTTATGGAAGCAACATGCATGCTAGTAATGTAGGTTAGTTGTTTTCTTGTATGGTCTGTGGGTAATCCTAGCTGAATCTTCGTTTGTCCTTTGTGATTTTTGTTTTCTTTCTAAACTCTTGATGACAAAATAAAACTTCTGTAGCTGCTAAACTGCATTGAATTTTGCTGACGTAATTGTCAAGGCAGTTCTTGCTTCTTCCATTTCATTTGTTTTGTAGCGTTAATTGTGATTCTTCTTTTTTTTTTTTTTTTTCCCCGGTTACTCAGATAAATCAAAGCCAAATTTGGCATTGGATGTAAAAAAGGAGATCTCTAAGGATGGCAGCTCTGATCACATTGCGGCCCATACATTTACATTTCGTGAATTGGCTACTGCAACGAAGAATTTCAGGGCAGATTGTCTTTTGGGTGAAGGTGGTTTTGGACGAGTATATAAAGGAAAATTGGAGAGTACCAATCAGGTTAGTTGATTTTTCTGATCTTTTTCTTTTTTTTTAAGATGAAAGTTTCCATTCTTGTTGCTAGAAGATGTTGATATATATAGCAATAAATGTATGAATTTATAGTATATTTGTGTTGCTTTGAACTATTGTTACAAATAGTAATATCGATGAAATTCAATGAAAGTTATTCCAAAATGATTGTCCTCAGCTTGGTGAAAATATTTTTCAAAGTTTAGAACTGTGATATTAGAGGAGAAAAAGACCTTTCGTGGGAAGGATTAGATAATTAACTTAAAAAATAATAAGAAACAAGTTTACTTACTGCATTCAGCAGTGCCTAGTCCAATACCAGGCCCAACCCAACATAAATCTTTCTCACACCTTCTAGCCAACCAACAAACATTTTCTCCTTCAGATGAGTTGCATTGATGGGGACAAACGAGACTAGAAGTTCGTCATGGGACCAAAACAAAATGGAAGGAGCGGCGCAGGAAGGAGTTTTGTTTTCTTAGGAGAATCGCCGCGATCGAAGAGATTTCTTCGCCGAGGAAGAGCGTCTTGAAGAGTAGCGATGGCGAAACTGTCGAGATGGAGGAACGTCTCGAAGAGTTGCATACCATCAAACTGATGGGAACCACCAACGGGATTTCCACGCTGATGCGGGCCAGTGGCAGAGCAACATTCAATTTCATCTTTCCCCAGCTAGTGTCGGTGCTGGAATTTCAGATTAACACTTGCAATGGCTTTTACTACGATTATTTCTCTCCAAACAAACCTTACAAACCCAAGATGTGGACTGAAGCCTGGATGGGCTGGTATACTGAATTTGGTGGTGCAGTTCCTTACAGACCAGCTGAAGACTTGGCCTTTTCAGTTGCAAGGTTTATACATAAGGGAGTGTCATTCATAAATTACTATATGTATCACGGAGAAACAAATTTTAGGCGAACTGCTAGTGGTCCTTTCATTGCCACAGTTTATGATTACGATGCACCTCTTGATGGATATGAGATAATAAGGCAGCCTAAATGGGGCCATTTAAGGGACTTGCATAGAGCAATTAAGTTGTGTGAACCAGTTTTAGTATCTTCGGGTCCAGCTGTGCTACCCCTTGGAAATTATCATGAGGCTCATGTGTTTAAATCAAAGTTTGGAGCTTGTGCCGCATTCCTTGCTAATTACAATCAAAGATCATTCGCCAAAGTTGCATTTGGAAATATGCATTATAACTTGCCTCCTTGGTCTATAAGCATTCTTCCAGACTGCAAGAACTCTGTTTCCAACACTGCAAGGATGGGTGCACAGAGTGCACACATGAAAATGACTCCTATTCCCATGCATGGGGGATTCTCTTGGCAAGCATATAGTGAAGAGGCATCATCAGAAGGTGACAATTCATTCATAATGGTTGGGTTGCTGGAGCAGATAAATACAACTAGGGATGCCTCGGACTATTTGTGGTACATGATTGACGTTAAGATCGACCCCAGTGAAGGCTTTCTGAGAAGTAGAAAGTACCCTGTACGTACTGTTCTATCAGCTAGGCATGCTTTGCATGTCTTTGTCAATGGAGAACTAGCAGGAACTGCTTATGGAAGCTTAGAATATCTAAAGTGGACATTTAGTCAAGGAGTCAAGATGAGAGTTGGTATCAACAAAATTTCTCTTCTCAGCATTGCTATTGGTCCTCACTGTGAGACATGGAATGCTTGTGTCCTTGGCCCTGTGACATTGAATGGTCTGAATGAAGGAAGGAGGGACCTGTTTTGGCAGAAGTGGACCTACAAGATTGGTTTGACGGGAGAAGCATTGAGTCTTCATTCACTTAGTGGGAGTTCATCAGTTGAGTGGGAGAAGGGAGCTTTTGTGTCCCAAAGGCAGCCACTTAGGTGGTATAAAACCACATTCAATGCTCCTGCTAGAAATTCCCCCTTAGCTTTGGATATGGGTAGCATGGCTAAAGGTCAAGTTTGGATAAATGGACAGAATGTGGGACGTGACTGGCCTGCATATAAAGCATCTGGTACTTGTGGTTTTTACAATTATGTTGGAACATTTAATGAGAAGAAATGCTTGACCAATTGTGGGGAGGCTTCACAGAAATGGCATCATGTTCCTCGTTCATGGCTAAACCCAACAGGGAACTCGTTGGTTGTGTTTGAAGAATGGGGTGGTGATCCAAACGGAATTTCTCTTGTTAAAAGAGAAGTGGACAGTGTATGTGCCGATATCTATGAGTGGCAGCCTACTTTAATGAACTACATGATGCAATCCTCTGGCAAAGTCAATAAGTCCTTGAGGCCTAAAGTCCATTTGCAATGTGGCCCTGGGCAGAAAATCTCATCAATCAAGTTTACAAGCTTTGGAACACTAGAAGGTGCTTGCAGGGGCTATCGTGAGGGAAGTTGCCATGCCTTCCACTCTTACGTTGCTTTCAAATGGCTTTGCGTAGGGCAAAACTGGTGCTCAGTAACCGTGGCACCGGAAATGTTTGGAGGAGATCCGTGCCCCAATGTCATGAAGAAACTAGCTCAAGTCATTTCATCTCTACCTAAAGACTGAAACCAGAAGGGGTACATGTTGTCACTCCTAGTTGTATTTCAGCTGCGCCTACAATCAGCAAACATGGAGAAACTCTCAACCAATTTCTCCATTTCAGTCTTGAGGACAAGATTGTTTCTCCACCCGCCGGCAATGATACAGATTGTGATCCAGGACAAAGTGCTCAGGCCCAAAAGCCCATGGTTTGGAAAGTGTATGCAAGAAGAAATAGAAGAAACGTGACTACTGAGTTGGATGAAGTTTGTTAGGCGTGTGGAGGGGCAATATATGAATAAGTATAAACAGCTGTGAGGGGGAGAGGAGGGGATGCTTTTGCTGTGATTGTATTTTCACTTTTGAGTGAAGGAGGGAATAGGGAGAGGGGAGTGCAGCTTTTCTTCTTGTAGTTTAGGCCCTTAGTATTTGTTTTTCCTTTTATTGTTCTTATTTCCATTTTTTGCTGTTATTGTGTTCATTGATTGTAATATTACAACAGTGAGGTTGCTGGGAACATTTTCTCTTGTAATATGATATTACTAATCAATAGAGTTTGGTTCATATTCATTGCTGTTGGTTCGTGTGTTTCCTTGTGATTGAGTGTTGGTGATATTTTTTATCTGCGTTCTATCAGTTTCATTATGAGATGATCCTTAGTGTGTGAATACCTGATGGCATTTTCAAATCGTAGTCTTATCACTATTGGTTGATTATTTTCTCAAAAACACGGTTGATTATTTTCCTCCTTTTTGTTTCCAAAGGAATAAAATTATGCTTATGAACTCATTATGATTTCAGAAGCTGTAAAAATTACCTAAAGTCAGAAGAACTCATTCCAAAAACCATGTCCACTTTTAACTGGAATGAATATTATACTTGTACCCTTTTTCTAGTTTAGCTTTCAGAGATGCTAAGTTGCCTTTGTTCATTGTGGGGCATCTCAATCAATTATTAATCTTAGCATTTGATGTCTTTTTAATGTTTATCCTTTGATCATAACTAATGGTCTTTCTGTAAATTGAAACATGTTTGTTGTCTGGTGTAGGTTGTAGCTATTAAGCAACTTGATCGCAATGGCCTTCAAGGAAACAGGGAATTCCTTGTGGAAGTGTTAATGTTGAGCCTACTTCACCATCCTAATCTTGTTAACTTGATTGGTTACTGTGCTGATGGAGATCAAAGACTTTTGGTTTATGAATACATGCCATTAGGATCTTTGGAAGACCATTTACATGGTATGTAAATAAATCTGGATTCATAGCTGCAAGGTCTTGAAATGTACTTGGTAACAAAAAAATAGGTTATAGGGGCATTAAATTATTTGAGTTCCATCTTTTACTTCAGTTTTGAGTTTTTTATATTTATTAATATCTTAAAATGTGCTTTGAAATATATCAAGGTTGAAAAACATTTTTCATACTTCTTTTTCGTTAGTCATCCACTCTACAATTTGCATTATAATGGAAATAAAGTGATTAAGAATCTGTTTCTACGGCCTTTGATTTGTGTGCTAGATTGCCTTCACAGCTAATTCACTTTCCAATTAATGTATAAATTTATGCAGCATCTTTTAACTTGCTTCAGTGGTTTTCTTATTATATGCTTGTATGTTCAGACCTCCCACCTGATAAAAAGCGACTCGACTGGAATACGAGAATGAAGATAGCTGCCGGTGCTGCAAAGGGCTTGGAGTATTTGCATGACAAAGCTAATCCCCCTGTTATATATCGTGATTTGAAATGCTCAAATATTTTACTTGGTGAAGATTACCATCCTAAGCTGTCTGATTTTGGTTTGGCAAAATTGGGTCCTGTTGGTGACAAAACCCATGTATCCACCAGAGTGATGGGGACCTACGGATATTGTGCACCTGAATATGCAATGACAGGTCAGCTTACACTTAAATCAGATGTATATAGCTTCGGTGTTGTTCTTCTTGAGATTATTACTGGAAGGAAAGCTATCGATTATTCAAAAGCTGCTGGGGAGCACAATTTGGTTGCATGGGTAAAGTGCTATTTTTATCAATATATTTTCTTAAGATGATTTCTACAATTATATTGGTCCAATGAGGAAGAAAACATGACCACTTTAAATTCTCAACACAGGCATGATTTTGTTTAATCTGCATGCAGAAGGACTTCTAGACAGAGTAGCTTTTGCTCGCTGTGGTTTCTTAAACTTTAAGCTTTTCCCATAGATTATTACCTGTTGCTCGGTTCTCACTATTTATACTGTTGATTTTGTTTTTTTCACTTTCATTACGTTGTGCTACTCCCCATGGGGATGTTGTCAATGTTGGAATCTAACATTCTCAAATATCAAACGAATGCTTAAGATAGTAATACTGAGGTACGGTCAGAATAGAAAAATATAAATGTCATTTGAGTGAGACTAATTATGGAATGGTTAATTCCACGGTCTTTTTTTAGGAACGTTGCCAAATTCATGGTCTACAATAGCGATAAGCAATTGTTGCAGAATAGAAAGGTCACCTCCTGTTGTAAATTCATTTATCTTTCCATGTTGCATAGTTGTGACTTTGTTGATATTGAAACATGTACTGTGAGATAAGTTTTTAGCTATCTTTTCAAAACCTTTATAGGATCGTACAAATTGGACTTTTTGTTGGTAGTTCATAGTGTGATATACAGGCTTCAGAATTCTTAGGTAGACTAGCAAAAGCAAGATGATAAGCAAATGAATCATGTTATGTTTCTCGTGTGTTGCAGGCACGGCCATTGTTCAAAGATCGACGAAAGTTCGCACAGATGGCTGACCCATTACTCCAAGGCCAATATCCGGTGAGAGGATTGTACCAAGCTCTTGCGGTTGCTGCAATGTGTGTTCAAGAACAGCCGAACATGCGACCCCTTATAGCAGATGTAGTCACAGCCCTTTCATATCTTGCCTTCCAAAAGTACAGCCCCGAGAACCAACCAGTCCAAGGCTCGCGTACAGGCTCATCTACACCAAGAACTAGAAGAGATCAGTGAATTTGGTAGTGAGAAGGCGAGAGATTTTAGCAGTAATAGTTTCCTAAGAAGGTTCATTCCCAGGAAATGGAAACCAATTATAAGTTTGCCGTCTCCCTGCAAGCTTTGGCAAGGACATAGGCGATCATCAGCTGCGCACTTGCAACACCAGATGATCAGATTTTGCATTATGCATATAGCAATTGCAAGGACCAGACCAACTGTGTTTTCTGCAATAGAAGATGATTTTCTTTCTTGTTTCCTCAAATCTTGATTGTCATGTTTCATTCTACCAGTCTTCTTTCTTGCCCTCTCTTTCACAATTTTTTCATGTAAAATTGAGCTTGGGGCTTTGTATCTAGATATAATCCATAAAGAAAATTGGTTCATCCTTTAAAGCATCTGCTTTTGCTTGATATTATCAAT
This sequence comes from Excoecaria agallocha, assembly GCA_037975025.1. Lineage (NCBI taxonomy): Eukaryota > Viridiplantae > Streptophyta > Magnoliopsida > Malpighiales > Euphorbiaceae > Excoecaria > Excoecaria agallocha. The sequence goes on from CM075815.1 coordinate 10,405,302, forward strand.
ATATTCTTTTTTTTTTGAATGACATCTTTATATTTTCCTTTCATGATTTATAAAAAAATAATTTAATTTTAACCAAGAAAGTACCAACTTCAATTCATAACCTCTCAATATATTGATCTACCATTAAAATGTTCTCTTGAAACGAAAAAGATATATGCTTTCATAATAGCTAATATCTATTTTGTAATAACTTACAAGTTTAAAAATGGAATAAAAAATCCTGACTAGTTATTTGAATTAAGAAGCATTCACTCTATAAAATTCAATAAAATATTTGAGCTCGAATAATGTTTTTTTTTTAAACTGTTTAATTATTTTAGCGTTAGTATAGTATTCAAAGATAATAAAGCAAGGAAAAAATTAGATTGATTTAAAATAAAAAAATAAAATAAAATAAAAAACAAAAACAGATAACATCATTGTTGTATATGTATATCAATTTTTTTGCAAATTGTTAGAGCATGTATAGTGAGATGCAAAACACCAGGCTGTTCCCTTTTATTTGGGACTTTCACAAAAATGGTAAACAGTTTTAACTTTCACTTTTAAAAATATCTCCATTTGTGAAACAATCAATTATTTAATATTGTAAACACTGAGCTGTAATGGCCGAAAATTTCAATTCTAATAAATAGTATATTTCGGACCATGAATAATGACACCAAGATGGTATTAGGTGCGATTATATTAGCATTGATGCACCAAATTTCATAAGAATTCTGGAGTTAAACGTGCTTAGATTAGCATAGTACTAGGATGAGTAATTTACTGAAAAGTTTTGGTGCCTTACTATTAGAAAGTATATGTGTTGCACCATTAGATAGTATAAATTAAAACGAGTCCACTGGTACAATTTTAGGTGAAATTGAGGTCGGATATGCCCTCAAAATAGACAACGAAAAATATTCCTGGACCATGAAATAAGGTTTGACTGATCTTTAACCAGCTTGAAAATATTTCACAGGCTTCCAAAAATTATTCCGTTTGCATGGATATGCTCAAAATAATCACAATTAATATTTGAAAATAAAAAATAATTTTTCTTACCACTTTAAATTTCTGGATTTCGAATCGGTAAAATTGATCTATGGGCTTAAAAATAATACTAAAGACCTCTGAAAATTTTATCTGAATACCTGGATTCATTTGAAATACTATGGAAGATTATTTGATGGTGAAAAATAAATTTTACGGTGATTTTGAAAATTGAATTTTCGGATTGGCCGAAAATATTTCGGTGTTCTAAAACTTATTGAAACGAATTCTAATTAACCTCAAATTTTAAACACATCTTAATTATAATATTTAAAAATTTTTGAAATAATTTTGGTGGAAAAATAAACTAAGGATGAATGAGTCACTGAGAAATTGACAAGTGGCACAATTATGTCTACATAAAGTGGTTTGATTTGTCCACCCTTTGGGGCTGATTTTTGGGCAGAATATTCACCCAAAATCCAAAAATTTCTGGATAAAAACCGGACCAAAGAGCAGCTCTCCCTCTCCAAAAATATAACCCAAAACTTAGTGAAATTCTATAATTTTCACTTGATTCAAGCTCTCCCACCATAATTTTTCATGCCTTATCAATTGAAATCACTCTTATCATCTCTTAGCAGCCCCAAAATCAAGAAAAATTCAGATCTAAAAAAGAAGAAGTGGAAGAAATTGTGAAGGAAAAGGTTTGGAGCAAAATTCAAGTAAGTTAATTTAGTGGCATTTAAATGATTTTAAGAGGTTTTTGGGAAGATTTTGATATAGAAGTTCATATTTTGGGTTGAATTTGAATTATGAATGAAGAAATTTGAGGAAAAGATACATGAAAGGATTCAACCAAAGTGGAAATTCAAGGAAAATCAAGTGAAATCAAAAGGAAAAGGGAGGACAAGATGGAAAGGAAGAGAAATCATGGAAAAAGTTTGGAAAATAGGTAAGTGGATACCTAAACTAACTAATTTCATATAAACCTAGTTATGTGTATTGTAGGGTTTTTGATGTAAATGTTGCTTAAATTTAAATTAAAAGGAGAATGATGAAATTGAATGTCAAAGAATTTAATTGGTATGAAAAAGTGTATAAAAAATGAATAAAATGGTAAAATTAGTTTAAAATCCTATTATGTCACTTAAAGAAAAATTGTTAAATGTGAACTATAATTCAAATTAATGGTAGATTAATAAAATTAGATGATAAATAATGGAATATATGAAGTCAATTATATGAAAATACGGTTAGAGATAATACATTAGTTATGTAACCTATTATGTCCCTTAAGGATTAATTAAGTATTGTTAGTATTTATTCAAATTAATGGTAGTTAATGTAAATAAAGTATAAAGGATGAGGCATATGACATTAAAAACATAAAAATATGATTAGGAATGGTATATTAGTTATGAAACCTATTATGTAAGCGAATAAAATTAAAGTTAGATAAACAATTTAATTGATTCAAGGTTAGAATTATGTTTAATATGCATGAAAAATATGTTTAGAGTGAGTTTTGTGAATTGAATGGAATTGTAACTGAGTGACCTAATAATGACCGAATGGTATGGCATAGATTTTGAAAGAATATGTGATGGATATAATAAAATAATGCTAGATATGTGTAATTTAGACCTTAAGAACATGGTGAGAATTATAAATAACATGAAAATAATTGTGGAAGGCATGTGATTATATGTAGCCAAATGGTATGTTGGATTAGATTACTGTGATTATAATGCTTTAATATATGGAAATGAAGTTACATGATAAATGAGTAAAAAATGATGTGCATAGTATGAAATTTAGTTGATACATAATGTGAGAAATGTGAAATTAATGGTTTTATTACATGCTTAATATGATAATAGTTTTGTCCTCAATATTTAGATGCGAAACTAGAGGTACTGAATATAATTGGCTAGCCATAAGGATATTTATCGCGGTAGCGAGTCATGGTGACTCACAATAGTGGGCCAAAGGCGGTCCCACACCATGAAAATGAGAAAAGAATGAAAAAGACGAGAAAAAGAAAAAGATAAATGAGTAATCTGCAGATTTGGAGTTGTAGGGTCCATGTTTGGCATATCCGATTCGAGGATTTTGTTTCCTTATATACTAGTCAGGGGCAAAACTAAAATAATGAAGTTATGATAAAAAAATGAAAAAAAAAGATAATGAGTAAACATTAGAGTTAAAATGAAAAATATGATTAAATGGGTATTTAAGGGAAAAAAGGCCAAAAGATAATAAAAATGTGGCTAGAAAAGGCAAATTTGGAATTATAAAAGAGATTTTGTAAACAGAGGGCGAAATCGTAATTTAGTAAAAAAGTTATAAAAATATGGATTAAAACGTAATTTTGGTAAAAACAAATGAATTTAAGGATTAAAATTGAAGAAAATGAAAGTTTAGGGATAAAAACGTAAAAATGTGATGAAAAATGCTTAAAATAGAAAAGCTAGGGGTAAAATGATAATTATGACGAAATTAGGGATATAAATGTCAATTTAGTAAAAGAAAGGATATAAATGTAATTTTGATAAAAGTAGGGATAAAATGATAATTTTGGTAAAAGATGAGGCCTAAAGAATTTGATAAAAGTAAAGAATTTAAATGTAATTTCGATAAAAGATGGAAACAAAAGTATAATTTTCATATGAGATGAAAATATTAAGGAATAAAAATAAAATATTACTCTAAATTATGGCTAATAGTGAAGATTTGAGTTAAAATAAAGATTTTGTTAAATAAAATAAATAAATAAATAAGAAAGGAAAGAAAAATTGTAAAATACTTAGAAATAATTAAGAGTCCAAATAAAATTTGAATTGAATTGGTAGATTAAATAAAAAAGTTAATTATATTGAAACTCAAATTAATTTATTTGGTAATAATAAAGCAAGTTTAAGACTGTAAATTGTAAAGGGATTAAATCAAGATTAAGAAATTAATTTAAATAAAGTAGTCGATTAAAGAAGATTAAATATAAAGAGCAAATAATATGAGAAATGTGGAATAAAAGATTAGCAGGGCCAATTCTGCAATTAAGTAAGGAAATAGGGGTAGAAAAGTAAATCTACATTAAAAATATAGCTAAGAGAGATAAAGTGGTAAAAAAAAGATAAAAGTGTAAGAAATTAAAATTAACAAAGATTAAATGGTAATTTACCACCGCAAAAGAAAATTTAAGGATTAAAATGTAAATTGAAAAGTAAAAATAAAATAAAGAATATAAAAGTATAAATGGAGTAAAACAACATTGTAATTAGTGAATTGTAAATTAAAATGGAAGTTATAGACTAAAATGTAATTGTCATATGAAATTGAAGAAAAAGTGAGTGAAAAAAATAAAGACAGTGGAAAAAGGGATCAAAAAATAATTAGGAGAGTAAGAATATAAATTTGAATCTAATAAGAATAAGAATGGACAAAGAATTGGATAATAAGGACCAAAAAAAATTTGCCAATTTGTAAAGATCTTATTAGAATTAAAGCGTAAACTGGGTAATAAGATAAAATAAAAGTAAAAAAGAAGTAATTATATAATAAAAGGTGAAAATAGTTGGAATTATAAGTAAATGAATGTAACTTTAGTATAAATAAAGCATAATGTAAGGACTAAGCTGTAGTTAGGAAGATAAGGGAACAATAGTTAAAGAATGGATCGTAAAAGTTAGTGTGACCTGAATAGAATAATAAAAAGAGGATTTACGAGGAAAGGAAAAGTATCATGCACTAAACAATAATAATTTTGCAAATAAATAATAAGTCACAAAGGCCAAAATTGACAAATTGTGAGCAAACATGTAAATTCGATTTAGTAGGAAGAGAAAAACATGAATTAAATAGGAGTCATAAAGACTTAGAATGAAAATAAAATGTTATGGGTTTGTTAATATTAAATTATAAAATAAAAACTAAAATTTATTAGTATAGCAAAACAGAATTCATAACTCGATCGAGAAAAAAAATGATAATTGAAGAATAAAGCAACAAAAGAAAGGCGAATAGTGAATTGAAAATTAAATCAGGGGCCTAAATGAGAAATTTAAAACTAAAAGAAAAGACTTGAAAAATAGAATGAAAACCAGTATTAAAATATATATAGTAAAAAATGAATGAAAGCTATAGCAAGTGTGAATATGAAGAAGTGAATTGAATTATTAACTTTTTGAGTTAAATTGCAATTCAATCACTAAACTTGGAAACGAGTAATTGGAAATAAACATGATCCTAGAATAATTGTAAGGATAAAAGATATTTAAATAATGACAAATATGTGTTAAAAATTAAAGGACAACCTATTATAAGAAATCGTAACAAGATAAGTGGTAAATTAATGACGATGCAAAAAATCAGGAATCGATAAACAAAATAGAGAAACAAACTGTGGAGATAAGATAAGTAATCTATGCGAATTAGGACATTGATAGAAATTCAAATAAAAATGAAACTTTTAAGCCTATGTATTTAATTATGAAATTTGTTAGTTGGGTATCTACCACTAGGCACATTATGCTTAGTGTGTAGCTATTTACAAAGCGTAGATATCTGAAGGCGATAGATGGGAACTCAAAGGGACAGGAGTAGGAACCGGGCGGAATGGTGAAGTGAAGAAGATAAAGTCTGTTTCATATATGTGACGCACGCTCATTTTCGGTTTGGGTTCTCGGAGGCCCGCTTTTAGGCCTAATGATCGGAAGAGACTTAATATAACTCATAAATTGGCTACTTCGCAATAAAAAAGAGTCAAACTCAAATTATTGTTGGTAGTCAATCCATGAAGGTGTCTACTAATGGGCTCAAAGAGGCAGGTGTCATGGAGTCACCATCCAACAGAATATTGGGAAATGAATGTCAAGCTTTTTGATGCGCAAACAGAGATTGGTGTTCGAGACATCACTCTTACTAGATACATTGGTTACGTGTTGTTTTATAATTGGGTTTTAAAAGTTAATCCACTCTCCTCTCACACACGATGCAAGCCGATACAATTAAGTAAACATTCCAATCATCATAAAGAAAATGATAAATAAATAGAAAGAATAAAATCCTGCTTAAGTTATTATATAAGCAAATCTCTGACAAAGAAATGAATTACATACATAAATTGGGGCATTCATTTAGGTTGGAAACATTGGTTTACTCATGCATATTTTACAAAAATATCCTTTTATCCTTTGTTTGATTTTTAGGATGAAAAATTGGACATTGGTCCATACTTTGAGGAAATAAACCCAAGTTAATTAATAAAGATCATTTTAAGTATCTTTTTCATTTAAACGTGCCAAAAAATTATTTTTTACTAATCATTACATCCCCAAAATGAATACATACAAAATACATATAAAAAAATAAGTTAAATAAAGCAAAATAGTAAACAAAATGATAAAATAAAATAAATGCGAATAAAATCAAATGACCAGAAAGAGGAAGAGAACCAATCGGGGCACGACTCCTAATGCATGATCATCTCAAAGATCCTCCAAAGGCACATGGGGTCAATTACTCATACAAAATCACAAGAAAAACCAATAAATTAGCATTGCAAATAAAAGGCCAATTAAAAAAATAAAATGCAGAAAAAAATTAGAAAATTAAACATGCATACAGAGATGAAATATGTACAAAAAATGTGTTGAACACTTCAAGGATTGATAAAATAACATGAACAACAATAAAATATACAAAATGCATGAAAATAAGCCTAAAATCAAGCACGAACACCCCTAGGTAATGTGAAAGACGCCCATGATTGAAGGAGGGACGGGACGAGAGGAAACCACCGTGATGTCTCGTTTGTCGCATTTATAGATGGTCGTCTGTGGTAGCTTCTTCCCATTTGTCACTCGAAGGACAGAAAAGAAAGCTGGAAATTAATACCAAGTTCACCAAAATCTCAAACACGCCTTAGATACTGGAATATAAGAGCCTAAAACATGCCAAGTTCAAATGCTAGCCCTAAATCATGCCTCAACTACACAAAATGACATTAATATCTAAAACAACGTAATAAAAAAAAGATTTAAATTGCACAACCATGGAGGAAATCATACTTAAATTAATATTTCATCATGCATACAGATCTATATTTGCATAATATTCCATTTAAACATGTAAGTCCAAGAACAATAACATATAAACATGTTAATTTCAATAGCATATAATGTGAACATGCATGATTAAATCTAGAGAGAGAAAGGTGGATGGAGAGCCCAGAATATGTTCAGGAGATATTCTGACTCTATATGTCTTGAAGTTCAGATCTCCATTTTGATTGTAGCTTTGTGTTCAAAAAGATATAACGATTTTTATGTGTGTGTTTTGTTAGATCAAAAGAGTGTCAGAACCTTTGCCTTAAAGAGAAAAAAATTGATTCCTCCTTCTCCAAGAACTTGTCCTCTTTTTCCAAGAATGATTCCCCTTTTGAAACCCTAATTTTTATCTTTTATACTTAGGGAGAAATTGGAATTGCATTCAACTCTAACTCCCCAAGCCTGAAGGGATTAATCCCTCTAAATTCGGGCTAAAAATCCTGGAGATATCTAATCTTTCTATTTTATTTTTTTAAAAACCAAAAACGTAGAAAATCTAGAAATTCAACCACAGTGGCCGTCCTTCAGGACAAACAGCTGTCCCTTAAATAAAAATCCAAAATTTATAAGAATGCCCTTAATTTGACCTGGACAGGAGGAAGGTGGCCATAGATAATAGTCCTCCATATGACAGACGACTGTCTATTATGATTAAAGGCCAAAATTAAGGTTTCAAAGCTCTTTTGTTAAAACTTTCAAAAACACTTGGAAAATCATAAAATACTCATGAAAACCGTGAAAAAAACTAAATCGGAGCTTCGAGATCTGTATTTTTTATCAAAAATATATTGTTTCCTCATTATCAGGTAACCCTACAAGTTATGATATCTACAGCTGCCCCCAATTTCAGAGAACTGGTGTAGTAGTGCCAAAGTGAGCCATAATTCAGAGTGAAAGGAAAAAGACGCATTCTTGAGATAACAAATCTCTTGGTTGATTATCTTAAAATATATATCATCTGGGGCAATAAGGTTGGTTATCTTAAAACACATACCATCTGAGGCAATGAGTCTTTTGGTTGGTTATCTTAAAATACATACCATCTGTGGTAGTGAGGCTCTTGGTCGGATAGTTATTGTCAGTTTATCGACGTGTTAACCCTAATTTGGATATTTAACATCAGCATGTCGATGTGTTAACCCTGGTTTGGGTAATTACCATTAGCTTATCGATGTGTTAACACTGGTTTAACAGTATAACTAGTTCCAGTTTGTCGACATGCAGAATTGAGAAGAGTTGTTTGTATTTGATTAGCGCCAGCTTGTTAGCATGTAGAATCAGGTTGATCTATTGCATTTAATTAGTGCTAGCTTGTCGGCATGCAGAATCAAATAAGACTATGTAATGTCTTAGTTGGTGCCATCTGTAGGCATACCTAAGCTTATAGTTGTGGTGGTTGATGACATTTGTAGGTGCATCTTCCCCTCTTGAAACAAAATTCTCTTTGAAGGATTTTTAGCAAATATGCATATGTGAGGAGTTACTAATGTGTTTGGAAATTCACTCTCCATGTAACACCCTAATTTCTTAACCATAGATAATCATCAATCATCATCATACCTAATAGAGATCAGGCAGAAATACTAATACTAATAATAATACAGGCCATTATTACATTCCACAATAAAATAATGAAGCTTATCGATAAATAATCATAATATAAATGGCCTTCAGGTATCCTGAATTCCTCAAGGCAATTGCATCTTTCTCGATCCTCTGCAGCTTATCTTAAAACCTACACGGATAAACAAACCTGTGTTAAGCTATAAAGCTTAGTGGGGAATGAAACTCTCTCTCTTTATATATATAAAGATAATCCTCTTTCCACAATTCATCACATACATGTATAAAACTTTCACAATCACATAGGATAACATATGAGTCTATTATATTCTTCATTTCATAAATAACATTCTTAGGAGAGTCTTCAAACTTACTAATGGGTATCATGTTTAGAATAGTTGAATGCATTATGAAACTTATCTCATTTCCTAAAAGCTTAGCCATTACATCCTTCATGTTATCTTAGCATGGTAACCTGATTCTCTTACAAGCATCATTTTATGTCATGCATTGTACTTGGTTAAATGAATGTTATCATTATATCTACCTGTGTGTAAACATTTATATATATATACATAAACAGATTGACAGGGTGGCAGGTGATCATAAAGAACAAGCATTACATATCAAGATTATAAGACAAAGTCTCAATGTCATATGTATGCATTTTATAAACAAAGTAAATGAAACTTGATGCACATGTTATAGTTCATATAACTTCTAGTACAATAGTATATGATTTAGGGTTTATATAATCTCTGTGGAATCCCATCGGTGGAACCATCTCATACCGATACTCATACAGGAATCTTCTTTAATTGAAGTGTGACATTTCAATCATGTATTTAAAAGCATAACATTTCATTTCATAAAACAGTTTATAGTCAAAAGAATTTAAAACAATCAAACAATATGTCATTTCTCATGCTTACATCACATAAATAGAGCAATCAATGCATGTTTTACTTTATCTTGTGTATATTTTATCATCTTTAATAGCCTGCCTAAATACTAGTTCAAAAGGTGGATAACGGGAGCAATGGATACCCGAAGGTATTAAACTATGGATATCCGAAGATATCAAACAATGGACCCAAATGGGGTCAAGCAATGGTTCTAACAAGGAATAAACTATGGACCCAAACGGGGTCAAACGATGGTTCCATTAAGGAACAAGACCCAAACAGCGTCAACTATGGCAGTTGCGACTATATCCCTCTAGGCATGCCTATCTAATCCACAACTGAACTAAGACCCATAGGCTTAACTTTTAAGACATCTTTGATTAACATATTCTTCTTTACTTAGCACATCATTTGCCTTAAAGCCACTTTTCATAGAAGAATGCATATCATTCCTTTCATCAAAGAATACATCAGTTTTGGTTCAACATACCTGTCTTTACTTAATACAACACATTTGCTTAATGCCATCATTCATATAAGAGTGCATGTTATTCTTATCATACCGTAATATTGAGCTCTAGGCTCCAGTGCACCGGGATGCTATCATATGATCATATAGTTGTATCAACTTTCTTTCATTCATATCATGATGGTCACAAGTTTATGAAATTAATAATAGCATGAAATCTTTCATAACTAGCATTGTGCATGTCCACATACGCATATACATATATATGTAGTTAAAATCATGAAAATACATACTTCCATTACTCATACTTGTTCATATATTAAATTAAGCTACTCATTATAGCATGCTCATATCAATTATACAATATATAGTACTTACATAACTCATAGAGAGTTCTTGATGACATACCTCGTTGCTGCTTGCTATGAATAGTTTCCATAATCTTACACTTATTAATATCAATCCATAAACACACACACATAGATATATAGCAAAATCAAGCATTTATGATCCATATAGTAAAATAAGTAGGTTCTCTTACAGCTTAAGGTTAATGCCACATTTACTCCCTTGAATTCACTTTCATGATTCACCAGAGTAGAAACAACAAGTTATACACTTTAACATTGTCATATATACTTCAATCATCTTACTTGTATTTTTCATCTTATAACATTTTATAAGTGGTGTGAGGCCATTTCATCTTAGTCGTTAACACACTACGGATGCTCTTGTGCAAATCATATTGTATTATAGGCATGAACAAATAATGAGCAGATTATTACACATTACTGCTAATCATTAATTCTTCTTGTGACCTGGAGTATAACCAAGCTTCTATGATTTCATAATTTAACATAGTATGTGATGTTCCCTTTCTTTTAACTCAAACATGCAACTTTACGTCTATTCTCTTGTTATCACTAGGTTAAATCATAGTATTTTGGATAGAACCCTTCCTTGATCTAGTGCATACCTTATATTGATTTTATAAGACCCATTATATAACATATCATTTAAGTTACTATATTGCCTTATGATATTCTCAGTTCAATGCTCATTAGGCCTTATCATACCTTGTTGCATCATAATTCATATTAACATTGCCATGCGCAAGCCCCTCTAATTTAGAGTTTAAGTGAACCATCATTACTTAACTCAATGTGTTTGATTACTTTAAGTTTCGCACTCTCTACATGTGTGTGGAGGTTCCTCAATTAAATGATCATGCCTTATGCACCTTTGGGTAACTTACAACTTAACTCAATCGTCATCCTATTATAATAGCATATTGGTGGCTTCGATTACTTGCAACTTAGTTCTGTTTTCTTTCTCTTACCATGCCCTTCATGTCATTTAACTTTCGATAATGCTTCGTCCTACGGTCTTGCTTTTCTAAATTATACCTCTATAGACTTTAACATGGAATATTGACTTTCATAATCTATTAATCCATCAGCATTTAACTTACATATTAAGCATTACTTAGTGAGCAATCATCATCCTCACATTTACGACTAACTTTATTCATCCTGCTTGCTTAGGTAACTCTTTTAATAACTTTAAGATATCGCCAAACTTATGATTATGGGTGATTATTGTTTAGGAGCATGTGTACAAGAAGCGCACGTGGCCATGCAATAAGAAAAATAATAGGTTATGCTTGGCCGTGTATAGCAAGGACAAGGGTAATTGGTTGTGCATTTCCAAGAGAAAGAGTGAGTGGCCATGTGCAATGAGAAAAGAAACATCACTTGGCCGTGCATTCCCATGAATAAAGGTATGAGTGGCCGTGTGTTTCCAAGAGGAAACACATGCGTGGCTATGGGTGAGAAAAAAAGAGCATCACGTGGCCGTGGGTGAGAAGGAGAAAAACATCACGTGGCCACGGGTGTGAGAAGAAAAACATGGTAAGTGGCCATGCATGGGAAGAAATGGAGTAAACCCAGAATCCTGATTATGCATAATAAGAATTAAACCCTAAATTTCAGTTTCCCACTTGCTTACATGATCATTTAGGTTACTAATCATATTATAATCATCAACACCTATTAGATTAAACCCTTAATCTCATTATCAAAGCACATACAACCTGATAGGGAAAATATGCACAATAACCATCCCAAAACAATGAATCCCGTACCTGACATTGAAGCCTCCCTCACTTTACTTGATCCATCCCTTTTACTCTTGATTCCCTTCTTCTCCTTGTAGATGGAGATAACATACATGATATATCATCTCTCCATACATCCTTAGTTCCCTAGGATGCTCCTCTTCAACCCATAACCAGAGAGAGAGAGAGAGAGAACTCTCTTGCCTTAGCCGATCCCCAAATCCAAATCCCCAAGGGTTCCTTCTTTAAGAAGTCAAATACAAGAGTTAGTGGGTAAATATCTCCCAAAGAGAAATTTGCAAAATGCCCTTATACATTTTATCCCCTTAAAACTTATTTTCTTAGCATTCAACTCCAAAACTTCTTATTTAATTCAATTGTATCCTTCCTTACTATTTTAGCTACACTCCAATACACATATGCATAATTACCAATATACCCTTAATGTGACTTAACTTCAATAATACCAAATAATCAAATTTTGCCTTATTAAACCTTAATCCTGATTAATTAACTATAATCCTATTAGGGTCATGATTGGATCCTCACACTCCAAATGTGGAGGTCTACCTATGAGGCATCAAACCATGATTTTTTCCTCATTATTGGAAGTCAAAACAACTTCTTGGACCATAGGTCTTTCAGTGTGCTTTAGTTTTATACTGTGATCCTAGTTAGATTTTGTACACTTTCCAATGACTACATCACCATTCTGTGAATCGGCACCAATGTAAGGAAAATCATCATCACCAAGGTTGCCGACATGCCCAATTTTGCTCTATGTCTTTCCAAAATTTATATTTTCATTAGGCTTTCGGCTCTTGTCCAATAGTTTCTTGTTGTCAACATCAACCTTGTAGCTTTTGATATATTCAAATCGAAACATCCTGTGCTCTAAAAAAGTATAGTTTATTACCAAAGAGTTCTTTTGGTTGTAGTCCAAATGAACATTGACTGCCATAATGGCATCTTGGCCATTATATAGCTTTGGCTTTGGTAGTATTCCATTCTGACCTCGCGATAATCTAGGCTTCCAAGGCAATTAGCAGTAAAAGTTTCAAAAGGTGGCCTTTGGGAATAGTGCAATTGGTGAGACAAAATATCCACCCTGATGTTAGGATTTGTTGTGAAAAATTTTGAGCCTGATATAGGACTCTTCTTGTATGTTCATGATTGCAAAAGGGGCTAACCCTACAAATCAGACCTAATAGTAAAGTCATGTCCAGTTCACAATGAGTGTACTATACAGCTTATGTCCCATCAATTCTTATCTTTTAATGACTTCAGTTTGTGTAAATTCTCAACGAGTATAAGGGGGTATAAAATACTCCTAAACTCTAAGAATATCCACATTTCTCTTTATTGCGTGTTTCTTTTGATTCCAAGTTGTTCTGGTGACTTGTGGTGAGAGTTTGTTCTTTTATTGAAGTGGTAGATGTGGCCCCCGATAAGGTTTTAGGTACCTATGGGAAAGACTTAATATTAGGTTGAGATATGGTGGGAGGAAGAAAAATGAAGAAAAATGGTGGAAATGGCTAAGAAAGTGTAGGTTCGGGTTCTTCAAAGAAAAGGGGAGAAATTTATGAAAATTTTGGCATAATTATAGATTATTCTAGACCCCTCTAGATTTTATTTAATTCCACCAAATGTAGGGCAAAGATTCATCCATTTACTATTTGATCTAATGGCTTATTTTTTTAAGCCACTTGTCACAATTTCATTGGTCCTTACACATTTTTTGGCTATGCTTCTACATGTAGGTGATTATGGCTCATTATTAATGACACTTATGCCCTTATATAGTTAAAATATGGCAATTAAGCCCATTAATTAATTTAACCATGATTTTTTATTATTTTTCTAAAATCGATGTTCTACTTGTCAGAATGCTTTAAAATTTTTTCCTGAATGCACTAGCATATGGCGAAGATTGTTTTTAAAATTTTAGATCATTCTGACATTATTTCGGTATACTTGTAGCTCCAGATGCAAATTCAGCTGGTTCGAAATTCAAAATTCTGAAACTGTCAAAAAATTTATTTTTCACTTCCAATAGCTTATTTATGCCATTTATAATAGGTTTATATGATCAAAATAATTTTCAAAACTCTGTAGAATATTTTTGAGTACGGTCAAACTTTCGGTTAATCTTTATTCGATAACTGAGAAATTCTTCTCTACTTGATTCGGAGACCTATATGAACTCAATTTATTCTTAAATTGTATCAATGGAATCCATTTAACTCATATTATCTCACCTAACATTTAACTACACTTACCCAACACGTTACCCATCCTTAGATTTCTCTACGGTGAACACATTTAACCCTAAAGCTTATGTAAATTTCTCTATGTTATACTAGTGTAATCACTCTGACAACTGTCCTAGGGTTACTGTGCATGCTATATAATGTATTGTACATGTCAGATGAAATTTTAGGGTATTACAAGCTGCTCTAAACCATGTCCTACCCTGGTGACCGCTTTAGAGTGTTGCTCGAGGTATCTCATCAGATCATCCTTTAAGTTCTTGATGTACCTCCTAAGTAGCTCATCTTTCTCGACCACTACCAGTCTCCCTCTAAGGACGTCAACCTTAATGCCACCAATTTGCTCCCTGATTTGGGTGAGTGACTTATCAAATTACCTACAATGATGCATCAAGCCTCTGCCCTGCAGTCACCAACTCAGCTCCGATGCCCCGTACCTCAGTCTATAGGGACTATACTATAGCTAGCACTGACTGTAAAGTCTGATCCTGCCTCTTAATAGTGTCATTCACAGTGAATAATCTCCTCAAAATGTCATCAAATGAAGGGGCTAATGGCGGTTGTACTAGTGGCGCAGTGCATGTAGATGTCTCTGGGCATCCTGATGGCGGTGGAGCAGTCAAAGTAGATGCCCTAGCATGACTAGATGGTGGGGAATCGATAGAGGTGGATGCCTTCGGGTCTCTATATGGAGAAAATCTGCCTAACCTCTTGGCCGGTGACCACTAATGTCTGATTAGTGATCGCGAATGCATTGGTGGCTGAGGTGATCCACCCAGGAGATCATGAAGATCTATCTACATGTCAATCTCATAATCAGAGTTGATATCTACCCCTTGATGCTCATGTGGATCCTCTCCTTAGCCATCCTGCTATACTGGTTGTGCTAGAGGTGCCTGTACTGGCTAAGGCTGAGGTGGCTGAGGCTGCTGACCTTGGCTTTGATCATCTCCCTCTATTTGCATGTTTGGCACTGTAGGATCTGAGCCATAACTCTCTCTAGTCTCTAGGACAGTCAGCAGTCTATATTGACCATCTTGTCCCTATACTGACTTTACCATCCTCGTAGTAATAACAGCCAGTATGTCGACGTAGATATCCTCCTACAACGGGTGCCCGAATGTCCCCTTATCTACCTCCAGAGCCAATAACAGTCGAGTCACCATGCCACTTATGCATATCTGGGTGGTCGGTTGAGTGGCAACTCTAAGCAATGAGGCAATTATCTCATGCAGTTTGTCAACCTTCTTATACACGTGCATCCCCTATAAGCTAGTAATATCGGTTGTATTAATCGACCCAAGATTACCTGTGTGACCTACATATGATGTAGACAATACCCATTGGATATATCAATATGCTTGAGTGGCTAACATGGTGCTCTTTATCATGTCCTGTAATGGTCTCAACACCGGATTAGCCGTGAACAATACTTTTCGAAGGTACATAGTGCTTTCCGAGTCCGAAATGACACCCGGAAGTCAAAAATATTTTATTAGATCATTGGAAAGTATTGGTCATGGTGAGTCCGGGGTTGAAATTTGAAGTGAAATTGAGGTCAAATGGGCCTCCAAAAGTCAAAAATATGAAAAAGGTCGTGAGTCAATTTTCCTAGTAGGGGAAGGAGACTTGATTTTGTATAAATTTTTAAAAATAGCAAATTAACTCCAAAAATTGCTAGATTTTATATATCTACATGAATTTTTATGTAGAATATTTTGGTAATGAGAATTGAATTTTTTGGTGATACCGACAGTTATCAAATCGGATCGATAAGTTTGAATCAGACCGATAACGGACTCCGATTGAGCAAAAAATTTGCATACTATCTATTTTTTATGTGATAAAAATGATGGAATCCTTTTTAGAGTGATTTGAAGTGAGAAAGTAAGAGAAATTAAATTGAACTTTAAATGGACCTAAATAGGCTCTTTAATTAAAATGGGTTAAGCCCATTCTTTAGGCCCAACCCTTGGCCCATTTAGAGAGATATAAAAGGATGGAATATTTGAGATTATCCCAAAAATTTTCAGCCATCTCTTCCCCTCTCTATTGTGGCCGAACCACCACCTCTAATGCCTCTCTCTCATTTCTTTAATTTTTCACTTAAAATCTTCATGTAATCCCAACATGAGAATGGTAATTCCATCTCTCTAGATCATGTTAATGGCCTCCAACCTTTGATTAGAGCAAGGGAATCAAGAAAAATTAAGGTTGAAAAGTGAAGATGTTAAGGTAAAGTTTGAGAACTTAATTGATTTAAGTTGATTTTTAGGTATTTCCTAATAGTTTTAGATGCCTATAAACCATTTTTGAGGTTAATTTGAATAAAAGATGCTGATATCTTGGTGTTTTGTTGAAGGGAAGTTTGGTCCATAAATGAAGAAATTGAAGATGGATGGTTTTTCTTGATGTAAGGCATGTAAAGGAAGCTCAAGGAAAGATTAAGCATGGAAAAAGGGTTAGTGACTATTAAATCCTATTATTTTCTATTAATTTGAAATATTTTTCCTTTATGTACTTTAAGGAAAAAGTGAAATATTGATGAATAATTATAATTAAGGCTAGATTAATGAAATTAGACCTTAAATAATGCCATGGAAATGCTTAAATTGAAGTAGAAGAAATTTTAAGGTAGTGAATCTAGGATGGCCGGATTTTCCTTATGGGATAATTAAGTGATTTTTACATGATTTTGATAAGTAATAATCCAAAATAAGCTTAAATGTGATAAATGTTGTCTATGAAATTTTTTAAGAATTTATAGAAATTAATTAAGAATTTTTAAGTTAATTATAAGTGTATGTATATAGTGTATATAATGAATTATTGTGAAATAATTCATAAAATAAGTGAAAAATGGTAGTAAATGTGAAATAATGGATACATAAATTTTTATGAAATTTATAGAAATTATTTGAATATTTGTTGAATGATTTAATTTAATAATAATAGTAAAATTTTGTTAATTATGTCATAAAATGATAATAATAGTGAAATAAAGTACATGTAAGTTTTTATGAAATTTATATGAATTATGAGAATATTTTCGAAATAATTATTGAATTATGAAATTAATAAGAATAAGAAATTATTGTGAAACAAATCATTAAGTGAGTGAAAATGATGGGAATTGTAAAATAATATGTATATGAATTTTTGTAAAATTTATATGAATTTCTAGAATATTTATGAAATAAGACATTGAATATGTTTAATTAAAGATATTGAATTATTGAGAAATAATTCAATAATCAAGTACAAGATGATGAATTAATGTGAAGTAAATTAATTCTGTACAAAAAGAAATGAAAAAGTCAAATAATACACTTCCTAAAAATAAAATAATGAATTATATTAATATAATTCATAATTGTTTAAAAAGTTATAAAATAAATATTTGACTAATTTATCAAAATAAATTAGTCAATAAAAAGTATTTAAAAAGTGAATTATTATAAAATAAGTCACCAACTGAATAAAAGTTGGTATACCCAAATGACTAAATTTCGGACAGTAAAAGAAAAGAAAGAATAATCAAAAAGTTAATTATTGAATTATTAGAAAATAAATCACAAAGGATTACACAAAAAAATAAAGAAATTATGAATTATAAGGCTATAATTCATAAAGTGTATAAAGGACTGAAAAGTGTTAAGTATCCAAAAGAATTATTGAAGAATAATTCACCAAGTGTATCAAAGTATGAAAAAAATATTTATCTAAAAGTAAGTAATTTCAGAAGTTATATGTTTGGAAAATATTAAATGTTCATATTGAATTTTTGTAAAATAATTCAAGAAAAGATAATTGAAAAGAAAAAGTAACCGAAAAGACAGTTATTGAATAGTCAAATGTACTAAAAGGAGTGCGATTGATAAAATGTATTGTTTTAAGCAAAAGAAAAGAAATTAAAATTATTGAAGTTTGAAAATCATTAAAAAAGTTCTTGACTGTTTTTGCCCTTAGCAATAATCAGGTAGTGATATTCTTATTCAGGATATAATTGGCTAGCTATAGGGACACCCTATACCGCGGTGCAAGTCATGGCGACTTGCTTTGCTATACGTATGATTTCTGATCTCCATAGCTTTAGTGTTAAAGTGAAAGTGTTAGTGATATGCTTTTTGAGAAATGATCCCATGGGGGTCATTTCTCTATCAGTGGTACATTTGGGTCCATATCCCGCATATCCTTTTTGAGAGTCCTATCATATTGCATTAGGGGTATAGTGAAAAGAATAAATCAAAAGTGTAAAAGTAATTAAATGTAATTGTTATAAATGAAAAAGAACTTGATTGAAAGAAAATGAAAACTTTGGTATAAAAGCAAAATTATTCCCAAAGGTTGTAATTAATAAGCAAGAATAAAAAGAAAATATTTATAAAAATAAAATGTTTATGAAAGGACTCATGAGAATGAATTGGTAATTTGTGTACCAATAATTATTTAAAAAATAAAATAAAATAAAAAGTTCTAAAATAGTGCTAATTATGTATTTAAAGTCAAAAATGACAATACTGTATTTAAGTATAAAAATATGACTAAATAATAAAATTTTGGAAGTAAAGGTTAAATGAAAAGTAAAATAATCAAAAGACAAACAATTGTTTAGTTAAAATAAAAAATGTTCATTTGTAAAAAGAAAAGAAAATAAAGATTTGTATGCAGAGTGTTCCAAAATAATTACATCACTTTGCAATAAAGATTATAAGCCTTGGAATTTCTTGCACGAACTATTGAAAAGATTAAAGTGAATTAAATAAATAAATAGTGGAAATTATATTTGAATTACCTAATGAAACTAGGAACAGAAAAATTGTCATTAAAGACATGAGTATCCATGTAACTCGTTAAATGAAACAACAATTGCATCAGTGATTGAAAAGTATAGGACAAGAGATAAGTAAAGGTAGAAGTAAGAAACGTAAAAGTAAAAGTCAATTTGTAATCAAATCATAACGAAAGTAGTGTAAAGTAAATTGAAAAGTATAATATCAAAGTAAAACGATTACCAAAAATGTTGGTAAATAATGAAAATAGTATGAAAGAGATTAAAAGTAAATTTCTGATAAATAAGAATAAAAGTTTGCATAATTTATGTAATTATGTTTAAATTGGGAAGTTATAGGATTAGTAGTCACCACTGAGCATTTTTAGTGCTCAGCACGTAGTGTTTACTGCATGCAGGTTTTGAAGAGTTGAAGGAGCTTGATACACGGAGAAGCAGAATTTGAAGATGAAAAAAGTTAGTTGTACTTTTATTTTTAGTATTTGTGGCATGTATATACTTAGTCAGTAAGAGTATAAAACTGAACTGTATTAAAGGTAATATTTGTTAAATGATAAATATTGTTACGTCTGGAGAATGTCAGTTAATGAGTTGTAAATGACTATCATTGATTTGTGAATGGTTGTCTATAATGTATATTGCTATCGGATATGATTTGTTGTGCCTCTGAGAGATTGTGTGGATTGTTTTAATTTTTCAGGAGGCTAGTAATTTCTAGCTGTTGTGCTACCAAAATTTCATAAATTGAATAGAATATTAAATTGTATCAAAGTTATTTGGCAGTGATTGAAGTTTGAAAAAAAAATTACCATTTACCCCCAATTTTTGCATCAAAAAATACTGTTTTGATAAGAGTCTGACATGTCCGACTGGTATATGACTCCCAAAAGAGTGTGTCCGACTGGTATATGCCATCGGGTTCGGTCTACTATCCTATTAGGGTCATAACATTCAACCCCACTGGAAGGCCTATGGCCTTGGTGAACCAGCGGTGTGTAATGCTATAGTGGACACCTAGTGCCCAGAACTAGACTACTCCCTCCTCGGTGTCTGATCTCTGGTAGCCCATATACTCCAGAGTTGCCAGAACCTCTCGATTCACGTTCAGGTAAGTCTAGAAAGCCAAAGTGAAGAACTCTATTCACCTTGCTACACTAGCAGTCTGTTGATCTCCTACATTAAGCCTATAGTCTGTAGGAACTATCTGGACATACAACGGCTAACTCTGAACTAGAATTGTAATAAGGCCTGATACCTGCTGGCCTACTGAGATGTCATGTATGTTGGTGTAGGTGGGGCTGGAGTGGCACGAGCTTTCCTTCATGGCATCATACAAAAATTAAATTTTAATTTCCTGTGGCTGACTTTTGTTGTAAGTAAATTACTAAAAAAATTAAGTTGAAATGCCGGTAGAATACTAGCTTAAATTGGAATTAGCCAACATGTATGAAAATGCGCACTAAGTGCCACAAGATAATTTACAATAACCTAAACCCATTATCGAGCAATCTAGCAAACATTCACGACCAACGAGGCAAGATATTCATTTTACGAAAATTCTAACAAAAATTCGGCAGCATTCTGGCTAGGAATGTGCCTACCCACTGCATAAAAAAAAGTATTTTAAGGCAACCACATGTCATTATTGGCCATCAAGCAATGCAATTTGAATTATTTGACATGTTAAACAAAAATTATTTTCGACTATATCGGTGCAACTATTGGCCAAATTACAATAGATTTCAAGATACAAGTTTAAGTAAAATTACCTATAAAAATAACTACAAACGGTGGTACTTATATGCTCATATTCAAAGGCTTATTCCTAACTATAGTGTCATACAATTAAAAGTTTATGAGTTCGAGTTTAATTCCTAAGGGAATCATTCAAGGCAAAACAACTAAGTAAATTGCGCCTAACATCAACACTAGGAATCTAAAATGCTAAGTATACAAATAATTAAAACAAATGAATAAAGGAAAGGGTAAGACAATACTTACTTGAAGTGTAGACAGTGCACGTATCCAAAATGCAATAAAAAAAAGAAACAGATCGCTCCCTGAAGTCCACGTCGATCCGAGAAGAATTTAGAAGCGAATGGCTCCAAAAACAAGCAAAAAATGAAAGAGAAAAGGCAAGAAAATAAAGAGAAAAATTTGGAAAAAACGAAAATGGCAGTTATAGTGAATTAGGAGGAAGAAAAAGAAGAAAAGCATTTTATTTTCAAATTTTTGAGTGATAGACAAGCTGGCTGTCCATTGCTAGCAATAGATGGCCACCTCATACATGCCATCTGTCACCCCCTTTTGTCCTTTTTTATTTTTCTTTTCTTTTTTTGTCTTATTTCCTTATTTTTATTTCCATTTTACATTATTTGTCATAAAACACCCCGTTTTCATTTCTATTTATTATTTATTATATACACACTTATCACCTTTACACTTGTGTACACATATTATTTATTTTAATTATACATACTTACTGAAAACCTGGATACTCCCTAAAATCTCGTGTGCCTATTGAATTATTGAACTATATATTTTTTTTTCTTTTTTTTTAATGTTCAGGAACCTCTGAGACTTTTACATTGGCCATAGGTCTTTTGGGCTCCCTACAAAATGAAAATAAAAAGGAATGCAAAAATATGTATGTGCAATGCATGGGACATACAAAAGAAATGCATTTTGGTCATTCGAAGGTGATAGATGGTCTGATCGTGGCTTGCTTTTTGAGGGATGGCCATTTTTCATCCCTTTTCTATAAATAGTGTGAATTCCTCATTGGTCTTTGTGCCTTTAACCTTTCATTTTCCCAAGGAAGCTTCTGCCAGGTATTTTTACTTTTTTCTTTTTCTTCTCTCTATTTTTCTTCTTCTTTTTTTTAGTTATTTACTTTTCTTCACTATTCCTACACTTAGACCATTTGAGAATTTCTTTCACAATGACCTTTGCACTGGCATAATTACACCGGTTGTTGGATACCATAAGAACTTAAGAGGACCCATTTTTTAGCTCCGTATTCCAATCTAAGATTCTTAAGAAGAGTATCTTTCAAAAGAAACCTGATATTTTTTGTTATACACTTATGGGACCTAAGGTTAGATGTTTTTAGGTTCACACATTAGGAACTGTGCTCTTTGCCAAGGGAATTTACTGAAATAGTCGGTGCGAGACTTGTACCTGGTACTTGACCATATCTACCTTCCATTGTTCCCATCTATCCCAAAGAGGTGGCTTGTTCCTTGTATATCATTCCTTCTAAGGCTAGAGGTTTAGTACCTCAAGGGAGGATTTTTTTTTCTTTAAAGTCTCTGGTTGATGTGCTAGCTGATTTTGACAACGTGCATACTTTCCAGTCTTGTGTCATCTTGCTTTGCTCAATGTTTATTGATGCATATGAATGATATGATGACTGGGGATTATGCTTTATTCAGTGTTGTGGACAAGCTGTGTAAAGGGCACAATCCATTTTCCTTGATTTTGGTAGAGACCATTCTCGGCTTGGATGTTGTTTGCCATGAACCTCATTTTTGTCTCACCAGTAGCACTATGCTACTTTAGGTAAGTCCCTGATTTAAAGGTAGTACGCCCTTTATGGGTTTTCACACTAGCTTTTCTTATTGGAAAATGCATCATTTCAAATTTTCACGTATTTTCTTGCCTTATTTTTTCCTAAGATGAATCTAACTTACATTGGCAGCTCTTTTTATTTTTTTTAGATATGGCTTCATGAAAAGAAGAAGTGTTTTCAGAGCCTCCTTCTCAAGTTAGGGCCATGGGCACTTACCCCATAAGATATGTTATTCTCAAACACCTACAGTGCAAGTTTTTTCAATCCAGGAGGGAGTCGACTGGCTGGCCCATTTGACAAATGATGACATTATGTTCTGGTGTACTTGGTTGCCCATCACTTTCATAGTTTGAGATGGAGCTTTTGGATGTGTTCTTCTGTACGGATTGCATCAGGCTACCTTATACAGTACCATTTGCTGTGCTCGCCAGTTTGGGGATCATCAAGATATCTTTAGGTGTTCACTGGGCTTTTGAGGTGGTATACTTATTGTTCCTTTCTTATTAGAGTATCATTAGAGGATTTGGACTTGAATCTCTATGAGGACTACCTTTCCTCAAAACGGCATTTGTGACTTCATCACTTTTACCTCATACAAGCAATGGGTCATGAGCCTACAATTTAAAATAGACTTTTTGATCTTAGGCACCTGGATGGAGAGAGAGAGAGATGTGATACAAATAGACTAGATTAGATATTATCATAGACAATGTTTTTCCTGTCATCGAACTTTTTACATTTTGAATATATGAAAAGGATATGTGTTACTTTTAGATACATTAATGATGTTTTGAATACATGTATGACATTTCTTTCTATTTTCAGTATGCATGATTAGTATTTGATATTATCCCAAGGACACATATTATTTAATCTCGAAATTGAAACTTTAAAAGCATTATAACTCCTTTCATCAATCAGCCCTCTCAGGTTTTCTTGATTGATTATTTTCACAAGGACTCTAATTTTTACCTAGGATGCCTTTTTTTTTTTGTTTTCACCCTGACAAGGAGCCCAATTTTATTAAGGTCGCCATTTTTTAGTTTTCGACCAAGGGGTATTTATTCTCCTCTTTTTCTCTTTTTATTCTTAGCCATATAGCCTTTTCAATCTATTAATATTTACTGGTTCCCTAAACTTGTTGCCATCACTGTTTGATAAAATGGTAGCTCTCTTGGATAACAATTTCGTTAGCACAAAAGATCCTTTCCAAGTAGGCCTAAACTGGCCTCGGATATCTAAAATTCCAGGCCTTATGTATTTGAACACCAGATTTCTCTTCTTCAAAAGATGCTTCTTAACCTATTTCCCAAATGAATAAGCTAGTCTCTTTTAATAAATTTGGTTGTGATATTAAGCACGCATCCTATCCCCATCTGGTAGGTTAAGTTGCACCAATATCTGTCTTACCTATTTTGTTTTAGGTGGCTCAGCTTCTAAGGCCCCTCTCATGGATTGATGCTCGATTTCCATTAGCAAAATTGCTTTTATCCCATAAACAAGGAAAATAGAGTGGCTCTTGTTGAAGCTCTAGCTATAGTCCTATAACCCCATGATGCGAAGGGCAGCTTATTAGCCTAATCTTTATAAGTTCAGACCATCTTAGCCAATATCCTTTTATTGTTCTTATTAGTTACCTCAATTGCTCCATTTGCCTAAGGTCAAGGAGAAGACTTATGTTGCTGGACCCCGTATTTGATAAACATCTATCTAGTTTCACTGGAGAATTGTAATATATTTTCAAAGACTATGTGGTGGGGTAAATTGTATTTGCATATCAAATTCCTCTCAATAAACTTAGCCATATCCTTTGCATATACCTTTTTAAGGATTTCACCTTTACCCACCTGGTAAAGTAGTCAGTAGCCATTATAATAAACCTATGCCCATTCAAAGCTAGTAGATAAAACATACCTATAATGTCCATACCCCATGCAGCAAATGGCCATGGTGATTTAAGATTGCATAACTTAGAAATGAGCAAATGTCTCAAGTCAACATACTGTTGGTATAGTTGACATTCTCTAACATACTTAGAGCAATCAGTGTCCATTGTGCACCAAAAGAATCCTTAGCGTATGATCTTTTTTGCTAGGACTAAACAATTCATGTAGGCTCCACACACACCTGCATGCACCTCTTCCATGACCCTTTTTACCTCTTTTTCATCTAAACACCTCAGTTGAATACCATCAAGTTGTCTCTTATAAAGCACCCCACCTATAGTAATGAATTGAGTTGATAGCTTACAGATCATCCTTTGGTCCTTTTAGTAGCTTCTTCGAAGAATACTAACATTTCCAAGTAGTTTTGAATGTTGTAGTACCAAGGTTTCCCATCATTCACCTCGATATCCAAAATCTACTCATCTTCAAAACATGGCTTATCAAAACTCAAAATCAACACATGTTTCATACTTATCCCTTTTAGATTATCCCACATTAACACCAAAGTGGCTAAGACATCTGCTAGTTGGTTTTCTTCTTTAGGTACATACCCAAAAGTACAAACCTCAAATAGGCTACCCAAAGCCTTTAGATACTTGAGGTAGGGCAGTGATCGCTCTTCCTTCACTCACCATTTACCTCTCACCTGATAGACTACCAAGGATGAATCTCTAAATACTTTTACATATTTTGCCCTTGCAGCTAACAAGGCTTCCAACCTCAATATGTAAGCTTCATATTCGGCTTTGTTATTTGTGGCTTTATACCTCAGTTTCTTGGCTAATAGCATTTTCTCTTCCTCTGGTGTCACCAAAATTATTCCCACTTTAGCTTATATATTATTCAAAACTCTGTCAAAGTACATCTGCCAAGCCTGAATTGTTATAATTGCAATGTTCTCATCAGGGAACTCATAGGTTATCTCTTCCCCTTCTAATAGCTTATTAGCTAGGAACTCCAGTACCGCTCTTCCTTTAATGGTTTTTCTAGTGATGTATTCTATATTGAATTCTTATAGGAGGATCAACCACCTTTCCATCTTGCCTAGGAGTGAGGGTGCTTTGTGTAAGTACCTGAGAGGGTTCTGCTTAGCTAT
Organism: Excoecaria agallocha; assembly: GCA_037975025.1. Classification (NCBI taxonomy): domain Eukaryota; kingdom Viridiplantae; phylum Streptophyta; class Magnoliopsida; order Malpighiales; family Euphorbiaceae; genus Excoecaria; species Excoecaria agallocha. Next base: position 10,431,115 of record CM075815.1, read on the forward strand.
AACTTGTATTTTGTAGGAACGAAAATAGTGCCTTCATTTCTTCAATGCCCAAATAACCACTTGGCTAATCTTCTAAACTTCTATGTACTTTACTTCATAAGGAAAATAATTCATACTGAGGTAGTACATTGCATACTTAATCCTAAAGTCATCCTCTTGAGCCATCATTGCTCCTACTAAACTATCCTCTATGGCCAAGTACAAAATCAAAGGCTTACTTGCCTAAAGAGGTCTCAACATTGGCAGATGCAGTAGATACTCCCTAATGGTATTGGATGCCTTTTAACAGTTCTCGTTCCAAATCACTAGTTGATCCTTCTTAAGCAGCATGAATATAGGTTTGCAAATTGAAGTCAATTTGGCTATGAACCTACTTATGTACTAAATTCTGCCTAGAAACCCTCAACTTCCTTTTCCTTCGGGGTACTGACATTTTTTTGATGGCCCTCACCTTGTCAGGATCTACTTTTATACCTTTTTGGCTCACTACATGCCCTAAGAGCTTACTTGAAGTGACTCTAAAGATACACTTCTTCAGGTTAAGGCAGAGGTTATAATTGTCAATCATGTGGAAAAACTTCTCTAATGCCTCAAAATGACCTTTCTTGGTAGCTGACTTGATCATCATGTTATCCACATATATCTCCATTTTCTTGTGAATCAAGTCATCTAATATGCTAGTCACCATCCTTTGATAGGTGGCACCTGTATTTTTAAGCCCAAAAGGCATGACCCAATATGCATAGGTACCTCATTTGGTTATGAAAGCCATCTTAATCCAATCTACTATCTGGTGTACCCATCCATAAAGATGTACATGACATAGGCGACTACATTATCAACCAATACATCTATATGAGGCAAAGGGAAATTATCCTTAAGGCAAGCTTTGTTCAAATCCATGTAATCTACACAAACCCTAACTCTTCCATCCTTCTTTGCCACAGGAACTACATTCCCCAACCATGTAAGGTATTGAACTTTCACAATGAACTTAGCCTTTATTTGCTTCTTAACTTCATCTTTGACCTTTTCAGCCCATTCTGGTCTAAGCCTTTTAAACTTTTGCTTAACTAGCTTATACTCCGGATAGGTTGGGATGGCATGTTCAATAATTTTTTAATCTATTTCTGGCATATCTTTGTAGGTCCGGGCAAAGACTTTTTTTATATTTTTCAATATTTTCTCAAAATTTTCTCTCTTCATGAGTTATATCTGACACTAATAAAATTTCTTTTGGATTTTATTTTTTTTGGAGATTAAATGAACATGTATCTATTGAGTTAATGCCAAATATGAATGATTTATGATCATGATTATGCATATTAAAATAAGAAGAAACATCACACAAGTAAGCAAAATTGTTCATCCTATTAATATAATCAAAAGAGCAATCATTGTTCTCATCAAAAAGTTCAAGAACATAAACAATATCAATGAAAGTATCCTCTTCAATTTTGGTAGCATTAGATATCTCTCCAACTTCTGAGTCAACCTTGGGTGGTCCTTCAGCTTTAATCTTTTCTTTGCCTTTCAACCGAACAATAAGTAGCTTCTCTGTTTGATCTCCTCAGACACTTCTCTGTCCCAAGTCAAATGATGTAGAAGGATATCCTTATCCTAAAAACTCTCAACTGGCATGATAATCCCTTATTCCCAATCGAAGACATAATCGAACAGCTCAAAACCTGGCACTATCTCACCCTTTATCAACTGAGGCTCATTCTCTCCACAGTAAAGATAGATACCTGAAGCTGGCATAAAATCCCTGAGAAATATGGGGAATCCCTTTTGTTGTTTCCTTCTTCTTATCTTTCTAATTAGGACCAGTGATACCTAACCCCTTCTTATCCTATTGACCCTTGCTAGCTATAGCGGTCTGAGGCCTTTGAGAATTCTCATCTAAACCAACCCCAGGTAGGAAGTTTATATTCTTTAACATATTAATCACCTGCAGGATGTCAGCAAAACTACCCTTACTTTTTCTATCACTGATGACAAACACACGGAATCTATTAAAAGGCTTCTTTGCTATCTCTAGCCAGACACATGGCTCTCTCTTTTAGCTTTGATGGTTACCACTTGACCATTGTGAGGTATTTTGGTCATTTGATGCAATGTGGAAGGCACCCCACCCAACCTATGGAACCATAGTCTCCCTAATAGCATAGAAAAGTTAGCAAAAATTGGCAGTACCACAAATTTAGCTTTGGTCTAGATAGGTCCTATCTTCACTAAAGGCTTAAAGGTCTCAGTAGTTTGCTTTTTAGAATGATCATAAGCAGAGATGGTCAAGTCAGACTTACTCAGCATATTCTCATTTAGCCTAAAAGCATAATTTACCACCAAGGGGCAAACATTGATAGAAGATCTATCATCCACCATCATGCATGTTGTGTGCTTTCCATTCACCTGAGCCTTGATATAGAGAGGGCGATTATGATTTTCTCCTGCTCCTCTCTTGACCAAATCTAGTAGCCTAGAGGGCAAAATAGTAGTGGCAATAGTAAACTTACTCAAAGCCTCCACCAACTTCTGCCTATATGATGGAGATTGCCTCAATAAATCTCAAATAAAAATTTGTGCCTATATTTTTTCAGCTGTTTGATTATTTGATTCTCTTTAGTCTCTTTTTCTGCGGGCATTACAGCAGGAGCTGGTTGCCTTTCAACTTTTAGGGCCACTCTTCCACTCCTAATGATCGCCTTCTCCTTTTTCCCTCCTACTTCTTCCTCATTCTTGTTGGCTAAACTCTATATATTAATGGGAACTAAAGTCCCTTTATTCTCGCTTTTAATGAAGGAATTCAAATAATTAATCATTAAAACTGGTCGATTTTTTTCACTTGACTTTGTTACTTTAAGGGTGAAATGAGTAATGACCACATACTCATTCCCATACAGGTCTCTCATAACATACAATTTGGGCAGACTAGACCCAATCATAAATACTAGAGGTAGCACGGTATTATAACCTCCTTTCTTCTTATTATCCCTTTTCTCAGGATCTGAAATCTATTTGTTGTCTATCAGATCCTGAATTTTATCTTCTAAGGTGTGGCAGTAGTTAGTTAGGTTCCTAGTATGCTGATGGTAGGTGCAATATCAACCCTCCATATAATAAGGCAACCCTTAACTCTTTACAGGTCTTAATGGTAAAAGCTGAAGCTTTCCTTTCTTGCTCAACCGATTTAACACCCAAGATAGTGACTTACTAAGGTTTGAATAGTGTCTTTGATTAGCCTTTGTAATGGACACTTTAGCTGTATTTTCAGTTCTATTTTTACCCACTGTTATTCTTAACTGCCTTGTTATTGTCAAAATTCCTTCTTGTACTCTCACTGCTTTCCCTTTTAGCTAAGTATTCTCACTCAGCTTCTATGGCTATATCCTTCAAAGACTCCCAGTCGTTCATACCTTTCATCTTTAGGCCATCCCTTAAGTATGGACTTGCATTTTGGATAAAGAATCTAATCTGGTCAATTGTATCAGGCTTCCTTTTTATTTCCATTACCTAGTTCCTCCACCTAGTGAATTACTCGTGAAAAGATTCATTATGTTTTTGTTTAAGTAATTCAAGATCTTTTAAGGTGACCTCCATTATAATGCTACAATCATACTACTTAAGGAACTCCTCAGTTAGCAAATTTTAGTCCTTTTTGGTGCATCCGTCTAATCCATGGTACTAGTCGATTGTAAGCCCAGTCAAACTCAGGCAAAAATATTCCATTTTCTACTTCTTAGTCAATGTGGTCCCCTTCATGATTAGTGTGTATTATTTAACATATGTTGAAGGATCTGAAGTACCATTAAACCTTGGCAAATTAAGCCTTTTGAACCTCTACGATAATGGCTCATCCCTATCTATATCCCTATCTTTAGGGTTTATCCCCTTACCAACAGAAAACAGCCTAAACACAACTTCAACCTTCTTTTTTTTATCTTTTTAAAGGTTGTATCCTTAGCATTAGGACCTTTACTCCTCATATTCATTACAAGAGGAATGTAATCTTTATCTTCCTCTTCAATATAGTCATTCTCAGGATTATATCTCCTTTGCCCTCTTAGTGGGTCTTGAGGCATAGTAGAATCTATTACGATAGTGTCCCCAATATGCATCAGCTCCACTATCTCATGAGTAGGTGTTATAGGCTAAGCTCTAACATTTGGCATTGTAGAGACCACCAGTCTGCCAATCATGGCTAGCATTCTCTCTTTGAACTCTTAAAAATGCCTATCTAGTCTCTTATCTAACTCATCCCTTGTCATTGAGGGCCCTACAATAGACATAACCAACCTTTCCCTTAAAGATGGCAACCTCCTTGTCTCATTAGTAACTCTCTTAATTTCATTTAACTACTCATCATTCATCTCTGAGCTTATTTATTAACTGCTTACACTTAACTCTGAACTGACTTTCGAACCAAACTTTAAACTTGAGCTTGATCTTGACAACTCGAATGTTTGTCTCCAAATAAGGTGACTATCTGACCCTCTAGACCACCTAGATGAATCTATGATGGCTACAAGAATTAAATGTTAGGTGTGATGCATAATGGATGATGCATGAGCATGGTATATACATATGCATGGATGCAATGAATGCTTTCGTCAGATGTCAATAACAATCACACACAAGCACAAAAATAGTTTTTTAACCTTATTACTCCCATACAGGAGGTCGTGCAGTCTTTTTCCTAGACTGGCTTAGCCTATAGGTCAACAGGGTACCCAATGGATACGTATAATGCACGACAAAAAACCAACAGCATAACCTTTTTAATTGAAAGTGCAAGTGTATGGGTTTTGACCATTATGTATTCTGACTAACTCATATAAGTCGAGTAAAGCCCACCAGGGCATGACAACCTTTGACTGATAACCTCCTAACTTATTTGAGTTTGGTCAACAAATAGAGGTCCACCTAGTAGGAAAAGATTATTATGGCTATACAACATAGGGGAAGTTGTTATTGTCATTACATGGGCTTGAGTCAAGGGTGATGAGACTTTAGGATTGCTCGAGCATGGTCCCTACCAATAGTTCTAGCTCATCATTAGTATAACACCAATAGGTCACCATTTTATATACCAACTAGCTTGGACTGGAGGGTCTTCTTGACACCTCCCCATAATGAGTAAACATAGGGTGTGCTTTAGTATAGCATCGAGGCTAAAAAGGGATGCCTAACTTAATTCTAAAGCTTTAAAATGTATGTAATTTTTAAAAGGAGATAGTATTAATTAAAAAAACTCAATTATAAAGAACTAAACCAAGATGCTTTTAGGAGTAAGGTCTCTTTAGTGTCCAGTAGAGTAACCACTATGATGCTTGCTGGAGCCACACTTGTTTTGGGTTTAAGTTCTTGGAGGCCCACTTTTAGGGTCCAAGATTAGAAGAGGCTCATTATAACTCATAAATTGGCTACTTCACAATAAAAGGGATCAAACCCAAATTATTATTGGTAGTCAAACCATGAAGGCATCTACAAATGTGCTAAAAAAGGCAGGTATCATGAAGTCACCACCTAACGAAACGTTGAGAAATGAATCTCAACCTTTTTAATGCCCAAACAGAGATTGGTGTTCGGGACATCACTTTTACTAGGCACCTTGATTACGTGTTGTTTTATAACTGGGTTTTAAAAGTTAATCCACTCTCTTCTCTCCCAATAAAATTAAATAAGCATCCCAATCATCATAAAGAAAGCGATAAATAAATAGAAAGAATAAAGGTCTACTTAAGTTGTTTCATAAGCAAATTGTCTGACAAAGAAATAAATTACATACATAAATCAAGGTATTCATTTAGGTTGGGAACATTGGTTCCCTCATGCATATTTTACAAAAAAAAACCCTTTTATCCTTTGTTTGATTTTTAGGATGGAAAATTAGACATTGGTCCATACTTTAAGGAAAAAAGCCCAAGTTAATTAATAAAGATCATTTAAGCATCTTTTCCATTTAAACATACCTAAAAATCCTTTTTTACTACCTATTGCATCTCTCAAATGAATACATCCACAATACATAAAAATAAGCTAAATAAAACAAAATAATAAACAAAATCATAAAATAAAATAAATGCAAATAAAATCAAATGACCAAAGAGAGGAAGAGAACCAATCGGGGCATGACTCCCAATCATGATCATCTCAAAATCCTTCAGAGGCACATGGGGTCAATTACTCATAAAAAATCATAAGAAAAACTAATAAATTAGCATTGCGAATAAAAGGCCAATTAAAAAAATAAAATACACAAAATATATGAAAATAAGCTAGCCATAGATGCCCCTGGGTGAGGTGATGGATGCCTATGACTGAAGGAGGGATGGGACGAGAGGAAACCACAGCGACGTCCCATCTATTACGTTGCAACAGACAGTCGTCTGTGGTGGTTTCTTCCCATCTGTCACTCGAAGGATAGAACAGAAAGCTGGAAATTAATACCAAATTCACCAAAATCTCAAACAAGCCTCAAACACTTAAATATAAGACTTTAAAGCATGCCAAGCTCAAATTCTAGCCTTAAATCATCCCTCAACTACACAAAATGGCATTAATATCTAAAACAACATAATAAAACAAAGCTTTAAATTACAAAACCATTGAAGAAATCATACTCAAATTAATATTTCATCATGCATACATATCCAGATTTGTATAATATTCCATTCAAACGTGTAAGTTCGAGAACAATAACACACAAATATGTTAATTTCAACAGCCAATAACATGAACATGTATGATTAAATCTAGAGAGAGAAAGGTGGATGGAGAGCCTAGAATATTATCCTCAAGAGATATTCTGACTCTATATATCTTGAAGTCCAAATCTCAACTCCGATTGTAGCTTTATGTTCAAGAAGATAAAATGATTTTTATTTATGTGTGTGTTTTGCTGGATCAAAAGAGTGTTAGAACCTTTGCCTTAAGGAGAGAAGAATTAATTTCTCATTTTTTAAGAACTTGCCCTCTTTTTCCAAGAATGATTCCCCTTCTGAAACCCTAACTTTTATCTTTTATAGCTAGGGAGGTGTGATGTGCGCTCTTTTTTTCAAATCTGATTTCACCTCCGGAACTAAGGGATCATTGAACTTAATAGAGAAAACCTTTGACCTTTAATGGTTTGATCCCACTTTTAAGGTCTAACCAGGTTAAAGTTCCTCCGCCCGAGCTGACCGATCGATTTGCGATAGGAAAGAGACTCGACTTGACTTGCCAAGTCTTGGGCTTCGTAAGGCATAAGACGGCATGCCATGGTGTCCCTATCTTATCACTAGTGCTCGATAGCCAGGAGGTGTCTGTTGGGCACCACAAAGTTGATTGTATGGAGTTACCACTGAATAGAACATTGGGAAAAAGGGTGCTCCAACCTCGTGAGGCCAAAAACCTAAAGATGGTTTGAAACACCACTCTTATTTTTACCTTTGATAAATGTGACATAATAGCTTTCAAATTAATCGTGTTATCCCTTTTCTTACATGTAAGATTAAAGCAAATATAGAAATTAAAGGCACACCCAATCACAAAAGAAAGTGGTAAATTGTGGCATAAAATAAAGCAATAAAGACATCCATAAATTGGGCAGTTCATTGTAACATTTTTGGTGAGAACTTTGGTCTTCGCAGGTGGGTTATGAAGAATCATTTCATTGTGAGAGTTTGGAGATAAGGACTTGCCACTCCAAGTTTTATTTAAGAAATGTCCTATGTTATTTAATTATATACAAGAAGCATTTACATTATTAAAAGAATTCTTACATATGAGTTTCCTAGGCAAGAAATTAGACATTGGTATGATTTTATTAATGAAATATCCCACTTCTTTACTATAAATATTTTTTATGACATTTTCCATTTATGATTAAAAAAACCTTTTTGTAATAAAGAGAGAGGATTGTAGACTGACATGTAGCACTCACCAAGCTGTAATCATAAAAGGGTTACCCATAATAATAGCAATAACAATAACAATAACAATAGTGGTAATGATAACAATAACAATAATAATAAAAAAGAGAATGTAAAAAAAAAGAAAAATAAATGAAAAAGAAAACAAAAATCCAGCATGTATGTCGAAAATGTTAGAGAGTATGCCCTAGAGCCCATGTAATAGGGATGTTTTTCATATGTATGAAATTTATATTCTTAATAAAAGGCATCATTCATTTATTAATGCTGTGTTTGAATACATGAGTTTGTAAATCTTAAATTAATAAATGAAGTCCTAGATATTATAAACACAGTGCAAAGGCAATCATGAAAGTGTTCATGATGTGAGATGTCTATCGCATGCAAATGTGTTAATATCTAAATATCTCTAGTCATAGAATTAACAAGATAGGACATTATTAATTCGGACAGACTAGCACATGTTATGCTTCTTGAATGGTTCAAGCAATGGTTCTCATAATTGTGATTATGGATGATAATCAAAGCTAACATGTGGATGCTTGTTAGAGGAATAAGTTCATTGGAGACCTGCAAAGAGAATCCTCATATGGATATTAAATCTATGTCAGTGAGGAATCTCTTCATAGCAGTTGTGCAAGTATCCTTAGACTTGAGATCACCAAAGTTATCTTAAGTAGCAAGTGGTATACTTTGACTCCATAACTGATTACTTCCAACTGGGAGTGAACATAGTTAGGAGATTGGGTATATCATGACCTACTTGAAGATAGTTGAGTGATTGACAAAGGATTCACCATCCCAGATTTAACAAGGGAAGTTATCTCACATGATTCTATAATTACCTTGTTCAGTGAATCTCTGGCCAAAGTAATATGCCGAGATGGATGGAGATCCATGAAGGGCATTTTAGGAACAATGGTTAAATTAATAGAACATACATAATTAGATTTATATGAGTTGACAGAAATCCATACTCAGAATCTGATTGAGATAAGAGTGGTGAAAGGAGTAATTGCACGGTAACTGTTTCTATGGAAGGGTACAGTCAAACCACATGACTTTCCTGACATTTGGGTAGTCATGATGCCTAGCTAGAGGCCAATCATGACTTGTATAATGATGTATCAAAATATCAATAGAGATTGATAAAATGATTTAAAGGAGTTTAAATCATGTGAGTTTTGAATAGAACTCACAATTACATATTATACTGCCAACATGGACAGGAACCCAATAGGTCACACACATATAGAGAAAAGGGTAAAATGGTAAAATGACAAGGATAATAATATTTGATATTATTATAAAGGTAGAGAGGAGAATATGATAATAATTAATTAAAGAGTTTAATTAATTATGATCAAATAAAATTGTCCGCGGGACTTTTGAGAAATGTTCTGTAAATTGGACCTAAATGAAATAATGTATTTCATGATTAATTATTATTGTCTTATAAGTGTTATAAGACTGCTATAAGTGTTATAGGACTGATATAATAATTAATAGGACCATTGGAGAAATTATAGAGGGCCAAAGGAATGAAGAAGTTGGAGGAAGCCCTCCAGAAGAGGGCTACACGCCAACTCCATACAGAAGGGCTTAGAGGGCTTTTTCTTGGACCAAATTAATTTATATATGTTACATAAGTGTTATGGAACTCACATATTTAATTTGGTTGGATTTGGAATCCATTTGGGTATTTAAATCCAATTAGATGCACAAAGGGCCTAGTTTGTGGATTTTGTGCATGGTCTTTTATGAAAAGATTTAATTAAGCCCAAATGATTATAATTAATTCCAGAAGCCCAATTAATAATTCTCCAGCAATTTTAAAGAGCCCAATCTCATTAAGGAGTTGGAATTTTAACCTAACTATAAAAGGCCAACTAATGAGAATTAGGGTTAAGTGATTAAAACAAAAGGAAAGTCTTTTTCTCTTAATTCTCTCTCCACTTTTGCGCCACTTCCCAAGCTAGCTCTTGGGAATTTCGGCCAGCCCTAGTTGAACACCAATTTGTTGGTTCAATTTACCCATCTCTAGTGTGGATTACTCATTGGAGGTGTTCGATTTTGGACACTGTGGTTTGCGACAACCCGGTGCGAAGTAAAATCAACTGTTCAACAAAAATCAAAGGTGATTTTTCTTATTCTCATATAGTTATATTGTGTATTCATGGCAAGATCAGATCATATGGTTAAAAAAATTTAAAATTCCGCTCATGTATGTGATGCATGTAACCATAAAATTCCAACAGAAAATGCATTGGCATGCATTAGGTGACATATGGTTGACTCTTTTATTTTAAAAAAAGGAGAAAATATATTTTGGGTCATCAGGTGATACACGACCATATTGACCTAGTGAAGGCTAGTTTCCTCTCCTTTTAAAATAATGTCCTTCTCGATAACAGATGCAAAAGGGAGCAAAAAGATATTATTAAATACAAAAACACAATTTTTAAACAGATCTTTTGGGAAAAATAACTAAAATGGTGAAAGAGGATTTTAAGAGAGCAACCTAGTAATTTTTATCACACAGTAATATACCTTTGAAAGGGGTTTGACAACCTAAATCTAAACAAAAATGAATATACAATAAATGTGCAATAAATAAAATTGATGAATAAAATTTATAACATCCAAAATGACAAATGTATAAATTTTATATGGTCAAGAAACTGAGTCGAGAAGAGGAAACCTTTTATATATTACCTTTAGTGTGTTTGCTCGATTAAACCGTCAAATTTCAAATTCGTGGAGCTTTCTTGTGTTGAAATGGTCAAAATTAATTTGAAATAAGTGAAGAACTAAGTGCCAAAATGACTTTTTAAACTTGGAAAGCTTTTAAAACTTTTATAACAACAACAATACTTCAAACATAAATTTTTCCAACCTTTTTCAAAATGATCAACCAACTTCTTATATACCATGCAAACCATATGCACAGGTGTGTAATCCCAAAAGTCAGTTGACTTGCTAACTTACATATAAAAAGTTGACCTACTTTTAGGTTGCACGAGCATGCAACTCAAGTGCTTAAAGACACTTGCCTAAAAAGGCAAGATTCTTATTCTACACGGCCATGCAAGGCCTTCTGCATAAGTGTGTAAACCCAAAAATGGAAAAAAACTAGCAATTTAGCCAAAATATGATGATATTATCATTATGCACGGGTGCGTATGCCCTTGTATGGTTGTATAAGGCATAAAACTTGTTTAAATTATCTTTTAATTCCTTGATCGAGGATATTTCTCATTGTTTGACCCTTTCCTTCCCTCGATCACCCAAATCAAGCATGAAAACACTTTAAATATTTTTGAGAAAAGGTTTCAACATAGAAAAGACCTCACTATCCTTTGATTTGTTGTCTTTTAAAGAGAATTTTTTCTCATTAGGAAACCTTGACAAAAGCTTCCTCAGGACCTAGTGTCTATAAGAGGAGCTGGAATTGCATTCCAACTCTAACTCCCCAAGTCTGGAGGGATTAATCCCTCCAAATTTGGGCTAAAAATCTTGGAGATATCTAATTTTTCTATTTAAAAAAATAAAAATGTGAGAAATCTAAAAATTCAACCACAGACGACCATCCTTCAAGACAAATGGCTGTCCCTTGGATAAAAATCCAAAATTTATGAGAATGCCCCTAATTCGATCTGGACAGGAGGAAGGTGGCCATAGACGACCGTCCCTCACATGACAAACGACCATTTGTCATGACTGAAGGCCAAAATTAAGGTTTTTAAAGCTTTTTTGTTAAAACCTTCAAAAAATGCTTAGAAAAATATAAAATGCTCATGAAAATTGTGAAAAAAAATAAATCGAAGCTTCGAGATCCGTATTCTTTATCAGAAATATATTATTTTCTCATCATCGGGTAACCTTGATTTAGGCTATCTCGAGTTACAATATCTATAGTGTATGTGTGGCATTTATGAGTAGGATCGTAGTATGTACGTGTATTATAATGAAATTATTGTTATATTACATTGTAACATTTATGATATATAGATGTCACATAAGCTCTGAGCCAACTTCTGATAAGAGTTACCTAATAAAAACATTGTTACTTATAAATAGATAAGAAATAAATATGTTAAGCTCTTCTCAAGTTTTATGTTTTTTTAAATGCTTTTTTATGGCTTTATAAGGTTTTCAGTGTTCACAAATCTCCTTTTGGGAGTTTGCCACCGTTCCTTTGTTGTCAAGACAAAAATGCATGATTTTAAGGGTAAAAAATGATTTAGTCTTGAGTCACTCCCTTGACTCGCAAGTTAAGGCTATTACTCAATCCAAGTACAACAAAATGTCCCTTTTTAACCAAAATTTAACTTATTTTGACTGATTTTAAGAGCCATCTAAACCCGAGTCAAAAGAGTGATTTATTTTTTTTTTGTTTTTTCTCGGCAAAACCTCACAGCTGGTGATGGAAAAAAATCCAAATTTTCATTTAACTCTTATCTGAGCATTTATTGCTCGTCATTATGGGTTATTTAAAAAGCTTGAAAAATTCATTTTGAGGGTGACACACACTCTTTCTAAGTTTTACAAAGGAACTCTCACTCTACACATACTCAGTTTTCCAAAGCAAAAAATAGAAAGAGTAAGAAATGGGTAGGAGAAAGCCAAAAGCACTAGTTTCTTTGATCTTTGAGCAAACTAACACTAAAGTTAATATTTGATGATTGTCTAAAAATTTCCTGTTGCTAGTCAGTAAGAGTCACTTGAAAATACAAGAATTCGATAGCCCGATAAGAGAGACTCTAATAGTCAAGTCAAAAATTATGATGGAAAAGAAGAGAAAATTCTAGGAGGGAGAATACATACCTTGATTTCCAAATCAGGCCTTTATATGGAGGCAATTAGTAGAGTTTAAGTGTATGTATGAATCCTAAATAAGGACAAATTCATCCTTCCTATATTGAAGGGTTAGATAAGGGAAGTTAAATTATTTCCTGTTGTAATAGACTTAGAATCCATAAAAGATTCTATCGTTATTAAAATGTAATTAAGACCACTTTCTAGTTCCAAAGTCTCTAGCTCAATCATAAGCTAACTATACCTGCTGAACTATCCATTCAAGCAATAGCCATATATAATAGCTCAACTTATTCAAACTATTTAGTATGATTTGTTATCAATATTCATGATCCTTAAATAATGTTAATATAGTATTTAATTTTAAATTTACTGTGGATATTCATTTTTCATTTTGATTGTTTAATTTTCTTAATTTTTAATTCTTTGATTTAATCTTGTAAAATACTTTATTTCTTGTGTTTTATGATTATTTTGATAATCAATATGTGAAAAACATATTAAATCATGTAAAATATGAGATTCTATACATGTTTAAAAATCACTATTCATAATCTTTAACCTCCCCTCTTTTGGTTTCTTCAATTCTTAATTTCTCGCTTTCAAATCATGACTTTTTTTGTTTAAAGATAATTTTTAAGTGTTTTTATGCATGAATTATGCATTAGGATTGAATTTCTTCCATTAAAAGTGAGATTTGCACTTTTAAAGCTGCTAGAGTATCGTTCCAAAAGTGGAACACATTTCTAGATTGAGTCATGGCCTAAAGACATGAGTCACCATCGACTCACAGACTTAAGCCTGTGACTCACTCTTGATTCACTATTCTTGCCTCTGACTCGCCCGTATCTTGCCTTCTCCTTCCCTTTTTTTACGTGACTCATTTCCTCATTTTCTAACATGAATTGTGAGGCCCCAAAATACACCCTATTTGAACTTGAGTATGCCTAGAATGTATTAGGGAAAAGATATAAAAGGATAAGAAATTAAAGTGTAGAAAAAGACCTAAAGGGAATTAATTTTAAAGTTGAGGGCAAAATGGTAAATTAAAGGTGTGATTTGTATATGTATATTTGGGGAGATATAAAATAAGGACATGATTTAGATTTAAAAATAAAACCATATGCCAAACGTGAGAAGTTAAAGAAGTTGAGGGGTTAAAGTGAAATTAATATTGGCCCCCTAAATGGACCAATGAAGAAATAACATAAAATAAACTCTAGAGAATTGTAGAAATTTAGACTAAAAAGGAGAGGATAAGGCCAGCCATTCAAGGTTAAAAAGCATCTAAATTACTTTAAATTTTCCCTATTTCAAAACACAAGAATCTATCCCATAAGAAGCTAAGCAAAGAGGAAGGGAAGAGCTAGAAAAATACAAGTAAAATAAAGTAGGTGATATGGAATTTTGGCTTAAATTGTAATCATCTATTTATTCTAATATGAGAAATTGGAATCATAGAAGGAAATGGAAATTGATGTGTATTTATGATGTGTTTTAGTTGGAAAAACTAACAAAAACAAAGGGAAATAGAAGGAGGAGATCTAAAGGAACTAGTTAAGCCAATTTTGAGGTATAGGAGTTCATATTCTCTTTGTTATATGTTTTAAATTCATTCAAGTTGGTGAATATGCTGTAACTGATCTATAATTGATGTTAGAGCTAAGTAATAATGTTGTAATACATGGAAATGGTGATTTGTGTCTTAAAAAGTAACTTAGTGAAAATCTGCTCTAGGGTTCATCTAAACCAGTTTTAGCGTAAAAGCCATAACTTGCTCTGTAAATGTCTAAATAAAGTGATTCTAGTTGAAGATAATAAGAAAAAAATCTACAACTTTGTAGAAAAAATTGAAACCTGATCATGCCTCTAAAGTCCTCTAAATGTGGCTTAAAGTTAAGTGATGGTTGCTGCCCTGTCATCTGGAGCAGTCCTCAATCTTTTGAAAATATCTTGAGATATATGATTTGAAAACTAGAGACATATAAGAATAAAAAACTAGAGACCATTTTGTTTAGATCTGGCTAAAAATAATTCAAAAATGCAAAACAAAGTGAATTAGGGAACCTATCCTGACATGAGTCGGCACTACTTGTGACAAGTTGGCACCTTTGACCTCTGTAACAAGTCAGCACCACTCGTGCCGACTTGGCACAAACCCAAACCTTTTCCTTTTGATTTTTAAACACTAATATTCAAATCCAAAGTACCCAAATGCATTCCAAACATGAATTATGATAAAAATAACCTACAAACGCACTATGTTATTTTAGAGTGCTAATAATGAAATTGAACCTAAGTGAATGTATGATTGATAATTGATTAACATTTTGATTGAACTTATATATATGTGCTTTTCATACACTTTGGTGAATGTAAATCAACATGAATAATTGTATTGACAATGTTATATATAACAAGATGAATGATAATCATGTTAAGTTATATCTTAAGTGAAATCGAATGTAAATGGCATAATGATACTATTGCATACTCCATTGTGTGTCTTTATACGGACTCCATGTCACTAAATGCATTAAATGTATATTCTTGAGTGATTAAAATTTTTTGAGAGCTTGAATTTCATATAGTAATGGATAAATAGACATGCCTATAAGAAATATTGATTGCAGCTGCTAGTATTGGCACCAAAAGGTGTCTAGTGTTGATACCTCTTGGTATCTAGTGATTCGAGACTTATATCTTCATTGTTTGATACTAATAGCCAGTATCTCGTGTTCGCTCCTGTCATCCATCATTAATGGGAATTCAAGCAATTAAAGTGATATGATTGATGAATAATAGTGAATGATCAATAATGTGAGTGCATTAGTGCTTTAATGTAATATGAGTGTTTCTCATCAACATTGTTAATGTGGTTGATTGTGATAATGGTATTAAGGTGTCACTAAATGCATAGAATTATTACCACGAATGTATGTGTATTGTGATGTGATGTGAACATTAAGATATATGTGTATTGTGATGTGATGTGAATATTAAGATATGCTAACTGTTGAATGCTATTATGTAATGCATTTTGTCATATTGTATTATTTGTGTTTGAAACTTCGTTTAGAAGTCTATAGCATTGTTTTACTCCCTACTTGTAACACCCTTATCGGAACAGTATTTTTCGATGCGAAATTTAGCAGTAACCGGTATAATTTTTTTTTTCAAACTTCAATCACTACTAAACAACTTTAATACAATTTAATATTACTATTTAATTTACAAAATTTTGGCAGTACAACAGCTAGAACTTACTAGCCTCCTAAAAAATTCAAACAATCCACATAGTCTCTCAGAGGCACAACAAATCATATCAGATGGCAATATACATTTTAGATAATCAATCACATACCAATAATAGTCATTTACAAATCATTTACTGACATAATCCAGACATAACCATATTTATCATTTAACAAACATTTACTTGAATACAATTCAAATCTATACTCTCACTATTTGAGTATAATGCCACAAATACTAAAATAAAATTTCAACTTTCTTCATCTTCAAATTTTGCTTCTCCGTGTACCAAATTTCCGCAGCACTTTAGAACCTGCACACAGTAAACACTACGTGCTGAGCACTAGAAATACTCAATGGTGACTACTAATCCTAGAATTTCCCAAATAAAGTATAATTACATAAATTATGCAAACTTATATTCTTATTTATCAAAAATTTACTTTTAATTTCTTTAATACTATTTTTATTATTTACCAACATTTTTGGTAATCATTTTGTTTTGATCTTATATTTTTCAGTTTACTTTACTCTATTTTCGTTTGTAATTCGATTTCATATTGACTTTGTACTTTTACGTTTTCTACTTATATATTTTTTTTACCTAAATTTTGTCCTATACTTTGATTCACTTGATGCAGTTGTCATTTCATTTAACGAGTTACATTGGTACTCGTCTCTTTTTATGGTACTTTGTCCATTTACTATTTCATTCATCGATTAATTACACAATTATTCATTAAATAATATAATTACGGTTTTCGCTATTTATTTGTTTATTTCACTTTGGCTTTTAATTATTTATCACATTTCAATTACCAAAACTTTTAACTTTTAATGCAAAGTGATGCAAAATTTTGGAACACTTTGCATATAGATCTTTGTTTTTTACTCTTTTTTTTTCAAATGAATCTTTTTATGCACTTATTTCAGAATTATTACCTTTTTCATTTTAACTGAACAACCATTAATCTTTTATTCATTTTACTTTTCATTTAATCTTTACTTTCAGAATTTCATTACTTAGTCATAATTTTACACTTAAATACATCACTATCATTTTTTACTTTAAATACACAATTAGTACTATTTATGTATTTTTATTTGCTATACAAACATTACTTATCATTTTATTCTTATAAAAGATTTTCTTTTTATTTTTGCTTTTAATTACAACCTTTGGGAACAATTTCAGTTTCATCCCAATTTTTTTTTATTTTTCTTCAGTCAAGTCCTTTTTTCATTTATAACATTTACATTCAATTTACTTTTACAAGTTAAATTTATTCATTTCAATACGCCCCTAGTGCAATATGACAGGACTCTCAAAAAGGATATGCGGGACATAGACCTAAAGGTCCCACTATAGAGAAATGATCCCAAAGGGACCATCTCTTAAAAAGTATATCACTAACACTTTCAATTTCACTTTAATACTGAAGCTATGGAGATCAAAGATTCTACCCATAGCAAAGCAAGTCGCCATGACTTGCATCACGGTATAGGATGTCCCTATAGTTAGCCAATTATATCCTGAATAAGAATATCACTACTTGACTATTGCTAAAGGCAAAACAATCAATTATATTCGAATTGATTTTTTTAAACATTTAAAAATCTTTAATTTCTTTTCTTTTTCTTAATACAGTACATTTTTGTCATTAATACTCTTTTTAGTGCTATTGACTATACAATAACTTTTTCTTTTCTTTTATTTCTCTTGACAATTACTTTGTCTTTTCTATCACTTTTTTTGAATTATTCTACAATAATTCACTTTGAACATTTAATATTTTTAGACTTTTAGCTTTTGCAATTACTTTCTTTTTAGCCAATTATTCTTTTCATACTTTTATACATTTGGTTAATTATATGGTTATAATTCACTATTTCTTCTTTTCCTTTAAAACTTTATGAATTATTTCTTAATAATTCAATAATTGCTTTTAAATAATCTTTCTCATTTTTTCTATCCGAAAATTTAGTTATTCGAATATATCACTTTTATTCGGTTGGTGAATTATTTTATAATAATTTACTCCTTTAATACTTTTTATGGACTAATTTATTTTGATAACTTAGCCAATCATTTATTTTACAACTTTTTGAACAATTGTGAATTATATTGATATAATTCGTTATTTTATTTTCTGAAAATTCATTAATTGGCTTTTTCATTTATTTTTATACGGAAGTAATTTACTTCACATTAATTTATTATTTTATATTTATTTATTGAATTATTTCTCAATAATTCAATATTTTTAATCAACCATATTCAATGTTTTTTTTTCAAAAATATTTTAGAAATTCATATAAATTCTAAAAAAATCATATGCACATTATTTTACTATTTCTATCATTTTCACTCATTTTATGAATTATTTCACTAATAATTCATTATTCTCATTAATTACATACTTCAATAATTATTCTCAAAATATTCAAATAATTTTCATAAATTCTCTAAAAGTTTATGGAAAATTCATTTTAGGCTTATTAACATTTTATGATATAATTAACAAAATTTCACTATTTTTGCTAACTACATCACTTAACAAATATTCAAATAATTTTAATAAATTCCATAAAAATTTATGGATGCATTATTTCACATTTACTATCATTTTTCACTTATTTTATGAATTATTTCACAACATTTCATCAATTTCCTTCCTTACATACATAATTAATAAACTTCAAAATTTCCAAATTAATTCCATAAATCCTTTAAAAATTCATGTAGACATGTAAAATTTGGCGATTTTCGGAGTTGATTTACTATTTTTAAAAATTTATGAAAAATTAAGTCTCTTTCCCTATCAGGAGAATTGACTCGCTACCTTTTTCGTATTTTTTATTTTTGGAGGTTCATTTGACCTCAATTCCACTTCAAATTTCAACCCCGGACTCACTATGACCAATACTTTCCGATTGTTCAATAAAATATTTTAGACTTTCGGGTGTCCTTTTTCACCCGAAAAGTACTATTCACCATAGGAAAGCACTGTTCACGGCTGACTTGGTGTTGAGACCTTTACACTACTGAGCCATTACAGGTGTAAAGTAGAAGTACCGATTTTCAAGTTAACATCTACAGGCCATCAGAACAAAGCTTGAAGACTAATTTTTGGTATATAATTATTTTTTTATTGTATGATATAAAGGATATGTAATATATGTGATGAACAAGTTATGTAAATATGTTCTAATTATGTTCAGTTAATATAAGTAGGGAAATTTTACATAAGAAAAAGCATAATTAAAGAGATATTATGAACTTGTAATTGATAGATAATTTAATAGAATGAATTTACTAAGACTTGTAATGCTCTTATATTCCTTTTAAGGGATATAAGCATGTCACATGAATTTCATGCAATTCGCCCATTTTGGCTTCCTTTCCATGCCCTTCAATTCTTATTTTCTTTTATTCCTTTAATTTTATTTAATTTGTACATACTACATCCTTTTTATGTTACTTTTCTTTGTATATTTTTTTTATGTCATGTTAACTATTTTATTTTTTATTTATGCAACATATTTTATAATTTCATTTATTATTTTCTATTCATTTATTTATTTTTATCATTTGTGTTAATATGTTTTATTTATTTATTATTTGCTAAATTTTATTAATTTTATTTATAATTATGCTTATAGCTAATTATGTATTGTGTTACAAATTGAATTTATAATATTGTATATGCATACATTTATATTTATGCATTTCAATCTTTTGTTGTTGTTGTTGTTGTTATTATTATTATTATTATTTAGCATATGCATGTTTATGCATGTTGTATGAACTCCGAATACATCATGCATTTTATCTATTTTGCCTATTTTATTTCTATTATATCAAAATAATTATTTATTTAATTTATTTGATTCAATTGATTATTTATCATTTCCATTATTATTTTCTTTCATAATTTTAATACTCGTTGACGTATATATTTCAAGATGGAGAACTCAACACAGGAGATTAGTTTAGAATTTATTCCTAGTTATTTTATTGCTTCATTATATTATTATTATTGTGTAATAAACATGGCTTGTATTTAATTTTATTATGCCAAATGATGTAATAATAAAAGAATTTCAACTGCTAAACAGAAAACTACACAAAAATGATTTCTACTAATTAATTAGAATTTTTTCAATAAAATAGGATCAATTTCCTATTTTTTAAGCTCCAAATAGCATGAAAATAATAATCTTTTTCCTAAAATATAAATGAGTTTTCTACATAAAATTAACACAAATTTTCATAATAAAACGGGATCCATTATCCCAGCTTTATACAAATACATATAAATACAAAAATACTCTTTTCATAAAATATGTATGCGGGAGCCAATACTCCCTCCTAAAATGACATCACGATCAAATATCCCATTTTATGCATGATTACTTAATTAGATTTATTTCTAATTTTACTGCTTTCTGTGCCATGCTTTATTGCTTACGATATAACATGTTCTATTTATAGCTTTCCAACATGTTTCAGTGAGATTTTATTTTTCTAGCATGATAACTCGCGTGAGAAGAGAGATAAAATAATTAATATTGAAACCTAATTTTACAACATTAACCAAGGTATGAATAAGAGTGAGGTTCCGAACTATTTTTGGTTTTATAAGGTTAGAACTCATTTTTCTAATATTTTATTGGGTGGTGACTCCATTATACCTATCTTATAGTGTCCAACAAATGTTCTCGTAGGTTGATCGCCAATAATTTAATAGGAGTACCCTAAGACACTGTCTTATACCTTTTTGAGGTCCGAGACTTGATGAATTGAGTTGAATTTCCATCCATTGCAAAAGGACCTACCTTCACTAGTTAAATGAACCTTTATCGTATCAAAAATTAAACCAAATGCATCAGGATTTCAACGCGCATCACAAACATCTCAATGAATGTCAAAATAAACAAACACATAAAACTCTATAATTTTTAGAGAATCAATATTCACAAACACACTCTAACCAGCAGAAGTGTTACCTTTAACCTTTGCTATTTGCATTCAATCTTCAACTTTCTATAAATTGTTAATAAATTTAAATTAATGAGTAATTTTTTTTCCATCACTAGTGATCCTAGATTCTTCTTCTACTTAGAGAGAAAGTGTGTTTGATTTTGTAAGCCTATTAACCCTGCACTTTTGATATGAATATTTTCTCCTTGAATTTTATATATCTACCATTTAAGATTTATATTTAAATTTATTTAAGTCATTAAATGATTTTATTTTATTGATATTTTTTTTGCATACAAGGTGTTTGTAAAAATGTCTATATGGATGTTTTGACTTTTGACATAAGAATTGATATTAAGTTGAGATATTCTTCTTTGGCTTAATCCAACTTTTTACATTTAAACTTATAAAAAAAAGTGTATTTAATACTTAAACTTTTAAGTGCAAAATTTTACCACTTAAATTTGTTATAACTTTACAAAATAAACACTTAAATGCTGACTAGGACACGAAATTGAAATAGACACTCTTAGATAGCATGAAACCTCAATTCCACTCATTTTCAACTTTTTCTTCAACAATAAAAATTTTAGAATGAAGAACCCTAAACCCTGTTGAGACCACAAATCCATTCTCTCTTCACAATTGGGAGTTTTCTTGCTTGCTTTCTATATGATTAACCTTTCTTAAATTGCAAATGCATGCATGCTCTATTTTGTAGATGTAAGGAATTAGCTAAGATAAAGTATTCATGATTAATTTCAAACTCTAGAATGTGTTTCTATGGATGCCAAAATTATTGGATATGTGTTAGCAGGTTTTGTGCTATTCTTTAAGTTAATTTTGAATATGATTATGGTGTATGTAATTCCTCCTTTCTCTTCTAAAAAAATTAACATCAATGATGTAAATGTACCTTTTATATTCCTCATAATACAAAATCTCTCCTTCAAATCCCATAAAACCCTTTCAAACTCAGCAATTTTTATAACTTTAAAAACCTATATCCCACCATTGTATCTAGTCAAACAAAGACAAATATGCATTTTACCTAATCAAGATAAAAGTCGTATGTTATCCATCAAATCTCATCAATGAAAAATGCTGAAAAAATTGTACATTTAAGAGTTGATAAATTATTATATCATTAATAAATCAACAATTAAAAGATGAACAAATGCAATTTAGCTTCAAATTTAGATTATTAATTGTTAATTTTCAAAATTAATCAAATGCTAAAAATAAACATATAATTAAAAAGAATATATAAGAATATCTCAATTCAAATATCAATTCTCATGTCAAAGGGCAAAAAATTCATATAGACATTTTCACAAACACCTTGTATGCAATAAAAATTAACAATTACTAATTGTACAAAATTATATAGTGACTTACATAAATTTGCATAACTGATGTGCAACCAAAATCAAATGCAAGTCTTGAATGATAAATAGACATAATGCAGTAAGAAAAATATTCATATCAAAAGTGTAAGATTAGCATAATTATAGATTCAAACACACTTTCTCTTTAGATACAAGAAGAATCCAAGATCACCAAAGATGAAAAAGGAAATATTACTTATTAATTTAGATTTATCTACAATTTATAAAAGGTTAAAGACTGAAGGTTGAGCACAAATTGTAGAGGTTGAAGATCATGGTCCTACAGTTGGTTGGAGTGCGTTTATGAATGTTGATTCTCCAAAAATTAAAGATGTTTGTGTGTTTGTGTACTTTTAAAAATTAAATAATCTAGTGTTTGGAAAATTGGGGTATTTTTAAAAGAAAAAATCTAAAAAATTACATCTTTGAAAAGAGGAAAGAAGAGGTGTTATTTTTTAAAAACAACTTCCCTTTTTATGGCATTTTTGTGAAAGTTTATTAAATATATGTCCTTTACATTTAGATCAAAATTATATGGAGAAATGCAGGAATTTTCAAGAAAAGAATTTGGGTATACCAAAATGCATAGAAGGAATTTCAAAACTGAAATATGGTATATTGGTGGGAATACCAAAATCTAAAGAGAAAATTTTAAATCTAGAAGGGCAATGGTATGATTTTTCCCCTAAACTATTGAAAAGGGGATGATTTTATGCCTCAATTTTTTTAAGCCCATTATGCCCTTGAACTCAATTTTATAGTGCGATTTTGCCCCTTAATTGGACAAAATACGCATGTGTCTAATGTAGTTAATGGTGCTCGATGATAACGCAACACATCGATACACACATAGCAACCACTTTGATGACATGATAAAAATACAAAACTGCAAAAAAAAAAAAAAAAAAACCTCTCCTATCTCCTTTCTCTCTCCTCCTCCTTTTGGATTTTCAAGTTCTTTATGAAAATTGCATCTCCAGTTTAACTATGAAAGATTTGACTTTTTTTGTGAATAAATCAAAGAGACAACTTGGCACAACAAACAACTTAATCACAGATAACCATAAAATAAAAAGATAATGAAGAATAAGGAGTGAAATCACCAAATTGTAACTTCTGTCCAAGGTAAATCGAACAAGGTTATAATTATCTAAATTCAATCTCCACCATTCAAATTGAAGAATAATAAGTTTTGATTATACTCATAAAAAATCAGCCTGATCTAACACAAATGATTGTCCAATTGTCAAACAAATGAAACTAATCATTATATAGGATACCCAAAAAATAGTCTACTCTTTGCAACAAAACCTTAACTTTCAAACATCCAAAAATGATCTACATGGTTAAAAATGAAGAAATATGTGCCTTCAAATTGCCCACCAAAATTCAGCTTGATTAGAGTTTTGATGGATTTTCGATCATTGAAATAGGTAGGCCAGCTCAACTCTAAAAAATCTATAAGAAGGAGGAAGAGGAGAGGAGAAATAAGAGAGATTTTTTTTTCTGACTGGATGGATGAGTAAGAGAGAGAGATGACATACTATAATATGATTTGCCACTATTTGTGCTGTTAAACACATGTCTTTTTCATCTATTTGATAGGTAAAATCGCACAATAAAACTGAGTTAAGGGGCAAAATCACACTATAAAACTAAGTTTAAGGGCATAATTGGCTTAAAAAAAATTAAGGGATAAAATAATCCAATTTTCAATAGTTTAGGGGAAAAATCATACCTTTTCCCAATCTGGAATTGGTTTACCAATGGATATACCTTGGTATAGTATACATAAATATATCAAAATATAGAGGAGTTTCAAATCTAGAATTTAGTATACTAAATTTAGGGAAAAAGTTTTCATATTGGAAAAAGAATTTCAAATCTGAAATTTAATATACCGATAAGTACAACTTGGTATATCTAGTTATTCTAAAATCCAGAGAAGAAACATAAAAATTGGAATTTGGTATACCTGTGGATATATCTTAGTATACAAGTATCCAAAATCTAAAGAAAGAATATGAACGCTTAAATTTGGTATACTAATGGATATATCTAAATATATCAACATCCATAAAATGGATTTTAAGACTAAAATTTAAGAAAATTGGAGCTCACTCTTATTAGAAAATAACTTCAAGTTTGTATCATAAACTGGATTAAATGTAGTAAGAATATCAATTGGTTGGTGGATATCAAATGATCCTACAATTCTAAAATTTATGTTGTCAATTCCTTCAAATTTTAGACAATGCTTTCTCATGAGTGGAGTATGTAAAAAAATAAAAGTCCAAAATTTGTGTGGTTGGAACAAATAATTTTGATGATAATATATCACAAATCTTAATCATAATTACAAATTTTAACAAAATAGTGTATTACAATTGTGATGAAAACACAATTCAAATCAAAATAACTTTTCCTTTATCTTGATTATAATTAATATCTTTTCTTTTGTGTCTTTTTGGAGGTACTTCAGATTCATGCTCGATGTTTTGTTTTGCTAAACCATGATAATGTAAAGAGATTGCTCTCGATCCATTAACATTTCCATTTGTAGGAATTGTTGTTCGACTTCATTTGAATGCATGTTTCCATGGACACCTAATTTTGCCATGTTGTAGTAGTACATTATTCAAATCTTAGAAGTAATTACAATCAGACAAATTAAACAATGCTAAAAATGAGCATATCATGTTATGACCTCGAATGTAGAAAACTTAAGTTAATAAACAAATTAAAATAAAAAAGGACACTATAAAAGTTAAGTCTTATAATTTAGAAAACCCATAAGCAAATAAATATAACGACCAGTTAAATTGTTACTCCATCCATGTTCAACAGATAACAAAAGAAACTCGAATATTCAATTTCACTCTAAACATCAAATTATATACACACACGAAGAAAGACACATAAAGAGACAACTAGGTCACTTAAAAACCTTTTAGCAGAAATAATGAAAGTTTACATTTTGTACCTTATATAGAATATAGAAAATTTGTATTGCGCATAATTAGTATGGCATTTTTACATGAGAAACTTTTATTAATTAGAAATACAAGGGTATCTGATAAGCATATAATGTATGAAGCAATAGTCAACCCAACACTAAAAAATAAATAAATAAATATTGCTTGCATATGGGGAGTAAAGGGTTAGTTATGCAAAGACTACTCATCTTTTTAGATAAACCAGCCAACCCGACTGAGTTAAACCAACCAAACTATAAAAACATGGTTTGGGTGGATTTTTGGCTGGGTTGGTTTATATTTTCAACTTTTTATGTGAGAAATAGTTGGGTTATAGAATAATAAGTTAAGGTTGTTTACCAAACCAACCATTTCCTTCCTTCTCTCAATCAAATATTTTCTTCCTTCTCTTAGATGAAAATTCTCTTATCTCAATCGATCATTTTCTTCCTTCTCTAAATCAAACATTTTCTTCTCCCATTTCTCAAATGAAGCCGCACTATTCTTATCCATGGATGCCTAAAACCTTAATTTGACATCATTTCATTCAACAAGGAAGCCATTGATGGAAGAGGAAGTATAAGAGGTAGTAGACAAGTAGCTTTCTATTAAGGTTAGCTTTCTTCCATTTTTTTCATGTTGCCATTTATTGAGGTTAGTGCCCGCAGTGGGGATGTGCATTGGTTTTTAATATTATCAAAGTAAGCAAACTTAAGACCAACCCTTTTGTCTCTTCTATTTATGGATTTTGAGTAATATAATTTGTTTGATGATCTTTTAAATTCCTTGTGCTAATGGATATTGGATCATTAGATGTGTTTATCTCTGGATTGTATATGAATTTATATGTATTCCTATTGAATTATAGGGATTGTTGAATTCTTAATACCTTTACTTAGAAACTTATATATTTTGCTTTATTTATGTGATAATCTTGTGCTTTTCTTGCAAAATTTATGGTTTTGATGTGAACAGTAACTTGTTTGGTGTCCTGCTGATTTGTTTCCTCTGATTAAATGTAGCCCTGAAGGAAATTACTGATTGGATGCCTTAAATAATTTTCGTTTAATTGTTTCATACTCTACTTGGTGTAAAGGAAATCACTTTATACATTTGTGTAGGTTATTCCCAAAAGAATGCAATGAATTAATGGAATTGTTGTTCCTTGACATTGTAATTAAATCAAACACTTTAATAGAACAAACTATAAACATTTCCCTTCTCAAAACTTTATTTTACCATAATATTAAAATTCTCCTATTTCAACCAAATGATTATACTATAGGATATAAGCTTTATGTTTATATTTCTTATCTAACAGCCAACTGATTCAAAAGCTTTAGAATCCAAAATTTCACCTTTAAATTTAAATCAGCATTGCAAAGGGTTTTTAACTGTCAAAGCAACCTCTTTTGTAATGGTAGTTATATCAAGTATAACAATATGAATAAAGGACTTTAGTATTTCATAGACCTTTTAACAGTTTGGCCTTTAGTATTATTATCTCCATTACCAATATAAGAGGGATTATATTTCATTACCAATATAAAGAGGATTATATTTTATAACCAATTAATACAACATAATAACATATTTCATAGTACATACAAAGGCTCCAATTTGAAATTTCCTTATCCTATACGGTGTGCACTTTTATTTCATAATTCTCATTAATAAAGTAATAATTAGTTTATGTTATGGATTTGATACAATTGTTTGACATGGTATACATGTATTTTATGCATATAGTTAGTCACTTGGCTTTTAAGTATAATGATGATGATCTATACTGTAGGAATTAAATAGATAACAATAGGCCCTAAAAAATTAAATAACATAAATTGATGAAGAAATAGATACAGTAGATGGACTGCTAGACCAGACTCTATCTGGGCCACGAAGACTATTAGTCTACACCAGAAAGAAGAAGCAGTAGCAAGGCAAGGGTACTTTAGGGAATTCCTCATTGTAATTGTGGTTAGAATATTTCTGTTAAAGGAAAAGGGGGAAAGGGAGTTAGTTATGCCTAGGTGTTCAACTAAGCATTAAGGGCAATGGTTTTGATTTTTATTTTTTTATTTTAGTAGACGAGAGAGGAAGGGAGGACATCTTTTGTTCATTCTGTTATTCTACTACTTTAATGAGCAGGGCTCCATCTTTTGGAAAGGGAAAACCATTTCTTATGGGGATTATATTGTTGACAATCCTGTTATTTTAATAAGACAAGTATTCCTCTCCATTTAACTTCTCATTTTGATTTGTTCTTTTGAGTATACAATTCTATTCTATGTTTATTTCCTAATAATTGGTGCCGTTTGTGGGAAATGAAATGAATGGCAGCACCACCACAAACTCACTTGCAATCTAAGTTCGATTTGCAAAAACTGAGTCGACTCCCATAAAGAAGCACTAGGTGCAATACAACATTCAATCGCTACCTTCCAAAAATTTGTAAAAGAAAAATTTGAAAAAATGGATGCCAAATTCTAAAAGATATAGAAAAGCAACCCATGACCAAAGAAGCAAAAAGACCAATGTGATGATAATGAAATAGGAGCCTCCAATGAAACACCAACACAGGTTTTCATTTCAGCCAATGCAAAGTATAGCCAATTTACTTATCCTCTACTAGATTTATGTGTTAAACCCAATCATTTTGGGGCTAGAATATTGGCTCTACCCAAAGTAAAAGTACCGGAGTTTAGTGGCCCTGAACCCCATAGCTGGATAGCCAAGGCCGAGTTGTACTTCAACGTTAACTAGACACTAGAGGGAATAAAGCTCGCAATAGCCTAGATGTGTATGACTGGTGCCATTATCACATAGTTCTCTCAAACATTGCATGATAATCTGCATATGTCATGAAAGTAGTTTAAACTTAGATTAAATGGGTAATTTGGCAAGCGAAGAACTCAGAACTCCTATAAGGAACTTCGCACCTTATTCTAGACCGGTAGTGTTGATGAATATATCAAGGAGTTTGAGTCGATTATTGGCTACATCCTAAAAATATCTAAGGAACAGTTTTTGGATTATTTTACAGAGGGTTTAAAAGAGGAAGTAGGGAGACGGGTGTAGTATTTAAAGCTATAAACCTGTGATGAGGCGATGAAATTGGCTCGTGATACGAAACTAACTTTCAGTCCTCCAGGGAGCAGATCAATGACAAAGGAGTGGGGCAAAGTAGTCTGGAACCACGTGGAAAATATTCACGCATCTCGCTAGAACCCATACCCAAATAACCCTGAGAAGGTAGGTTAACCCGAGCTAAGAGGAAAAAACATAAACCCAAGCCTAATTGTCCCTCATGAAATGACTCACAATCGTGCAATTCAACCAACTCACAGAGTCCGGCAATAGCTTCGCAACAGGGGACCTCGCCACCTCTCGTTAAAGGAGTTGTAGGAATGACAAAGGTTGGGGCTATGTTTTAAGTGCGCCCAACCCTATAGCCCCTAAAACTGATGCAATCTAAGGGAATTGAGGGTTTCAATCCTTGAAAATGATTTGTATTTTTACATTAAAGAGCAAGTAGAAGATCCAGCAGAGGCAGAGAATATAAAGGCAGAAGAAACTGTGGAAGGGTAGTGTAATTCTATTGAAGCCTATTTTAGGAAAAAAGGGTTGGTTCAAGCAGGCTGAGCA
This sequence comes from Excoecaria agallocha, assembly GCA_037975025.1. Classification (NCBI taxonomy): domain Eukaryota; kingdom Viridiplantae; phylum Streptophyta; class Magnoliopsida; order Malpighiales; family Euphorbiaceae; genus Excoecaria; species Excoecaria agallocha. The sequence continues at coordinate 10,460,093 of CM075815.1, forward strand.
CTTTAAAGCTTTAGGGCACCATACACAACATACCCATTGTCCTGCTCAATGATTCTAAAGCCATGTATAATTTCATCTCGTAGAAACTGGTAAGGTCCTTGAATCTCACTATTTAACTTATTCCATCTATAAACATTAAATTGGGAGATGGGTATAGATTCCATGTCCGCGAATGATCCAGGGATGTCGAGATAACATTAAGGGCTATCTCTCTGCAACTTAATGTGTTGATGTTTGATTTGGGACCTTTGGATGTTGTGTTAGGTATCGAATGGTTGAAGACTTTAAGGGATGTTATTCATAACTAGGAACAAGGGTGGATACTATTTGACTTTAAAGGTAAGCAGGTTCAATTGACAGGCATTGAGGGCATGCCTCTGGATATGGGTGCTTTGCAGGTCTAGTTGGGAGGTAGGAGTATGAAGCAAATGTGCTTAGATCTTCATCAACCACAAATGGCTCCAGTACTGGTGTACGGACTTACCCAAGAACAGAGGTCAGACATTATGGTTCTTATGGATCGATTCTCGATGGTGTTTAAGCCCATGACCAGGTTACCACCAAGGCAACTGCATGACCACACCATTCACCTCATTTCGGGCCATGCAGCAGTTAGTGTTCACCCTTATTGATACCCATATACTTAGAAGATAGAGATATAGAAGTAGGTGGCAGAAATGTTACAATAGGGGATTATCTACCCCAGCCAAAGTGCCTACTCCAGTCTAGTTCTCTTGATTAAGAAGGACACTTCTTGGCAGTTGTGCATCGACTATAGGCCTTGAATAATGTGGCAGTGGCTGACAAGTACTCGATTTCGGTAGTCGACAAGTTGTTAGATGAGCTAAATAGGGCTGCATTTTTTTCTAAATTGGATTTAAAGTCTGGTTTTTATCAAATCAAAATGCAAGCAGCGGATGAACATAAGACTTCTTTTCACACACATGACAGGCACTACGAATTTAGATTCAACCAATTATTATCAATAGATCTATATATATTTCTTTTCACTAAATCATTTTGTTTTCTTATTATACTTTTTTGCAATAACAAAGTACAGTAGAATTAACAATAAAGATTTGAAGACTTTAAGCAAATGTTGATAATCATTTTGTTAGGAAATTGTAGAGATGTAAATCATCTTATTTTGCTAGGTATTAATTTTTTAGAAAGGGGTTGTATAAACAATATTTTTGTTCATATGATGGTTTTCTTGGATGTTAACTCTACATTTGTAATTCATTATAAATTATATATATATATATATATATATATATATATATGAAATGTTGGGATTATTATTTATGTATGTATCTATTATTTATGAATTGTATAATACAATTTAATATACAAGATTAAGAAATTTATTTATTTTGAAATCAATAGAAATATTTTACCTTTTTAGTGACCATATTAGATACTAAAATTTTGGTCTTTATTAACCTTTTAGTGACCAAATTTAAATATGGTCCATAAAAGTTGAATAAAATCTTGTCCTTTTTGAATTTTAGGGACAAAATTTTTAGTCCTTAAAAAGTTTGATTAGTCACATGGCCTAATTATTTAGGACAAGAATTCTGGTCCTTAATACATTTTAGGGGCCAATTACTCTAGTCCTTAAAATGTTTTAAGGACTAGATTTTTTATCCCTAAAAGTTGAATTGGTCATGTGAGGATAACCTTTAAGGATAAGAAATTTGGTCCTTAATACTTCTTAAGGACCATATTATTTCTAGTCCTTCAAAACTTTCAAGGTCCAGATGTAATATTTGGTCCTTGTTAGTCATTAATGGCAAAGCCTTTAGTGACTAGTTGAGGACCAGATTTCTGGTCTCTATTGACCTTTAAGGACCAGCAGTTCACTTTTAAGGACCGAATTGCTAGTACTTAAAGATCATTTTTCTTGTAGTATTGTTTATTCACTTGTCCTATTATCATTATCTTGACTTGCCTTAGCAAATGTTTGATTTTATAAGTTTGTTAAAAAGCCACTTACTGTTACTAGTTATGCTTTAACTAGGGTTGTGTGTTTCACATCTGATGCAGCAGGAATTGTGTTTTTTGGATTCTATATACTGATAAAATTAAAGATTAAATATTGTCATCAAATTGGATTTCCATTATATTGATTTAGTGTTAATTGAGATTTATCCTTTTTTAGATTGATGTATATTGCAATTTAATTGGATTCAAGAACATGTGTGTAATGAAGTGTGGAACTCAAAGAGGCTAGGGACACTTTTATATGTAATATTTGCACAAATCACATTTTGTGCAGTAATTTTTTGGCATCTGCCATAAATTAGGCATTTACGGTAAGCTTTGAATTATATATATACCTGGACACTTTTATATGTAATATTTGCACAAATCACATTTTGTGCAGTAATTTTTTGGCATCTGCCATAAATTAGGCATTTACGGTAAGCTTTGAATTATATATATACCTATATACATTGAGTAATTTTCTTCATATGATGTTGGTGTTCTGCTTTCAAATATAACAACTACAAGTATATATAAAGAAATTTAGCTAAAAAATTGATAATTTGCAATTTTTTTTAAAATAAAATATAATTTATAATTTAATATAATTATTCTTTTGTTTATTAAAATTTAATTTAAATGTTAGAGCCTTTTTTAAGAAAAAAATGAATATAGTATATAATATGGTTCAAACCATTTTCAAATCACTGCAAACCATTTTAAATTACAATGGTTTTGATTGGTTTTCAACAATCAAAACATTCATTTCATGTATGTTGGATCGAGTTGGATTTATTTCATTCTTAACCCAACCCAACCCATAAACAGCCCTGATGCAAAATACTAACATTTTATCCAGCTCCTATTGAAACATGTTGTATATAGGTTAGAATAATCTTTATTTGAAAATCTAGATTTTGTATGCAACCCAAAATAAATTGGAGGAAACAATCAAGTTTAGTAAATGGATTTTGCTATTTGGTAAGTTTGATTCTATAAATCAACATGCAGAGCCACAAGCTAGAAAAAAATAATCATGTATTAAGAGTATCTCATAATGAACTAAAAAAAATGAGCAGCTAGATTCATAAAATTACAAACAACAAACTCATGAACAGTAACTATTACAAAAGACTATTTGACAAATAGCAAACTCATTGTAACTACAATAACCCTTGATGTCATAATTTTGGTGTTCATGAGAAAATCAAGATAGTAGCGGGATCGACAATGAGATTGTAATTTCTACATACCAACATTAAGAACTGAGTTTTCTCTTGTAACGACAATCGAAAGATCAATTTGAGAAAGGAAGTAAAGATTTTTGTTTAGATTTTGATTTTGCAATTACGGGGTAGAGAGTGCAGGAAAATTAGAGGAATTGTAGGGGATAAGGGTTGTAGTTAGACTTAAATCGACAACGGCAAGCTCAGAGAAGCGATGGCTATGGCTAGTCGAAGAAGGAGGCATGGAATTAGATCGATAGAAAGAGACGAAAGAAAAAGGGATTCACAAAAAAAAATATATAATCAGCAAAGTAGTAATGGCCATAAGAGAAACTAAAGCTTAAAAACAAAAAATAATATATATATATATATATATATATATATATATATATATATATATATATATATATATATATATATATATATATATATATCTTTAAAACATTAAAAAGTGATGAATGCATTTAAAAAAAAAAGTAAAAAATGTATTTTATGTAAATTCCTTTAGATTTTTTGCAAATTTTTTTTTTCTAATTATTAGGTGTCATGTATTTCTAATTGTCGATTAATCTGACTTTGTATATGGCATGCATTTTTTGAAGTGACCGATTCAACTAGTGACATCAATGTATTAATTTGGTCACCGCTATTTGATGAAGTGTTAGAAGGTTACAGCCCACATGTTAATTACATTATGAATGACAATAATTATAATATGGGGCACTATTTAACAAATGATATCTACACTGGATGGTCAATATTTGTCAAAATAATCTCCCAACCTCAATAAGATAAGAAGAAGTTTGAAAATATCAAAAAGGTTAATGAAAGGACGTGGAGCGAGCATTCAAAGTGTCGTATGCTCACTTTATGATTGTACTTGGATTTGCACGATTTTAGTATAAGAAAGACATTGCAAAAATAAAGTGATTTTATATCATATTGCATAGTACGATAGTTGAAGATGAGAGTGACACATACACTATAAACTTTGATCAACTTCCTTACAACAACATGACTGATGGCTTATTACAAGGCATAAAAATGAACCCTACAAATGGAACTAGTCCACCATTGGACATGCCCTAAAATCTCCAATATATAAAGGATTTAATATCCATGTTCAAGCTTTGCAAATCTCCTTAGATACTTTGAAGAAATTATAGATCCATTATTTGAGTAGTTTTACTTTAAGTTTCATTTTTTTTTTGCTCTAATTTTTTGGCTAATTGAAATTAGGAATTAGGATAAGTTCAATTATATATTCATTCATGAAAGTGATATTTTATGTTGGGGTTTAGTCGATTCTTAGTTTAAAGAAAAGGGGCCAATCTCAAATACTTGCCATCATACCCTGTTCTTAATTCAATTATTGCATTTGTTGGTTGCAATAGTATAATAAATAGACTCAATATATCATAATTCATTATGATACCTAAATTTTAATAATAATAAATATAAGTTCTTATTAATTTTAAAAATAATAAACATTAATATTAAACTTGGTAATATGCATCCATTGCACGCGAAAAAGAGCATGTGAACACATCCCAAACACATTGTTCATGATGCGGAACCCTAAGGCTAAAAAACTTGAAACTCCTAAAACACACACTTTGATAAGAACATAAACAAAAAGAAATCCCCAATCCTAATGAACCCCCAATCAATAGCATTAATAGAAATGCATATGATAAGGTCGATTTGAAAACAAGAATAGAATTCAGCACAAGTGATTACCGTGATAAGAATTTGATTCTTGATGTAACAGAAGAAGACAATTAATCATCCCAATGGAATTTGGCTAAGCCAAGAAGAAGAGTAAAAACTCTAATTTTCATTCAACAAAAATTTGCCATTACAAGGTTAATATAATGTATTTATATCTCTTGAAAAGTAACAAACGCTAGATATAAAAAGGGTTTTTAAACATAAGCTTCCAACAAAAATAACTAATTTAATGCCCCTAATCGTACCCTAAGAGGGATAAATAGTTATTTTACATGAGACAGAGGTTAATTATGTGGCTAATTAAGGGGAAATTACAAATTAGGGACTTAATTGAAAGGTAAAAATAAATATTTTATGGTAGAAATGTAATAAGTGAAAGGTTAGAGATTAAAGTAAGAAACATAAATTGAGAGAGGGACCAAAGTGAAACTTTGCCAAGATTTTTATGAACAATCAATGGGATTAAGGAAAATGGAAGGCTAGAAAAGAGAGAGACAAAGATGGTTTTCTTCTTGTGTTAGCCGGCCATTCTTGGCTTAAGAGCATTTGTCCTCTTTTCTTTTCTTTTATTTTCTCTTTTGCTTCTTCTCTTCTCCTCAAGCCTACGATATTTGTGCTTCAAGTGGGCAGAGCTGTATATGGTAAAGAAAGAGAGATGATTTTTATAGTAACTTAACACTAGGAGCAAGAAGAGATGAAGGGAAAAGAGGGAGAAAGGCAAAGCTTGGAAAGTTAAAGCTTAAAGAGGTATGGAAACTTCTCCTTTCTTGTGTGTGTTTGATGTGTATATGATGCAATAATAGTAATATATGATGTTATATTAAGTGAGTAACATGAAAATTGAGGTTATACTTGACTAAAAACCAAAAATAGGAAGTTTTGGTTGAAGAAAGGAAAAACTATTTTAGAGTTCACATGACCAGTCAGCACTATTTTAAATATATCTTGAGATAAAGTTAGTGAAATTAATAAATTCTAGTTTTATATGAAAATAGATTCATATATATTCATTTTATATGAAGAACACAAAGCTTGAAACAATTTGTAGGATAGAGAAATTTTGGCTTGAATCTGGGTTCGGACTGCTACCTTGTCACTAGGAGCAGTCGGTGGTTTTTATGGGATTTATTGAGATTTATAGGTCTGATTTGTGTTATTTTTGATTTTTTGGAAACTATACATACATATTTACAACTTTGTAGAAGGAAGTTTTCCATAAAAATGATGTTTTATAGGTTAAAAATGGCATAGAATTTGAGATATAAAATATGTCTCTAGGCAGTTTGGGCCTGACAGTTACTAGGTTTTTCATTGTAACCATAAGGTACCCCAGTTTCCAGTCAAGGCCCTAAAGATGACCTATCTCAAGGTTACTAAGCTTTTCATAGTAATCGTAACCCTTTTAAAAAGTATAGACCACGGTTATTACTCATCCGGTAATGACCATGAGGTAGTCTGGTGTAGTCCATACCCAAAAAGTAACCTAGGTCACAGTTACCATTAATTTGGTAGTAACCGCGACCCCTATATCATGTCTTGGGCCACGATTACCATGAATTGGTAGTAACCGTAACCCTCCTTCATAATTCAAAACTTGAAACTATAAGATGTATTATGAGGCCTAAAGTTACTTTAACTTTTCCTAAGCCTTATAAATTATATTAAACATATAGATATGATAAGATAATGTACGACATTAACTATACTAATTGTATAAGAAATGCAAAGGCAATGTTTATGTTATAGTATATGATACTTGTATGTGTTTACTCGAATGTGAATGTATGAATATAGTACAATTATACGGTAGTGATTGTTGTATATATTATGATAGTTGAGAACTATAGTACATTAAATTATGTTGAATTATTTTACTTCATAGTGGAATACATTAATAAGAACCAATGACATATGAGATATGATTCTTTGCCTGCACATAGAACTTGGTTGTGGATTACAATCACAGCTGCTATATGTTCGACCCCGTTTGGGTCCCTATAATTCGACCTTATATAGGTCCCCATGATTCAGCCTCTTGTAGGTCCCTATAATTCGGCCTCTTGTAAGTCCCCATGATTTAGCCCATTTGGGTTTCCATGATTGATACCTTCGGGTATCTTTACGTACCTACAAGTACTACAGTACAGTAACACCCGTTATGCACACCCATAGGACTTTAGCAGGCATTTCACAGTATGGAATGAATAGTATGTGTTATATTGATAAAGAATTGATTAGTCTATTATGTTCTATCCTTATACAATAATGTTATAAGATTAAATATGCTATGTGAGTTATATTGTAATCCTTGCATGTTGATTATAATATTAATAATGTTTATTGTATGCTTAGAAACAATCACTGTGAGTGGTTGTTCATATAGTTTATGTTCCCCACTAAGCTTTATAGCTTAGCACGGGTGTTTATTCGTGTAGGTTCAAGGTAGGTCGTTGCTTCAAGGACAAGGCCAACACCAGCTAGGAAGAGGAGTTAGGATGTCTAAAATGTACTATTTTTTATCTTTTTGATTTGTGTAAATTCTATAAAAATAATGTAATGAACATGTTTTGTAATTATTAACTCAAAATATGATTATGATGTAGCAAAGTATATGTTTATGTAACTTTTTCTAATGTATGAATTATAAATTCAAAGTATAACCAATTATATGACAGATGAACATATTATTAGTATTATATTTATTGCTTATTAAAATCTTAAGATAAGTAACAGTAATCTGGATAATCTAGTATGGTCCTTATATTTTTGGTATCAGAGCGCCTTGGTTTAGGCGGTTCTGGCCAATAAGAGTATAGAAATAAGTATTTATAGAAGATGTGTGTCAAGTGTGTTGGCTTAATGCAGCTTGTCCCTATTTTGTTCCAGTATATCTTAAAGATGTATTGTTTGAAAGGGATTAGGAAGGGAGATTAAAGGAATCAGTGACCCTAGAAATTCAAGTCTAAGTGACTCCAATCCTTTTATAGTATCTCAAAATAAAAATTTCAACAGTGATGATAGAGGGTTTTAATAGAGACAACTATATGTTCCTTTCTCTTTATGTGTACCCATCCATTTAAACACTAGAACATTGTTAAATCATAAACCGAATATTATGAGTTTACAAGTTTATTAAGAAAGCTTCATGATAAGGATAAATTAAGTTAGCAGTGAATATGATGATGATAAGTATTTATTAAATGATAGTGAATATGCCAGTCGAATAATAGTAATATGTGATGTTATAGTAAGTGAGTAACATGAAAAATTGAGGTTATACTTGACTAAAAACCAAAAATAAGAAGTTTTGGTTGAAGAAAGGAAAAACTATTTTAGAGTTCACATGAACAGTAAGTACTTTTTTAACTATATATTGAGCTAAAGTTAGTGAAATTATATAATTCTAGTTTTATATGAAAATAGACTCATATATCTTAATTTTATATGAAGAACACAAAGCTTGAAACAATTTGTAGGATAGAGAAATTTTGGCTTGAATTCGGGTTGGGACTGCTACCCTATCACTAGGAGTATTCGATGGTTTTTATGGGATATCTTGCGGTTTATAAGTCTAATGTGAGTGATTTTTGATGTTTTGGAAACTAGACATACAAATATACAACTTTGTAGAAGGAAGTTTTCCATAAAAATGATTTTTTGTAGGTTAAAAGTGGCATAGAAGTTGAGATAGAAAATCTGTCTCTGGGCGGTTTGGGCTTCACGGTTACTAGGTTTTTTCATAGTAACCGTAAGGTGCCCCAGTTTCCAGTCCAAACCCTAAAGATGACCTATCTCAGGTTACTAAGCTTTTCATAGTAACCGTGACCCCTTTAAAAAGTATAAACCACGGTTATTACTCATCCGGTAATGATCGTAAGGTAGTCTGGTGTAGTCCAAACCCAAAAAGTAACCTAGGTCACGATTACCATGAATTTGGTAGCAACCGTGACCCCTATATCATGTTTTGGGCCACGGTTACCATGAATTGGTAGTAATCGTGACCCTCATTCATAGTTCAAAACTTGAAACTATAGATGTATTATGAGGCCTAAAGCTACTTTAACTCTTCCTTAGCCTTATAAATTATATTGAACATATAGATATGATAAGATAATGTACAACATTCACTATAATAATTGTATAAGAAATGTAAAGGCAATGTTTATGTTATAGTATATGATACTTGTATGTGTTTACTCGAATGTGAATGTATGAAGACAATTATACGGTAGTGATTGTTGTATATATTATGATAGTTGAGAACTATAGTACATTAAATTATGTTGAATTATTTTACTTCATAGTGGAATGCATTAATAAGAACCAATGACATATGAGATATGATTCTTTGCCTACACATAGAACTTGGTTGTGCATATATAGGCATGCCTATAGGGTTATAGTCGCAGCTGCTATATGTTCGACCCCGTTTGGGTCCCCATGATTCGACCTTATATAGGTCCCTATGATTCGGCCTCTTGTAGGTCCTCATGATTCAGCCTCTTGTAGGTCCCTATGATTTGGCCTCTTGTAGGTCCCCATGATTTGACCCATTTAGGTCCCCATGATTGATACCTTTGGGTATCTTTTCGTTCCTACGGGTACTACAGTACAGTATAGTAACACCCGTTATCCACACCCACGGGACTTTAGCAGGCATTTCACAGTATGGAATGAATAGTATATGTGTTATATTGATAAAGAATTGATTAGTCTATTATGTTCTATCCTTATAAAATAATGTTATAAGATTAAATATGCTATGTGAGTTATATTGTAACCCTTGCATGTTGATTATAATATTAATAATGTTTATTATGTGCTTGGAAACAATCACTATGAGTGGTTGTTCATATAGTTTATGTTCCCCACTAAGCTTTATCTTTTAGTACGGGTGTTTATCCGTGTAGGTTCAAGGTAGGTCGTTGCTTCAGGGACAAGGCCAACACCAGCTAGGAAGAGGAGTTAGGATGTCTAAAATGTACTATTTTTTTATCTTTTTGATTTGTGTAAATTCTATAAAAAAATGTAATGAACATGTTTTGTAATTATTAACTCAAAATATGATTATGATGTAGCAAAGTATATGTTTATGTAACTTTTTCTAATGTATAAATTATAAATTCAAAGTATAACCAATTGTATGACAGATGAACATATTATTAGTATTATATGTATTGCTTATTAAAATATTAAGATAAGTAACAGTAATCCGGATAATCTAGTATGGTTTTTACAACTAAAGCCCAAACCTATAATTTAAAAAAAAAAGCCCATTAAGCCCTAATAAAAATCCATCACATCAAAATAGCGCAAAAAGATAAGTTAAGGTTTAATAAAACAAAAACACCATAATAGATTAAAAATAAGCCCACATCCAAAATACAAGTAATGGGCTTCCCAAAGCTATACTTCTAACTTAAAATAATTACTTAAATGAGAATTAGAGTCTTCTTGCAAAGTTTAGCCCCTTTTGATTAGATATTATGCCATTAGTCTTCAATGTCTCTAAAAATTCCATGCCATCTAAAATTTTGCCAATATTAAGCTTGCAATATTCATTGATCTTTCTATAATAACCCATACACGCATCATTCCCTTCCTCTTTAGAAAAGATTCATCCTCAAATCTTCATCTTGTTCAATTTAGGAATTGAAGCTTGTGGAATAAATTCATTTTCATAGATGATCTTTTGAATAAGTGGAAATAATATGAATGCTTTTTCAAAAAAAAACTCATCATGTTCCTGCAAGTTAACAAAAAAAAATTAGGTAAAATATAGTTAGTCCTTAATACAACCTTTTAACTATGATTATAATTCCCTTCATTTTCCATATGCAATTCAACCTCCTTGAGTAATAAAGGAGCAATAGTAACATGCTGATCTTCCATCACAATTAAACAAGTTTTTTTTCTTTTCAATTACAAAGTCGACAACATCTTTATTTTCAATTATTTCTCCATCAATCACAACCTCACGATCAAATAAATCTATAGTGTCCCCTTTAGCTTTACAAACAATTTCTTCTATGATAACTTCCTTTTCCTTTCTTTTCTCTTTTCTCTTTTCTCTTATACTTTCTATTTAGTTGTTTAAAAAGTTGTTTAAACAAAAATTTTGCATTGTCAAGGTCTTTCCTCAACAAATTAATACTCTCATTTAACCCATTCCATTTTTTTTATTTGCATATCACTTTGACTTGTAATAGGATATCCTGACAATCACTTGTGTTTCACTCAATTTGGTTTTTACCCTTTTTTAACCTCTCACACTCAAGTCTTTTTGCACTTCAGTTCAATGTCCTTAATTGCACTTCAAAATTCAATTTTCGATCAATATAATTCACAAATGCAAATTTAAAAATAGGAATGCAATGAAAAACACCTAATAAAGAAGATAGACACAAAACTAAAAGCAAAAATACCAAAATGAAGAAAGACAAAATGATCAAACAAGAGGAAGATATATCTGCTGTCCAAAATACAAATTTCAAATTAACAAGAATCAAATTGTTAATTATGGTGTAAATGGAAGAAAATTGATGAGGGAAAATAACAAAACTAATGTATAAATGTAGAAATTGATATTTGCCTAATAGAAAAGTCAATTTTGATGCAATGAATGTAAAGACACTAAAAACAAAGCAAGAAATTCAAAAATAATTTTTTCTAGAATGACACTAACCCACAAATCATGTTTGACTTTGCTATTGACAAAATAAAGAAAATCAAAAGGTTTTTTCTAGAATGATACTAACCCACAAATCATTTTTAACTTTGTTATTTACCACATCTTAGTTTAATTATTACCATCTAAATGTAATGTATAAATTATGTCCAAAGCTATATAGATTCTACCAACCTAGTTAATTTTTTTTCCTTCTTGTTGCCAACTCTTAAATTCAGTTTTTCCTTTCTCTTTTTTTTTAATACTCCAGCAATTCATCTCTCTCTCTTTTTTTTTTTGTTTTTTTAAACTTTATATGATAAATAGAATAACCAATAACTCAAAGAACAAATATGAAAAAAAAAGAAGAAACAAGAAAACACCAAAACAAGATGAACTATAATTTCATAATATAACAGAAATAACAATAATAATAGTAAATAGACACAAGATAAATAAAAATTTATCCCAATCCAAGGTTTGATACCAAATGATGCGAAATTCCATAGCTAAAAGCACCCAAAACCCCTTAAACAGACATTTTGGCAAAAATATGAATAAGAAGAAATATCCTTCCCTAATAAATCTCCAATCAATGACATGAATGTAAATGTATATGATAAGATTGATTTAAAAATACGAATAGAATTTGTTACAAGCGATTACTTTGATAAGAATTCGATTCTTGATGCAATAGAAGAAGACAAGCAATCCTCCCTATGAAATTTGGCTAAGCCAAGAAGATGAGTAAAAACTCTATTTTTCATTCAACAAAACATATGCCCTAACAAGGTTAATTTGATTATTTATACCTATGAAAAGTAAGAAACCCTAGATATAAAAACAAAGCCTTTAAATATGGGCCACCTACAAAAATAATGAAAGCCCAAATCTAATATATCAAAAAAAAAAAGAAAAAATTACCATAATTGCCAACTTTTTTCACCTTTTTTCAAAAAATACAACACCATCTCGTAATTTTCATAAATATCACTTTTTAAATTTTTATTTTCATAAATATAACTTTTTTTCTCTAAATATAAAATGCATTCTCATTCAAAAAGGATTATCCGGATATTCTTACTTCTCCGAAGATCGGGATTAACTTCAAATTTCAATCCTCCATTGATAAATTCTACTACTTTCTTCACTTCCCTATAAGCTTTTATCCATTTCTTTGTTTCCTGCCAGAGCTACTTCTCATTTTTAATAATTTCACCATTTTATTTTCTTCTTCTATTATCGAGCTTCTCTGAAACGTGTGGGGTTTTATTCCTTGTCACCTCCTTAAAGGCAAATGTTAATCTTTTTGGATCTGCAAGGCATGATTTTGGGATACAATATAAAGGTATGTTCATTTCTAGCTTTTATCTTTTCTAATTTCTTTTAACTTGACTCAGCTTTTTAAGTTTTTGGTTGACTTCAAATGGTGATATAGAAAAAAGGGTTTTTCTTTTCTTAGTCAATAGATGGTGTACTTTATTAGCTGATATAGAGTCAAAAGAAAGAAATGGGATCTAGTAATGGGTTTTATTGTGGAGAGTTCAATTTGGATGATAAGTGGATGATTGATCCTAAGCTTTTCTTTGTTGGACCCAAGATTGGTGAAGGTGCTCATGCCAAAGTTTATGAGGGGAAGTTTGTCAAACTCTCATATTTTTTCATGTCTATTTTGCAACTCTTAAGCTTTGATTCACTTTATAATAAGACTCTAGGATTTTTGAACTCAACCCAGTATTGTTTCATGGGAATTTTTTTCTTTTTGCCTGGTCACGTGTGCAAAATAATTGCTTACATTCCTGCTGATCAAATCAATTTAGAAGAATTTTTGTGTTGCTGTTGTTAAGCAGACAAATTTGATTTTGCTCGTGTTAAGATCATTTGATTGATGGTGCCTTTATTTCAGCATTATCCTGACTAAGCATAACACTTTATGTGTCTTCGGATCAAACAAGAAGCATGGTTCCTTTCCAAATAAGGTTATCTGATTAGGTAAACAAAATGCCATCATGAGAATGTTTTGGCTTCTTTTGACTAAAGAGTGCTTTTAAGATAATTTCTTTATATCGTCAGATACCTGATGGTCCTAAGTTTGTAAAGTTGTGTCAAATGTTTAAGCTTCCTTCTTTGCCAATGAGAGTTTGAACTCCAGTTCATTTTTTGAGAATAACTGAAATACTTGATCTCACACTTTCTTTCAAGCATTTTATGTCAAATTAAGCAAATTGTTCTCAATATTTTCTTCTATTTTTGTTGTTTTAAAGCTAGGTTTATCGTTTGTTGTGTCTCATTACTAGCAGCACTCTTTTCGGGCATGCTTCATAGTTTATTTCATTTAGTTTTTAGTCTTGTATATATTTTAAAAGGCATTAATTGAATGGATTTTGTAGGACAAAAGGAATGAAAAAGCAAAAATTATTGAGAGAAGATATTCTTCCAGCAATGGCATCAAATCGGAAAATTCATCGGTTACTCAATGACTTCACAAATCTCCCATCCGAATATGAAAGTGTTGAAATTAATATCGATGAAATTTATTCAACAGAACCAACTATCTCTCCATCAGCCATTAATCGAATGGAGCACAACTAGTCACAGCAGAATAATGTTGAGCTGGTTAGATCTGTCTCTAGTAAGCATATTGATCTTCTTAGGCCAACAGCTAAGAATATTTGCTTTTATTTTATTTTATTTTTTGTTTTAAAGAAAAATAACATATAAATGTATTAGTAAGCTTAAATCCAATGATTTTGGTTAACAAATATGGAATTCAACTAAAAATAATACTATTTGGAACACTAAACGTGCTCATTTTCATCGTAGCTAGGATGAAATCTATTAAATTCAATTGCATATATAACAACATATCTTAATTAATTAATAAATGGTTTGGATGAAAAATACCTTGAAATGACATATCAATTAAGAGCGAGAGAGTATACAAAAAAGCATAAATTCATTATAGCAGGTGAGTGAATGTAAGCCACCAGTATATGTACAGTGTTCAGAGAAGGACTAATTTCATGAATTTGTCATTATCTCAGCCTATGGCTCCGTATCAAATAAACAAACATATAATAGTTAATAAAAGAAGATAAAATTATAAAATTATTAAAGGCAGAAAATAGAAAAGGTTTCCGAGGAAGAAGCAGAGTCCTCAAAAACAAACATGCAATATAAGATTTCCCTATCAAGTATATTTATTGGACTGCGTAACCTTTTGAATGCAAATGGCTCCCCAGCTAAGTTAGCTTTAGCACCATTTAATCTTTTATCTGCATTATCAGATACAACAAAAGGACTAGACATAGGGAATTGATCAAATGTACACCTAGTATACACGCAATATACACCTAGTAAACACACATTATATATACCTAGTAAATGCACAACTTATATCAAGTACACACATTGTAAACACTAAATACACAATGTATATGACAAGTACAAAGTATACAACAAATGTATATGTTTTACAATTACAATAAATATACAAAAAAAACATTGTCAAGTATTATATTAATTTCATATTATCATTACATAATATAATACATACGGTGCACAACAAGTACACATATTGTGTACATCAAGTATACACATTGTATACACCAAATACACAATGTATATACATGTAGTACACACCATGTACACTGTGTACATCAAGTACACACATTGTATATACCAAGTATACATGATATATACGACAAGTACACAATATACAACAAATATATTTATTTTAAAATTATAATATATATACAAATAAATATTGTTAAGTATTATATTAATTTTATATTATCATTACATAATATAACACACACTATGTACAACAAGTACACACATTGTGCGCATTAAATACAGACAGTGTATACACCAAGTACACAGTGTGTATACAGTAAGTACAAGTGGTGTATACCACAAGTACACACGGTGTATACACAAAATACACGGTATACAACAAATATATTTGTTTTACAATTATAATAAATATACAAAAAAATATTGTTAAGTATTTTATTAATTTTATATTATATACATTGTGTACATCAAGTACACACTGTGTATACACCAAGTACATATGGTGTATACAGTAGGTGTACGCAGTAAACAAAAAATTTTTATAATAAATATACAAAGAAGTATTATTAAGCATTATACAACGAATCCAAAATGAATTGCTTACATTTCAACCGAATGAGAAGGATTTTCCTACTCGAATGGAATAAAACTAGTTAAGTTTAACCCTTTTAACTTACTATTAAAGAATTTTGTAGTTTAAGAAATAATACAAAATGAAAGAAATACTAAGAAATTGAAAAAAAAAGCACATACATATTTGTAACATGACAAATATTGTTGTTGTTTAAAGTACAGTTAGAAACCATATTACTGAAAATTTTTATTAATCTTAATTTTTTTATTCTATTTTTTCTCTAAACAAATTATTAAAAAGATCTTATATAAGTTGTACATTTAACTTTGTCATGATTTTATGAAGACACTCAACTATTAGAAGAAAAAAGAAAAAAAAAGTTAATCAAAAGAAAAAGATGAAATAAAAATGAAAGAAAAAGGCATGAGTAAGCATATTAACTTCCTTCTTAATTACCTTTGCCAGCTATCAATTTAGGCACTTTTAGTGTTTTGATTTATAAAATTGTCATTGCTATAATGGGGAATATGAGCTTAAAGACTTCAATAGAAAATACCATATTTTTTGTTTCCAAGGAAAAATGCTTGATAAAACCTAATAAGTTTTATCCGTAAAAGGAGAGCTGACAGTAGAAACGGCCGAGCCGATCGGATCGTTGGACCTACAAAAGGGAGTGCCCGATCGAAACCGGGCTTTAGCACTCCAAAACTTAAGTCAATAGCTTTATATAGAGAGTGATTTTAAGGAGAGAGAGTCTCAGATATTCAATACCTGGTGCCATTGTATTTTTGGCTACTTATAGAAGGTCTTTGGAGAGGTACTTGAGTACCTTGGGAGGTGATAACCGTCAGTCAGAGTAGGTGAGCGGTGATGTGACAGGAAGTAGATGAAGAATATGGGAGTCGGCTTGTATCAGTGGGCTAACAGGACAAGTTATCCCATCAGTTCGATCGGACATTACCCTTTCCTAATTTATCTTCTAACTCATGCCTTGTTTTTTGCTACTGGGCTTGGGCCCTGTCAAATGTTATTGGGCCATGCTTATTGGGCCTTTAAGAATGTATTTTCCATAGTTATCACTTATCCCCCCTTCGAACGGTCTGATCGGAAGATTTTTCAATTTTTTGGTGGGACTTTTGAATTAACTCGAATTTGATAAGTCATGTCTATTCATTTTGGACAGCCGCTATGTATTTATTATTGGTGAACATGTCAAGGGCAATGCTTCATTCTCTATAACCGCCCTTAGTGAATTGGAGGCACGTGGCGATCATCCAATGGATAAGCATTTGGAGTATTCTAGAAGCATTTTGCTTATAAATAGGCATTCCTATGGCGGGTTTTCTTATTTTTTAGTGATTCTTAGCGAAGCTCTACCAAATTTTCTACGTGAACTTTGCTATTTCAGCAACTTGGACTTTGCCCTTTCAGCAACTCCAGAATTTCTATAAGAATATCCAAGTAAGTAACTAACCCTTGCCTTTGATTTCTCTTCCTTACTCATAACTTCATAATTCCATTTTTACTTCTCCCCCTTCATTAAGATGACTTTGAGTAGCAACCAGCCTATAGATAAGAGTTTTCTTGAAGTTTATAAAGATTGTGAGGCCATGGCTCATCCTTTAAAACTCATAGGCGAGGCAGCGACTAAGATTTTTCTTTCTCAAAATAATCTTCCCACAGAAGTCTCTATGATGGCTTGGACTTTTATTTGTGAGAATATTAAGTGGCTCATTTGCCATTTATGGAGTTTGGGCACTGGGCCGAGGTTTCCCTTTGATGCTTTTGGGATTGCAACTCTCAGAGGTTATGAAATTGCCCCTAATCAGCTCCATCCGAACAAATAGAGAACAGTATCCTGTTTCAAGATCCTCTCGTGAGATAGAGAGAGTGACGCTGGCATTATCTCTAAAATGTTTGAGAAAGGTTTGAAAGATCAAGTGGTCGGTCGGTCTGCTTATGAAACTTTCGGGCAATCCGATCGCAGACCTGAACCTCGATGCCGCTATTGACATGGAGCGGGATCGTTGTAATTAGAGTGTGGAAGAAGCACACATATATATAATTATGCATTGCAAGTTTATGAAAAATATATCAATTAGAGAAATACTTATCTTTCATTTTCATAGTGCAGCTATAAATGTGATGGCTAAAGGAGACGATGTCGCTAAGCAATTAGCCGATCGAGCTAAGGCGAGAATTGAAGGAGATCATGCTACCAAGGAAGAGATGAGAGCTAAAAAGAGAAAGCTCGTGCCCTCCTCAGAAGCTCAAGCTTCCAATCCTTCTGCGACTTGGTAGCCACGGTAGATGCACGGGTTGTCACAAGAAATGAGGGATCTGTTCAAAATGTGATAGCAAGAATTGCCGAAGGGCGGGCCTCATCACTAGGAGAGGTTTTGAAAAATCACTTTGGTAATGGCTGGTCTATTGACAATAAGGCCGTATCAAATTATTTGTGCTGAGGTATGCTTCAATAGGGCAATTTTAAGGCGATGGGAAATCCTGATATACTATCCTGAGAGTACAGCCTTTTTCAGCAGCAAAGTCTAGAGGTATCTTTTCCATATTTTTGTTCTAAATAATTTCCATCAATTTCTCTTCATCTGACCGTTATTTCTTTGGCTAACCAACCCTTCTGGTTCCCCCTTTGACTTTTAGTTAATAAAGAGGGGTTTACGCTTGCACGGTGTGGCTAATCTTTGCAAAAAGAAATGGGAAGATTTCGATCAGGTAAGGAGAGAGACGAAAGATAAGTATGAAGCTGCTAGGAAAGAATCCTCTCATGATCGATCGAAAACCAAAAAATTAAAGAAGGAGGTCACTTATCTTTCACACATAATCATCTCATATTTCGGATAATAATCATGCATAAACATTAAAGAGTTAATCTAAGAACATGCAAATCATTAACTATGTCAAAACCAATTTTGAGTTATTTATTCAATAAACCAACAATCAATCTCAACACAATCAAAGATAAGAATATGCTTAAAACCAAGAAATAATCAACCGATATTGAAATTAAGCTCAAAACAAAGTCATAACAATGAAAATTTAAGATTTCAAGAATCCATTAGCAAAAGAAGAAAAATTACTTCCTAAACATATTTAAAAACTAAAGACAAAGCAAAAAAAATAATAAAAGCAAAATAACATAAAAACAAACTAAAGAAAAGTAAAGCTAAATTCTAAGGTTGATCCCCTAATTAATCTAATTCCTAAACTAATTCCCTTTCTTTGGTGTTTTAGACTGCTATTTATAGGCAAAAGATGTTGTGGATTCCTTCTCAAACTCTTAGAATCAAATAGGAAGTAATTTCTGCCCAAAATAGGAAGTTTGAGAATCCTTCACGAAGTGGGAATTGCCATCACGTGGCCATGTGTTTCCTAGTGTAAATTCACACGTGGCCATGTGTTGCATTTGGTCTTTCTCACACGTGGCCACGTGATTTCCTCTTTTGTTTCACACGTGGTCACGTGTCCTTACTTCATTCTTCAAAAAAAACTCTTTCACGTGGCTACGTCTCCTTCTTCATTCATTTTCACGTGGCCATGCATCAATCTTCTGGACCTCACGATCACTTTCTCGCATAAATTTTCCATATTTGCAGTTTTGGCCTAAATTTTTGTCTTTTTTATAATTAAGTCCTTTTTCTTGCAAATTAACCCTGAAAAACACCAAAATTTATAATTAACTCTAAAAACATAAAACTAACAAACTAAACTCAAATTCAACCTAATTAACACAAAATTAACCTAATTAAACACCTAAAAAAATACTAAAAACACTATATAAATGACCATTATCACTGGTAAATAAGACTGGTTATACTTTTGGCTCGATATAGACGTCAAACTTAACAAATAGTCATCATCCAATTCCGATCGAATTTATTCTTTGCAAAAGTAAGGAGTTTCATCAAATGGAGAAAAAAAAATATCCTACAAATATACATTTAAACCAAACAAACAAAGAAAAGAAAACATACCTTTTTTCCAAAGATGGAGAAAAAAGGAAAATGAGCCTACTTTCTTTAATGAATGTTAAGTTGTACATGATTATACTCAATACTTCTTCAGAAATGCAATATCCTGGCTTCTGGAGATGCTTGAGCCTTCAAGGATCCTGGGTCTATAGGTATTGGAGTTGGTGTGAGCTTTCCCTTTTTGGCGTTTCCCGTGCTTATACCTGTTTCTTCAAGCACAAGAGTAATCATATTAAGGGCTCTTGTCTTTTTAAGTTGCGTCTTTTAGAGACTTTTTGTTTGTAGGCAGCGATCGCGGCGTAGGCCTCTTTCCCTTGCTCTTCTATTGCATCCGAATGTTGGCATCTATTTGATCGGCATATAAGTCGGATCATTATATGAGGGTTGGATCATGTGGTGTACTCCATCGTTTGGATAAAGAATGCCTGGTGAGCCACCAAAACTTGAATGGAAGCCTACTAGACCTCCCTTTAGTCATGCCAAAAGTCCAGTACGGATCATCCTACCATCATGGCCTCCTGCACTGGTACGGATCATCCTACCATCATGGCCTCCTGCACTGGTACGGATCATCCTACCATCATGGCCTCTTGCACTGGTACGAATCATCCTACCATCATGGCCTTTTTTTAGTGCTTGATTGTGGCAACATATGCTTCTCTGGATGCCTTTTGATCTCCCCTCAGGACAACGATTCCTCTCCTAGTTGGGATCTTCATTACCATGTATCAAATGCTAGTGATAGCTCCAGTTTGATAGAGTAGAGGCCTGCCAACAATGGCATTATAGGCAAGAGTCATATCAATAACCATAAAAGTTACCTTACAGGTGTAGACTGAAGCCTCCTAGCCAAGTTCGACTAAAAGCTCGATCGACCCTGCCACTAGAACGGTAGCATTGCCAAGTCCTATGAGTGGTGTAGCGTTTGATTTAAGTTCTCCAATTGGGAGACTCATGGCTTCATAAGCTTGGAGGGTAAGCATATTTACCACGCTTCTATCGTCCATCAATATCCTCCTTACGTCAAAGCTGTTGATTCGTGCCCTGACTACAAGGGCATCCTCATGAGGGAACAATACATCACGCACATCATCATTGGATATGGTGACTGGGGTTAGCCATTCGGATGTCTGGGTGATATAAACACCTTTGCCCTTTCTTGATTTGGCGAGATCCTCTCCGTAAGATGATCCGCCAGTGATCATATTTATGTCATCGGCATATGGTCGACCTGAATCCACGTTCCTTAGCCTTCTTTGCTCATCATCATCGTCATCATCAAAATCATCTTTCCTATAGTCCGACTGTCTGCAAGGTCTTTCCCCTCGGGTCGGACTTACGAGCCTTTTGAGGTGCCCATTTTAGAGGAGTCGCTTAATTTCTTCTTTTAGCTGGTGACATTCATCAGTTGTATGGCCGACATCATTGTGGAATTTGCAGTACTTACTATGGTTTCTGGTCCTTTTTTTCTGCTTTTCTCGTCCATCTTTCTTGGCCAGTTGACCTTTTGATTATTCTCTTTGATCCACATCAATACTTGCATGGGATTAGTGTTGAGTGGGGTGAAAGCCCGAGTTTGCTGACTAGTATGCCGGTCTAACCTTGATCGTTCTGCCTCCTTTCTCTTTCCTAAATTTCTTGAGGTGAAAGCTCTCTCCGAGCTCCCTGCAATTCGTCCAGATGATGGAGCTCGATCGAATGATCGTCCATCTGGGTGTCGTAATCTGTCCACAACGTTGCTCCTTCGACCTCGGTTAGACCTCAGGGCATCATCCAGTTGAATATGTTGTCTAGCTCTCTCCATTAAATCGGAGAATCTGACGAGCTACCTTGTTGTGATTGATTCAAATAGTGGCCTATCAATAGTGCCATTGGCTAGGGCGGTGGACACCATCTCCACGCTTACATTCCTTAC
Organism: Excoecaria agallocha; assembly: GCA_037975025.1. Classification (NCBI taxonomy): domain Eukaryota; kingdom Viridiplantae; phylum Streptophyta; class Magnoliopsida; order Malpighiales; family Euphorbiaceae; genus Excoecaria; species Excoecaria agallocha. Next base: position 10,481,757 of record CM075815.1, read on the forward strand.
CTTCGACATTGTGGCTTGGAATCTATCAATGTAGTATCAAAGACTTTCACTGGTCCGCTAGTAGAGGTTGCACAGATCACTCACAGACTTTGGCGCTCATGTCTGCACGATAAATCATGTAGTGAATAGCTCCTTTAATTGTCGAAAGGAGGTGATTGAACCTTGTGGGAGCTTATGGAACCATATGAGAGCGTCTCCTCCCAGCGTGATAGGGAATATCCTGCACCTGATCCTTTCGTCATAGGTGTACACCTGCACTTTTGTTAGATATTCAGCAAGATGAGTAGCAGGATCAATTTTACCTGTATACCTATTCATTATCACGTCTCTCTATCTAGGGGGTAGCTCTGACTCTGTGATTTCCCTACAAAATGGTGAGGCCATGTTGCCACAGGTGTTGTCCTTAAATACTCTTTTTTTGGAGCCCATCAGGCAAAACCACCTGAGCTTCTGCTTGAACCATTTGTCTTCCTTGCTCAAGGCAATCGGGGTAAATTCATCTCATCGTCCCTTGGTGTGGCTGCGATTCAGTGTGCATATGAAAAACAAATCATCCCCAATGGACGAGGTGGAGGATCTACTAGGGGTGTACGGGGAATCCCTACTTGAGGATATCGTGCCTTTCCCTTATCATACCTGCCTGGTGTTCTGGCGCTCATCCTCCTACTATCATGAGCTCTTGGCTCGTCGACCATGTAATCGATTTCATGGCCCCTTTTATAAGTTCTGGGCATTTTTCCCTTCTTCAAAGTTTGGACTATGCTTTTAGTGAAGTCACTAAGAATGGCGCATATGTCCCTAAAGGTGATAGGGGTATCTTTCAGTTGTCTCATGACTGCGGTGTTGGAATCTGAGGGAAGGTTACCCCTAATAAGTGATCCAAGAGATCTCTCTCTTCTTCCTGAGGAACCGAATCTGCCTTGACTGGTGAGATCATGGTCTTTAGGAGTTGGATTCCTGCCAGATCTTAGATCTGTCATGGCTCTCAATGAAAGCACCTTTTATCCATAAAAGGAGAGCTGACAGCAGAAATAGTCGAGCCGATCGGATCACTGGACCTGTAAAAGGGAGTGCCCGGTCGGAATCGGGCTTTAGCACTCCGAAGCTTACGTCAATAGCTTTATATAGAGAGCAATTTTAAGGAGAGAGAGTCTCAGATATTCAATACCTGGTGCCATTGTGTTTTTGGCTACTTATGGAGGTCTTTGGAGGGGTACTTGAGTACCTTGGGAGGTGATAACCGTCAGTTAAAGTAGGTGAGTGGCGATGTGAGAGGAAGTAGATGGAGAGTATGGGAGTTGGCTTGTGTTAGTGGGCTAACAGGATAAGTTGTCCCATCAGTCCGATCGGACATTACCCTTTCCTGATTTATCTTCCAGCTCACGCCTTATTTTTTGCTACTGGGCTTGGGCCCTGTCAAATGTTATTGGGCCATGCTGATTGGGCCTTTAAGAATGTATTTTCCATAGTTATCAATGCCAAAGAATAAATAAAAAAGAAAAAGCATTTTGATGTAAATCACATGTTAGAATTGCATAGAGACCATATGTAAATCACATATTTAAATTTCATATATGCATAGACCACTTACATATACTTACAAATGGACTATAACTATATATGTAATTCTAATTTAAAAAGAACATGTAATACTTACAAATGTACTATAACTATATATGTAATTCTAATTTACAAAGAACATGTAATACTTACAAATGGACTATAACTATATATGTAATTATAATTTACAAAGAACATGTAAGAAAAGAAATAGATAGTCAATTTGCCATTTGTAAATTAAAAAAATTATAAGATTAGAAAATGATGAAGTAATATCTACTAACCTCAAACTCAAAAATAATAACCAAAGTTTTGAATTTATATTCAACAATTGTGACATAATCCAACAATTCATTGAATTTATATTCATGAATTCATACATAAATTCAGTGCTACAAAAAACCAGTTTTGAACCCAAGAACAGTTGCAAATTCAATATTGGCTTACAAATAAAATCGTGGACCTTGTGCAGACATGATCAGTATAAAGAGACCCATTATAATAAAATGCAATTGGCTATTGGTTAAAAAAAAAGATAAACACGCTTCTTCATAGCAAAATTGATGATGCACTTCAGATGAAAACCCAAAGCAAAAGTGTTGCTAGCATATATCTCTAATACCACTACATTAAGATACATTGAACCCTGATTTTTGCAAACAACTATTTGTTAGAAATCATCAAATAAAATTAGCATGCACCTCAAGACTGAAAGGAAAAATTCGCGAGTAGAAAGTCTATCGATCTGTACTTGGTTGTTGCTTTAGATATCTCATCATTCGCAAGGCAATTAACTAATTCAAAATTCCACTACCTGTAAATGGGTAAGCAAAAAAATCACAGACAAAACAAATTATAATGATAAAAAAAAGTCCATGCGCAGAAGCTTAAACACACTTATATAGGTCCTAACAACTGCATTCCAAGATATGAAAATGGGACTAAAACATGCTCTCAATCTCAATTATGCAAGAAAAATTGTGCTCATTCTCCTCAATAGTCTATGTCAATTACTAGGTTGTGAATATGAAATTAGGTATCAATCTGAAAACTAGTAATTCAAAATAATTAATTACAGAGGACTAAATTTCTAGGCAAGAAATGAGATAAAATATGAAATCAAATAGCTAACTAGGCATCATATGGTATGAAAAAATTATCAGTAGACTATAGAATTTAAGCGACACTACAAAAAGAGAGGAAAAAAATTGTATTAGAAGAAGAACCACATAACACGGTTTCACTTTGTATGAAAGAAGTTTAACAGCAAATCTAGCATGTAAGAACTGTAAAAGCAAGGAATTCACACATTTGTTTCATATTAGTGAACTATCCAGCAAAAATACCGAAATCCCATTCATAAAACTTAATAGCATATTTCTAAACATTAGTTTACCATATAAAATGATATCCAAAAGCAATTTTCACATCAAATTCTACATCTTAAAATTACTTGTTCCAGCATCCAAAAACATAGGCTATTATCAAAATCTATTTCTGGCACCATCCAAAGAAAGTGAGTCAAGTAAATCCACATGCCTATTCAAGAAACAATATAAAGGATAACGAAGAAGCATCTTTGACCAGAACATGAGAAAATCACTACATTTAGCTAAGCTATAAAACTAGTTTCTTTCGCACATATTTGCCTGGACTACAACTCAAAATCATCCTCAATTAATCGCGCAAATTACTGAAGGACAACACCCAAAATCATATTCACATAATTACCAATAAAATTGAACAATTAAACCAGAAGTTCTTTCTCTATTCACACTCAACAACCGATCTTGTAAATTTGTTCAACCCAAATCAAACCTAGATTTAACATCAATGACTGTACATAAAGATAAACTCGTGCAAAATTGAAACTTATGAATTAAGAAATTGGGAGTGACAAACCAGGGAGCTCCAATCAAGAGAAAAGTAGAGCTTGACATAGCTATTAACGTGTCTTTCTTAGCTAAAAATCTAAGCAAAAACCACCACTATCCCTTCTCTTTTCGGTTTCTTTCTCTGGAAATAGAAGAAGAAGCTTCGGCCAAAGGAAAGAAATCATGGATGGAGGAGATGCCATATCAATTGTAAAAAAGTTGTATTTTCTGAAAATACAAGTTGTATTTTTGTTAGTAAAAATTTGAAAAATTATATTAATGAAAAAATTAGGGAAGTGTTGTATTTTTTGTTATTTTTATTTTTTTCTGTATATTTTTGTAAAAGGCCCAAAAAAACCTATTAAGCCCATGGACTTAATTTAAATATGCTTTAAGCTAATAAAAGCCCATCACAACAAAACAAAGCCCCAAAAGATAAGTTAAGGCCTAATAAAATAAAAACATCATAATGAATTAAAAATAAGTCAGCATGCAAAATACAAACAGTGAGTTGCCCAAAATTATGTTTCTCACTTAGTTTTCAATGTCTCGAAATATTTCATGCCATATAAAATTCTTTTCATATTAAAATTGCAATATTTATTGGTCTTCCAATGATAACCCGTGCACACATCAGTTTATAATAGCAACAAGTCATTTTTTTATAAAATCATTTAACTGTAATTTTTCTTGCAAGGCCCTGAACCCATCGCATAACCCTTTAAGTAGGGGTGTGCAAATGGTCGACTCGGTTCAGTTTTGGATCAAACTGAAAGAATCGAAAATCAAAATTTTTAAAATAAAAAACCAACCCGAAAATCGAACTTTTTAAAACTGAAATCGAATAAACTGAATTAATTTCAATCGGTTCGGTTCGGTTCTAAATCAATGGGCTTTTTAATTGGGTTTTTAAATAATATGGGCCCACATAAATCACACACTATTTAGCAAAAGAAAGAAGCATCAAAAAATAAAACAGCTAGATCATAATAGATAAGGAGAAGAAAGAAAAGGGATGGTGATGCCAAATTAAAAAGGCAAAAGGATTAAATTAAACAAATATGGGTACATCTGAATGCAAAAGCCTTATATCTTTAATACATAAAATACATAATGACAGGGAATTAATTCTCATATATTTCAAGCAAACCCATATCCTTCAAAGAAAGAATTATCCCAAAAATACAACCAATGCAAAAACAAATTACCAGTTCTTGCAGATCCTGAAAAAGTAAAATGGAATAGGGCCATCACCACCAACATGCGTAATGGTCAATGTGAATCTGCTCTTTGAGTATTTAACTCTGTGCCTTATCGAATCATTGTCTCCTACAACGCAATGGCAATTTTGATCTTGCACGAGAATTGTTTAATGAAATGCTCGAGAGAGATCTGTTTTCTTGGAATGTTATGCTTCGTGGGTATGTCTGTAATAGGAATCTTATGCTAGTTCTTTGTGCTTGTTGAAATTACCTAAATAAACAAAAAAAAAATAGAGGGCTTTGCTTGTAAAGAATGAAGACTCAAAATCTAGATTCAAACCCAAACAAATTTAATATACAAGTAGAATTATAGAAAGAGAGGCAAAACGGAGACACCTCACTGGATTGAGGTTTTTCCATTTATAGAGGTCCAACGTGGTCCAGATCCTCATATTGAGCTAAATCGAAGAAGTGGAAATGTAGAGGAAGGAAGAGGGAGGAGGTGGTTGCGCAATTAGGATTAGGAAATTAAACACAAATACGTATATGTATGTATATATATATATATATATATAATGAGCCAAAATGATGTGTTTGGATAACTTTAGTCGATTCCGGTTCCTTCGAATTTTCAATTTCAAAAATCGAATCGAACTGATAAAATTAATTTTTTATTTCGATTTAAAATCAAAAGAACTAAAAATCAAAATAATCGAACTAAATATATCAAAGTTTACTCGATTCGGTTTGGTACACCCCTTTAAGATAAGAGGAATTTACACAGTTTACCACTTTTTCAATCCTATTTTTTAAAGGGGAAAAGGTAAAGGGCTCAAATTGAGTCACTCAATTAGGGATAGATAAGTAATTGTACATTTTGATAAATTTAAAGTGACGTAAATAACCTTTATTTATTGGAAGCCAACCAAAGCCGAGCCATATTTGGCTCATAAAAGGGGATTTCATTTCAAACATCCCAACTTACATAGACCTACTCTATTTTTAGCAGTAGGGAGCGAAGCAAAAGTTATCTTCGAGATAAAGCAAAGGACGTTCACCGTCTCTCTAATATTTTGAATACATCCTTTTGTTATATGCTGAAAATATTTTATCCAGGATGAACAAAGCAAGGAAGATGAAGATGAAGTTCTATGTTGTTTTTAAAGGCAAAGAAACTGGGATTTACATGTCATGGAAAGACTGCTCGCGTCAAGTATTGGGTGTCTCTGGTAGTCTGTACAGATCATTCGAATCTTACAATGAAGCTAAAGATGTTATGATGAGGTATAAAAATTTAGAATGCCAAAATTTTAAAAACCAAGAAAATATTCGTAATACAAAAGTCACTATAGGTACTTCGTCAAGTGTTAGTTGCTATGAGTCAATTGCATGTAGAGACAATGGTAGAGGATTTCATGAGTCTCATAGTATAGAGACGGTATAGTCCTTTGTCGCCGGTATGTTTGTTGGAATGCAAATCAATTTAATGAAAAAGCAAGAGAGTGATTAATTGACTCAAAATGTAATGGTTGGACTTTTGTGATCCCCATGGATAATTGAATCAAGTTTGTTAGTTGTAATATATTGTTTGTGTCAATTTTATCTTCTGTTTGCATATTGTGTAGTAAGGATCTACTGTATCTTTATATAGAGATCGATCATCCTTGCAAGTCAATGGAGAAAGAGGAGCCATGTCTCTGTAGGTGGGTACACTAGGCTCGCCATTTAGGAATAGAGTGTATACCGTTGTCCAAAGTGAATGTAGTATACTCCCTCCTTTCGTGATTAGGATATAGTATTATATTTAAAAGTAAATATATAGTATTAAAAAAAGCAAGCGAATACAACATATTAAAAATTGAAATCACCGTATTTACTCCCTGTATCTATTGCACTCAAAGTTTCAACGCAATAGCAAAATATGGTTCTTCCACTACGTTGAATTAGCATTTGACAAAATTCATTTCAATGTATTCGATTTGCATTTAATGGTACATTATATGATCATTTTGAAAGCTTTACAAAATGTTAAGAAAATTAGAAGATTGTTCAAAATTTTAACTTTTGACTCAAATGGATATAGTTTTGTTCAGCTTTGGCAAACTGAATTCACAGTACTTACATTTTGTTTCAATTGCATACAGTGCATTTTTCCATTGCAGTAGTGAATATAATTTATTGTTTATGTTATAACATAATACATTGTATTAAACAAATTGAATACTGATACGTTGGATTATCGTTGAAAAAATTTTTATTAAATGCCTTCAAATTATATAAAATGATGCATTATTTTATAATTTCCCTATTATATTAATATAGATAGTTAGAAAATAATAAAAAAAATTAAAGATTATAGGAAAATTAAAATTTCCCTAATATACTAATAAAATAAGTTAGCAAATAATCAAAATTTTAAAGATTAATGGAAAATTAACTTCGTTACGGAATAGTTATTTTTAGGTTCGATCATTGCGTTAGCGAATGATCCACCAAATTAAAGCTACAAATCTTTTCAGTTTGTTTTGAACTAATTGGGCTAACGAAATACATAGTATTTTCATATTGTTGTACTTGCATACAGTGCAATCGATAATTGCATTATCGAATATAACTAATTTATTATGTGTTAACAGAATACAATGTAATAAAGAAAATAAATAAGGATAACGTTGAATTAAATAATACATTATATTAACTATTTTGCAGAAAATAGTAATAAATAATGTTGGAAAGTATTTAAAATAAATTTGACATTAATAAAGAAATTAACTTTCGAATGAAATGGATCAATCCAATAATTTTACTTTGATAAAAGTTTATACATTCTATTAAATTAATCGAACTTAAGAATACAATACATTGTGTCAATTGGAATCGAAATTCGAATAACTGTCGTTGCCTAGTATCCCGAACCTTTAATGCGACGATGAGGCATCTTGTAAATAAAATTGGAAAAAACGCATTAGTATGTTGTAAATATTGGGGAAAAAAACTCATTATATAAGAAATTACTTTGAATTACTTGCCATAGGTTAAAAGAATGTAAAGAGTAATTAATATTTAAAAAATATATGCATTATTGTAATAAATGAATTTAAGTAAAAAATTACACTAATATAGGAATAAAATAAATAAAGAAATGGCAATCATAAATTAATTAAGCTAATTAACAATGTGATAGAAAATAATAAGAAATACATTAATATTATTTAAATATTATAATATTGATCAATTCAAAATAGTACTATATAGAAATATAATATCAATGACTATATAAAAACAACTATATAAATTAATAATAAAATAAAGAATGCATAAAAAATATAATATTACTGTATAAATGAACGATATTTGAAAAAAGTTGGTAAGAAGATTTGAAATGAAATAAACAAATAAGGTAAACTAATTAATGAATGAAAATTAAAATATATTATACCAATTGAAATAAAAAAGCAAACTTAAATTTTAATAGCGGTTTTCGTCATTCGCATGATCAATGTTTGAAGTCCATTTTTATATTTGGGTAAAGTTTATACATTACAGTCAATTAATGAAGCATATGAATACAATTTATTCACTTTGTTTATGTCAATGTATATGCATTGTTTCCACTTTAAGAACAACTGAATATCTTATATTATAATTGCAAGATTTGTCCCAACATATACTACATTGAGGCAAATGATAATGGGCTTACAGTTCAAAACAATTTGGGCCTTTACATTATTGATTTGAATTTACATTACTCAGGGTCCAAGACAATTTTTATCATCGAGTGCAACATTAATATTGGTTTTGATAAATTGCAGGCTTTTGTTAGGCTGAATTGAGGAGTAGACAGGTAAAGTTACTGAAAATTCTCAAGTTACTGGTAATTGACTTTGCCTTTCTGGATCTTCTTACAGAATTTAAGAATGGGGTTGGTTTTGATGTGAAATGCAGGACATACTATTAGTGAAACTGTTGTGGTCCGGTACGAAGTGAACAGGAGAGTTAATGGAGACAATGCAAGCTAAATCTTCTTCTACAAGAGCAATACACAGTACTGATGTAGGGACTTTTTTAAATCAGTTTACATTAAATACGTTATTTTTTATTTGTTCATGTCATAACCGTGGTGATTAGTTGTTTGCTTAATTGGATTATGTTGCTTAGATTAGGCAAATATTGGCATAACTTGATATTAGCAAATAAGAAAACCATGACATAAAACCTGATTGTTTGGAAAAAGTTATTGTCAAATAAGTTCTACATAAACCATGACATTGACTTTTGAAATTAGCAATCTAAAATTCAGCATCTGGAAAGGCATCAGCATGTCCATCATTGTTCTTCTTTGTGCACGATAAAGATGAGTAATTGGATATTAAGATGACAGGGTCTGCTCGTTTGTTGGAACGGCAGTTAGTAACCCTGTCGAACAAGCCAATGAATATGTCATACGTCTCAAGCAACGGTGCATCATCCAATATTTTCTCACAGATATAATCAGATCCAATATCCGCAGCAAGCCTTTTGATTAGCTCAGCAACTTCATTCCTGACGGAACTAATCTTTTCCCTTGCTGCATTGTACATCGCCTCTAAGCTTGTAGGTGAAGCAGGCAGAGAGGTGTTCCTTTTGATCATCTTTTCTGGAGTCTTGTCCATAGTGGCGATTATTGTGAATACGGTGGATGGAAGATGAAAGATATGTGATATTGGTTGATGTATGTATATATAATGGCCAAGAGCTTCTCCGTGCATGGGCCGCTATGGGATAGGCTATGATTATAGATGCCACGTATTTGTGCACTAATAATGAAGTATAAGTTGCAGTATAACTTTTCAATGTGCATACAGCTGCATTGAAATAAGCGAATAAGAGGATGATGACGTAAGCATAAATGTGGGGTTGAGTCAAATGTTGTGAAGTTGTACATAATTAGGTGCCAATTCACCAACCATGTGCTGCTTGTATATGGGTTGATCAACGGCAATGATTTGATCATTGGGTTTTTATCTTTTTCGTTTTATCAAATAGAAAAATATGAATGGTTGGAAAGCTCATTTCATTTGATAAAAAACAATCAGCTACAGTTTACATTTGGGGAAAATTTGTTATGTAGCGAACAATATGATTTTAATTTGAAGTCTATGTAATACGTTAATAAATAAAATTAAAAATACATGTGTAAAATTCATAATACCATTTCATTTGGAATCATGCATGAGTAAGAAAAAAATTAAAATGTGAATAAGTGCAAAACATATACGAAACAGGACAAATTTTTACGATTAATGAATCGATGGACACAGTTACGGTCTGTAATTATTATATATTTTTGTTAATGATTTTGGTTTAGATTTTTAAGTACTGATTAACCGTTCATATACAATTTTTATTATTAGATGGTTCATATATATTAAAATGTGTCAATTTCTCTAAAAATTTACATAAAATAATACTTTAAATATATTTAAATAATAAATTTCTTTTGATACCTTAATTTTTTTCCTGTAAAAGTTATATAATAGTTAAAACATGAATTTATATTATGTCATTCTCTTAAATTTTATAGTAATATTTATATATTGTATCAAATTAACATTTATATATGTTGTATACTTATCATTTGATATAATTAAATAAATTTATGTTCATCCATAAATCATATTTAAACTCCTCATTTTGTAACTAATGTATTTACTTTTTAACTCATGCATTTACTTTATAATTCATGTGCTTATGTCTTCTTATGTAACCTAGATTCCGATCCCAATAAATGGAGGCTTCTTCCACGAAATACATATGAGAAATAGCTAATAAGAGAATACTTATTTTCTCCCCAATAATCTATAAACTCATTATATTGTCTTTATTCTTACATTCTATTCTTATCATATAATTTTCGTATTTTATAATTGTGTTCATATTTTACTTAATAGTATTTAATTACATTTTTTATGATTTAGATTTTATGTTATAACGTTTATTATTATCCAAAATTTGATTTGACTTATAATCAAACACAGTAATTTTCAATAAATATAAAATTTACTAATTATATAACATTAGATATTAATTTATAGCACATGAATGTTGGCTACTAATGTAATATGCCTCATCGGTTGGAGAGGAAAACGAAATAGTCCTTATAAGGCTATCGATACATCTCCCTTGCAGACGCATTTTAAAACCATGAGGGCCTCGGCTCAAAGCGGACAATATCTGCAAGCGACCATCTGGGGACGTTACAAGTAAATTATATTTTATTTCGTAATTGATTGTATTAAATGACTTTACACATTTGAAATTGAATTGAACTCTGTGTAATTCCTAATAAAGCCTGAAATGTCTTTATCTGTAAGGAGGAGAGCTGGCAGTTGAGGGTGTCCGATTGGATGGTTGGACCTGCAAGAAGGAGTCCCTAGTCGGACCGGGCTTTAGCACTCAGAAAGCTTAATTTAGTAGCTTTTAGAGAAATAGTGCTTAGAGATAGAGTCTCAAAAATTAAATACCTAGAGCTGTTGTGTTTTTTGCTATTTATAGGAAATAAAGGAGGGCTACTAGAGTACCATGGGGACTGATAACCAACAGTTGGAGCAGGTGAGCGGTGATGTGATAGAGAGCAGGTAGAACGTATGGACGTTGGCTTGCATCAGTGGACTAATACAAAATGTAACACCCTTACTGTAAGAGTCTTATCAGATTAAGCAATTGGTCAGAAATATTTGTTTTTTTTTAAAACAAGTTTGTGGCCATCATGTTTTGGCCAAAACCAATTGTGCCGACTTTAATTTCATTTTCTTTATATTTTTATTTATTTTATTTTTATATATTTTATATATATATTTATCAATAATTTTACCATTTTAGCCTTAAAAGCTTTTTCTCTCACTTTCGAAGCTCCTACTAATTTTAAAATTGATTCCATAATTTTTATCACATTAAAAATAAGTGAGATATAAATTTTCAGCTCAATCAGAGTCTGTTATGAGCCCAATTTAAATTTATCAGTTCGATTCGACAACTACCGGTGTCATAGTAAAATTCAATTCTCGTTACCAAAATATTCAACATAAAAATTCATGAAGACTTGCAAAATTTGGCAATATTTGGAGTTCATTTACTATTTTTTAAAAAAATTACACAAAATCAAGTCACCTTCCCTATTAGGAAATTGACTTGCTACCTTTTTCATATTTTTGACTTTCAGGTATACTTTTCAGCCCGATAAATACTATTTATTATCGAAAAATAATGTTCACGGCTAAACCAATATTGAGGCCATTACAAGGATGTGGTGTCCCATCAGTCCGATCGGACATCACCTTCTTGTCTTGTCTTTCCAGTTCACTCTTTTTCCTTTTTTGTTAATGGGCTTAGGCCATGCGAAGTGAACATGGGTCTACTTGATTGGGCCTTTGGAAATATTTTTTCCATAGCTATCAATTCCAATTGTATAATTTTATGTTATAAATTATAATGGTTAACCGAAAAATTTGGATTAAGAAAATCAAAAAATCGAAATCAATGGAAATGGTAAACCAAATGTAATGGATTGGACCGGTTAATGGTTAGTTATTTGAAGAAACCACTCTTAATGTTATGATTAATTTTATTGCACCTGCACAGGTTAACCGGTCCATGCTCAACACTAAATGCATAGGATAAAAGTTAGAATACAAAACTATGGTTTGAGAACATTTTGTGTTTCAACGTGATTACATTGTATGTCTTTAGGTTAGAAAGTCGGATCCTGGGGACTATTGGGCAGCTGGGATTTCGCAAGAAATAGGAGATCGGAAAATGCCTTGGTACTGTAGTGTAGTCCGATTTTGCTGACTTTGGAGTAGGTCTTCCAATAGCCGATTAAACTGCTTGGTTGTTAGGTTGATGGTGGAACTGGGGTTTTGAGGAATAGTTGGTGAGAAGGGCTGGAGGTTGTGAAGCCGCAGGTAAGTGATTGTTTTGTGGAGGTGGGGATGGGTTTGTGCCTGAGCAATGATGGCTGACAATGCAACAATGAGAGATTGAGTGGTTTGTGGGGTGATGTTGGGAGTGATGATTGGGATAACCATGGCAAGGGAGGCAAAGTTGAGGTCGTTGGACTGAGGAAGAAACTGTTGCATTCCAGATGGGGTGGGGTTGTCTGCTTGGTTTTCTTATTGGGAAGAGATTGGATTGATCTATGAGAAAAGTTCATGTTCCACGCTCACCGCACCAAATGATTACAGGTTTAATGAGAATGCTACTTTCGAGGGTCAGCTACAAAAGAAATGAAGGTCCGATGGGTTTTTAACAAGGAAGTATCCGATCGCTGACCGATCGGATAAGAGGTTTTTAGGCACTGGGGCCCTTGTCCCGCATTCCCGATGTTAGGAGGATCCAATTTGGCACTGTGAATATTGTTTGCTTTGGGCCGGAGCCCTCACGGCTTTGTTTATGGAGTGCTTCCCCAAAATACATCCACAGGGAGGAGGTGTCCATGGCCTTATAAGGTCCACTTTCAACTCATCTCCAGCCCATGTGGGATATGAGTTAACGTGCGTTATCAGGCGGTAAAGTTATAATTCTTGTTATCAAAAGTGTATTTTTATCTAATAATGAAAATCCATGCATCTTTTCTACCTGTTTTCCCTCTTTTTATAGGTGTTGTTGACGTGTTTTTAGGAGGCAGTGGGATGAGGTTCCCATTACTCTCGGGCACTAACTCCTCTTCTTCGGTTCTCGAGGAAAATATGGAGACAGGATAACTGCATTCCCATCGTTGTGTCTGTGCCTCTTGTTTCCAACTGAACTGTGACTAATACAAACAATTCAGTTGACTTGCATCATTGGCCGGTGTGGGGAAATATGAGATAAGCGAATTACCTAGCCTTGTTGGAGATATCAGCTTCAAACTATAACTTCGCTTACGTTATCATACTGTATTCACCAAAATAGCTATGCATACAATCTTTAACCCGAAATCATCATTTCGGACATTGAAGAAAGTAATTTTGGTCTAATTTCGCTGATTGTAACACGCTTGAATGTGATGTAACAAACTTAGTTTAGGTGTCTTCGTACTGATTTATACAATATTTTTTTAGTGTCAATGGTATTATTTTGTAATCCAATGATGTGTACTTATTAAATTTGTCTTAACCTTCTATTCAAAGTGATTAATCAATCCTTGTTTTGTTATAATTGAAAAAGTTTTTTTTATTTCTCAAATGTAAATTTAACTATTCATAATTGATAGATCGCGTGCAGACCGATCGGGTAAGAGGTATTCGGGTGCTAGGGTCCTCATCTTGCATTTTCGATGGTGGGAGGATCTAATCGGGGAAGACCGGATCGGGCTCTATGGATATTTTCCGCTTTGGGCCTGGATCTTCACGGCTTTCTTTATAGGGTGTTACCCCAAAATGCATCCACAGGAAGATGGTGTGCATGGCCTTATAAGTTAGTATCTAATTTACATTTATATTCTCATACATAATATGTCAATATAAATTTGTATCTAATTTACATCTCACATATTACCAATCATTTTTTAAAATATTAACAGTTTATTCAAAATAATACATTTAATGTTAATTTGATAATTGTATATCAACAATAGTTTTTTTACTTGTAAATTCATTATCGAATATAAAATTTCTCAACACCTAAAATTTTCAATAGTTTATTATCCATTTTAGCAAACATTGTTATAGACACATGTTATACACTATAATCACATTCATAAATTATATGGGCAATTTATTGAATTTTATAACTTTGTAATATAATTTTTTTAAAATGATTTGATGATCTTCCAGATAATGCCCTATGCAAAATCCAGTAGGCTTGTTCATGAACGTTGTTGACTCGTATTATGATCAACCAAAGTAGATAAGTTGTTTCATTATATTAAGAGTGGCCTCACATTTCCCGAAGAGAAAAGCCTACTTTCCCAAGCATAAAAGCTAAACTAAAAGGGCTACAGGCTACTTTGAATAATTAATCTCTCATTGTCTAAATAATTTCCACTTTCCCATCCCATCGACTATCTCATTTATCAAATCTGGGAGTTTCGTTCATACTAAACGCTTCCGGCTTCCATAGAAGGTGCTTGCAAACTTCATTCTCATCTTACATTTGTATATCAAATCAAATTGAGAGAAAAGCTAACCATGCCAACGCGTTTTGAAGTTTATATAACTGATGAAATTATGCAATTTGGAGCCATGGTATGATAATATCTGTTAAATTATTTAACATTGCCATATATCCGATATTAAGATTATATTATGCCTAATGTAGAAGTAAATCTTAAATTTGGTTTTGTTAAATTTTTTTTCTATTTATTATATGTTTTAGCTGCTACCCGAAGAAACTCTGAGTGAGTTTCATAGTCTCAGTATGATGATTGTCGAGCTAAGATACCTATCATGCTAATCATTCAACGTTAGGGTCCATTTCACAAATCGACGAGCTTTAATGTACGATGGCTTGTAACTATTCTTCAAAAGATACAAAATAAAGTCAAATTATAAGTGTATTTTTTTTCATCATGCATTATGCTTCCATGTATTGGTTTTGAACATAGACGAAGGCAATGTGGAGTATTCGGATAAATGTAGCGTTGGTATGGAACGAACAACGAAATTTTTACCAAGTTTCCATCCAGGCCTAGGTAAAGTGAATTATTTAATTTTTTTCCTTTATTTAAATTTCGTTGCCGCAATTTATGCTTTTGAACTAATATATATATATATATATATATATATATATATATATATATATATATATATATATATATATATATATATATATATATATATATATATATATATATATATATATATATATATATATATATTATTTTAATAACTAAAATTTTGTTTGTTCTTGTAATGAAACATTGAAACCGCATTTCTTACAGATATTATATCGCCATGGTCATTCTCTATTATCTGCAAAACAAAACCTGGTACTATCATGTGGTAAGGGAATCTGTGTTGTTACAGTTTATTTTCATGAATGTACATGAACTTGTATCTTATACCATAACGTTGGCTATGGTCAGACTGTTCCACCCCGTGAAGCTGCCAAATATCTGGGTATATATTGCCTCGAAGTAAAACTGTGTAAGCTATATCATAAGACATGTACAGTTTCTCCCCATCCATTCTTTGTGTCTTATCGATGCAAGTCAATAATGCTAAAGAATGGGTAGAAGATATCCTTTCGAACAAGCTTTGAGGGTAGATGGGTACAGTTTGTCCATTTTTACGGCCTTGATAGAGGAGACTTTTGTTCTTTTTTTCAGTCCCCCGAAGATAAGAAGACATTCATTGTGAGGGTTTTCAGAAACGGTATTGAAATATGATATAATTTTATGTTCTTTTTGTAATGCATAATGCATGGCGTATGAACAATGTTTGTGTCATTTTTTTATGGTTTATATATTGATAGTTGTCTGTCTTTTATGTGTCGAGTAATAAATTGTAATTGAACTTTTAAAAATTACTCTCCTTTGGTAACTGACATAATTTATTTTCAACGTTATTTACTGATTCTTGCATGTAAAAAAATGCAAACTTGATATGTTATGGTATATGAAAATCATATTTAATTTTTAGCTTTATAAACTTCGCTCTGTGTTTGCAATATATCTCAAATGTAAATATACCTAATATGTCAGTTGACATAACGAATTAAACGACATAAGCTTGAAAATTACACTCTTTTTGGTATGTCAACATTGGCATCACTTTATCTGATATTAAAAAAAAATGCATCGTTGTATTGTACATGAAGGTAACTGGAAACACAGATTATACATATTTAATAAGCGACATGATTATAGTGTGAAAAGTAACGATTCTTGTATGTAAACAAAATTCAAATTGATATGTTACGGTTTAAGAAAATCATATTTAATCTCTAACATTATAAACTTCGCTCTGTGAATCTCAAATGTAGCTTTACCTAATATTTCATTTGACATAACGAATTAAACGAAATTATCTTGAAATATACACTCTTTTCTGTGTGTGAACATTGGCATCACTTTATCTGATATTAAAAAAAATGTATCGTTGTATATGAAGGTAACTGGAAACACTGATTACACATTTTTAATAAGCGGAATGATTATAGTGTTGGTAGTAACCCTTGAGAAGATAGTCTTCATGGAGAAATTGCATAAGAATTGACTAAAAAATGAGTTACTATATTCAGATGATCCATAAGTTAATATGTAAATTACGTTAGTGTATATCATAAATGTATGGCTTTAAAAATTAATGCCTTTGCTTAGGAAGAATAAAAATATTTGGAAACATAGACGCAGTTTCTTGAATCAAAATAAATTAAATTACATTATATAGAGATCCATGATTCCATATGATAGAAATCTGTGTTATTAATTATGAAATTTTTTTATAATCAAGTATAAGAAAATGAACTTTAATTCCTTGCATACTATAAACTTTTCACTGAGCCTTTAATAAGTCGAAAGGTAAATACCCTTTAATATCGAAGCTGAATAAGTGAATACGTTATAGTCAGTTTGGGGATACATAATCCATTTGTTTTTCCAACATGGTTCTTGCATGTGATGTCTGGTATGAAAAAAAAGGCAAACGAGTTTTTTCAATTAAATGCAATTACTATTGATTAATTTCATTCGGCCATGCAAGGGTTTTAAATCATCCTAAAGGTTACGCTTTCCCCTTGTGTCAAATTGTATCCAAGGAATTCAGTGTTGTCCAATTTACATCCAATGTATTCGGTTACTCAGGAATAGAAAAATATATCTGTTTTCGTCAAAATTTTTTCAACGCTAGATAAATTCCAAATGGAATACAATGTAATAAAATTAAATCACTTCCTATAATATATTGTTAGGCCGAATACAATGTAGCCTAAATTGCATTAATGTGGAAGGGATACAACTTGTGATAAACTATACTCTGATTTTGCCTAGGTTAATATTTCAATTATGATGGACTATACCATAAATGTATGCGTTTAAAAATTAATACCCTGGCTTAGGAATAATAGAAATATTTTGATAACATCGACGCAGTTTCTTCAATCAAAATAAATTAATTTACATTATAGAGAGATCCATATGATCGAAATCTGGACAAAAATATGCAATATTTTTATCCATTGATGTATACGAAAATTAAATTTAATTCCTTGCATTCTATCAACTACATCCGGAGTCTTTAATTATCCAGAAGTGAATACCCTTTAATATCCTATTTGAAAAAGTTAATAAATTAAAGTCATTTTGTGGACACAAATTGGATTCGCATTTCCTAACAATCCTAATAGGACGGTTGCGTCCGATTTCTGCTTTGAAAAAAAGTCAGCAGAGTCTTTTCAAATAAATACACTTACTGTTGATTTAATTTTTTCGGGCCACGTGATGGTTTTAAATCATCCCAAAGATCATTCGTTCCCCTTTTTATGTGAGCGAACCCAAAATATACACTTTTGTCCGGTTACATCCAATGTATTCCATTACACACAAATAGGAAAAATATTTCCATTTATGTCAAAATATTTTCATAAAAAATAATTTGCATCCAACCTAAATACAATGTATTAAATTTTAATTAATTGGTTTATTATGTTTTTCTTGGACTAAATACAATGTTATATTAAATTGTATATGAGAAAGGGATTTCGTATTTTTAAGTGCTAATACGACGATTGCATAAGATAACTTAATGAAGTAAATGATTTTAGTTTCCATATTTGGTTGAACTGCCACTCTCGACGAATGAAGCAACTGCCCAAAGATATATGATAAGATTTTGCCCCCAAAATAAACGTCACCATCCTTATTAATGCTTTTGTACGTTTCTTCACACCCTAATGTGTTATACTGTTAGAGTCATTTGTGAGCTATCATGAGGTGTGTTAGGGTTAGCACTAACACTGTAACAACTCCCATAAAAAGGTAACCCCATTTATATGTGGAACCTGTAATAAATGTAAGTTCTAACTTATTCATTTACTTTCATTCTTTTTGCCAGGCATTTTCCATTTTCTTCCCTCAATTCAGTCCAATGGTTAATCCATTCCGCATTGTTGTGACGTGGATTGAGCTTCACTTTAGATCATTTGTAAGTCTGTTATACTATGATTCTCTACGTTTATTGTTGTTGTTATTAAAGCCTACACACCTGTTATGGTCAATGATTTTCATAAATGAAAATTTATTTATTGAGATATTTTTTATTCGCTTGAAATAAGATGATGCTTAACACAGTGTATTAAACGTATCTATTTTTGCATAGTTTATACCGTAAGAATTCATCCAGGACCAAGAGAATGTATTAAGTGTTGAATGCTGGATCATGATGCCAAACAATCAGATTTGGCCAATGACACTTGAACAAGGATATGATTATGATATATTAAACGACAACAAATCCAACTTCATTTACGCTAATAACCTAAAAGAGAATGATTTTATTTTGTTCACATATAGAGGAAACCTTTTATTTGACGTGATTATCATCAATGCCAAGGGTTATGAGGTTCATTATGGGTATAAAGGTGAAGAGAAATACTTGGCTGACTTCGAAATTGGGACTTTAAATCCCACCGGGTATTGGAAGTTTAGCATTGAGTGCATTAACTTGGATTGGAATTTGAGATTGGTAAGTGTCTCTTCTTTCAGTATTTAGATATGCTTTTCTCCATGTTAAATTTTTTTGACATATCCATGCAGCCTCTTCCTGGTTATTTGGCTGGTGAATGCATTGGTATAAAAGCGTGCAAAGTTAAATTATGAAAGTTAAGATTGCTCGGCGACAACAGTTCGAGTGAAAAAATTCAACTTGTTGGTTATTTTTACAAGAGTCATCCCAAACATAATTCAAAGAAAGGATTTTATGCGCAGGCAGGATTCCGAGCTGGATGGATCAACATAACAAAGGATCACAAAATGGTTCCAAGGGATGTAATAACTGTAATCCAGTCAGCTTTCAATCCCTTTTTTTTACTTCTATATTACTAGAGATGGGATGATCATGCTCTAATAATTATAATTAACATGTTATTTTTTGTGTGTATCGTTATTCGGTAACTTATAATTATATCAAATTTGAGCCAAATCAGTTTGTTTTAAGAAATAATTTTTTATTTATTTTTTTGTTTAATATAAATATTATCAACAAATTGGTTGCAATTGTTTGTCATGTTTGCCAATGGGCAAACATGATAATGTATTACTTTGTATACACTAAGTTAATAACTGATTATAATGAATTGATGATGAAAATATTTTATCAGCTGTATTCGATTTGAATTCAAGAATATATTTTATTCCATGACAACAAAATTAAATACACTTTTAGATGTAAACACGTTTATATTCCTAATGGGATATCTTTCGTCATTCTATTCAACTAATGGAACATAATAATACAATATATTCACATTGCTGGTAACCACATTATATTAATTTTTTCCCAAACATATTAATGAAAAGAGTTTGCAAAATTTAAATAAAAAAATAAAGATAATGAAAAATATAATATTTGATCGAAATTGATACAGTTATGTGTTATTTGGCAGACTTAATATACAATATTTTCATTATGCCTAAAGAAATTTAACACAAGATGTTCTTTGATAGATGCATGACAAGAGGATTACATATCAGAATAGGGTTGGGGAGGTGTGCGATGCGAAAACCACCGCATAATCTTCCTCGTCATGAAATAATATGAACTCCATCGTGTCAAAAAGATGCACTGCCAATGCATTTGTAAGCTCGATAAAGCCGACATCGAAGTACCCTCCCACGACTTCATCGTCCGAAGTCAGCAATGGTGTATACTCCACATGCTAGTACCAACTTCTCACCCTGCACCACATTTGCGCAACATTTTTCCTCTTGCCCAAGTGTTTTGCAAAATGCATTGGGATAAACTGCGTTTAAATTATAGTCTTTAAATGGTTGATGATAAATATTTATATGCACTCAATATAAAGCAGAAGCAAAAAATACAATAAATATTTTACTTTTAACCCTAAAAAAATTTACCATTTTGGATAGCAAGTCATTATTAGATATTAGCAGACTAAAAGTTTCTATATTGTCTCCCAAAGAAGAACTTCTAAGCCACACCCCATTGTCCCGAAATATTGCATTGTGTGGTGCCCTACCATACTCGATTTGATTGCCGGACTTATAAAACAATCACATATTAAAATCGATTGGAGTGAATCCGTACATCATAACCCTTATAGGGTAATCGATGGAGTAATGGTTTTGTATACTCTCAATACCTTCAAAAAGGTAGTGTAGACCGTTTTCTTCATTGTATAGTGTCTTGATTCTAAATAAATGGAAGGGCTTCTCACCAACTCGAACAGTAATCCATGCATTCAATTGAAGCCTCAATTCCAAAATCGATCCTTTTGACAGTCTCTGCATATAATGGATCATCATATTATAATTGAAAAAAATATATAATACGCTAAAAGGCAGAGTGCGGTATATCGTAACGAGGAAAATATTTTGGTGAGCAGACTTAATCTATGCTCCTCCCTTACTAACCCTGTGAAAATTTTCTATCCCTCTCTTGATCCATCTCTCGAGTTAAAAATTGTCTTCGATAAACATCTTGCATTCTTTACCCATTCTATACCGTGTTCATCTCTATATTTTATCGTGGATTTCGACAGACACACACAAATTATTTGTTTCAAATACGGTTTCACTATACCTGCTGGCTATGTGCGAAGTTTGGGTTTTCATTCGTAACTAGGATCTTAAGTTGAATTAATGGTAACTTGCAAACACTATGTCAGATTTTTCACTATTTCAGTTAAAAATAATTTTTTCACTTGAATAATAATATATGTGTGCGTGCGTGTTTGTTTGTGTGTGTGTGTGCGTTTGGTTGTTTTTATTTTTACTTGTAATTATTATTAATAATTTTATGTAAATTTTTAAATTTTTAATTTTTTTTATATTTTTAGGGGTATAATTTTTTTTCCTAAGTTCAGCATATACATTATATTAGATTACTTTTTTCCATACTTTTTTCATGATTTAATCATATACATTATATTAGCTGACTTTTTTTCATGCGTTAAGTGTATAAATTAACCTATTGTGTCGTTAATATCCGATCTAATTTTAAATTTTGTGTTGACAAACATCAAGTACTTTGATCCACAAATTTGAAATAAATGGAGGTAAGATTTTAATTGGCAAATTATATATTACTTTTTTGACTCCGTTATTGCTTCCCTAAAGTGTCGTTCTTTTATATAAAATATTTTGAATGTATAGTAATATTTTGAGATTTATCCCTTTCCATTGTATTATCAGTTTGATGGTTTGTATTCCCCTGAGAACGATCACGTCGATAGCAAAGTTATGTTTTCTATGGAATTTGAAGCAATTGAACTAATTAAGAAGACGTTGAGTAAGAACCAACTTACGATGTTCGAAAAATCATGTTTTGGATACTTTTTGGACATGCCAAAGGCTGTATGTCAAGGGAAACTCATTCATTCCCTATTACTTAAGGAAATTCGTCAATTACATTGGCATGAATTAAGGGTTAATGTGAATGGCATAGTGTTAAAGTTTGGATTTGAAGAATTTTCAATTGTCACTGGTTTGAAGTGTAGAGGGAACTTCGACGAACATAATTTAAGAAAAGATGGTTATGAGTTTATTGATAAATATTTTTGGGGACAAAAGAATATAACATCTGAATTAATAAGGAAGAAGTTTTTATATAGCAAATGGAAATCTAGTTCAAATGGGGTCAAATTGGCCATCCTCTATTTTATGACCAGCTTCCTTCTTCCGGGCGTACAAACCAGGATAGTTAAGAAGGAGCTTATAGCTATTGTTGATAGTGAACTATACAATGAATATCCCTAGGGGCGGGATATGTTCAGAATGACAATCCAAAGACTCAAGGGAAGTCTGCATAATCATCAACCAAAGTCCTATAGGTTAAAATGATGTCCCTTGGCCTTTCAAGTATGGTTTTACGAATGTTGCTCTGCAGTTGATCCGAGGTTTGCTATTCATCGTGGAGAAAAGTATCCCAGAATATTAAGATGGAACTTTCATCATCAGATGCATTTTTCGAATTTCCAACAATATTTTTTCAATGAACAGGTAATGACTTTTGACTTGTTATTTATCTCCTATTTTTTTATGATTTATTTAAGTGGTTTAAAATATTTTTTGCATTAATGTGCATACCATCTTATGTTTACCTCAGATACTTTTATCACATTGTATCTGATTGCGGACACTAAAAATACAGTGTCATAAATTCAATTCGACATATCGATCAAGATTTATTAAGATATATGAATGTATTTTGTATTACACTTTAAATTTAACGGAATGTATGGATTCATTGGATATTTTGTTTTTATTAAATCACTTTTGTTTCTTATTTTATTACAGATGGTTCAAGTTTGTATGTATTTTTTTTAGTATATGTGTGTTTATAAATTTAAGTTCTCTGTTTTGTTATAGTTGAAGTTGCATAATATTCGGCCTACTGAGGAGGAGAGGGAACTATATAGTGTTGACTTGTCTATTTTGAATATTGTTTGGAGAGGGGTATATATCGAGGATACCCAAACTCCCCCCACACATCAAGACCCAAGTCCTCAATCGTTTACTGAATTTAAAGACAGGGGACAAACATATGTAAGAAAAATAAAAGACATAGAGATGATGGAAGAGGTCTAATATTTATATACAAGGCAGTTGGAATTCATGAAGGAGATCACAATGATTAAAAAAGGGTTTAAATCTTTAAAAGATGATTTATCCAACAAAATGTGTGAATTTGAGACTTTCAAAGCTTATGTGAACAAAAAGTTGTGTTCACTTTTTCAAGTTGGTGCATCAGTTAATACAAATGTTGGCGCAAACGATCCGGCTGTCACCACTCAGGTAACTATTATACTCGATACTGAACTTATCGCCAAGTATAATTTGTTGAACTAATTATTGACATGTCAGCAGGCATCTGGTCCTACTTCCAAAGCCATATCAATGGCTCATCCATTTGACGTCCCCGTTGAAGCTAAACTTGATATTGTAAATCTAACTGAATTCAATGAGTAGGTTGACGGAGGCAGTAAATATTCACGAAAAACCAGGTAAAATGAGATACACTTTTGATTGGGATTTCGCATCTTCAGTTTCTTTATGGTTGTGCATTTGTAATATGTTTATATATATATATATAGGAGAGGGAAAAAAAGGGTTCATGATGACGAACATGAGTCTTTGGACGAACCCTTTGATTTTCGCGTGTTAAAAGTTACAAAGAAGATATGGTGGCACAAGTTGGTGCATCCTGGAGAGCAGATCACAAGTTTGGTGAGTTTACTAGACCATTAAAAGTCAATTATGCAATAAATTTAATTCCTTTATTATGTGTGTATGATTCCCATAAAAATTGTTTACACTGTATTCACTTAAACCTTGTATATATAACTTATATTCACTTATTCATTTCAGCATATGGATGTGATCTTCTATTATCTGAGGAAGAAAGGAAGGCTCGATAGGAGAATAAACAGTTCTTTCATGATAACTGACAACCTTTTTGATCAAGTAATACAATATGCTTATAACAATCCAGGAGGAGACCCTAACAACCCTCCATTTGTAAATGAAGGGCATAAGGTAACCAAGAACATTTTTGGCCAAATGATGTTGTACAGTAAGCCATGGATGGAAGTTGACTACATATATTTTCCCATTAATGTGTTAAATGTCCATTGGATATTGGCCAGGCTATTTATAAGGGATAGACAAATTGTTGTCTATGACTCTATGCGTAGCCGAAAATTAAAATCGGCCGTTAAACGTGAGGTTTCTGCATACAGTCAAATTATTCCTTTCTTTTTCCATCTTGTTGATTTCTGAAAGGGCCGATCCGATGTCGATGATGCTCATGGCAAAAAAGGTACACATCTGATTGGCGTTGTGTACAATGTGGACCTACCCTTATAAGAAAACAGGTATCTATTTTAATTATATAGGACATTGGATTGTTCATGATTGGTATTACCATTTATATGGAATTGAAATTCCTTTCGACATCTTTATTTTTCAGTGATTGCGGGATATATATAGCCGCTTTTGCAGAATATTTAATAGAGGGGAAGACAATTCCCATGAAATTCGATTCAAACAATTATAGGAGGAGATTAGGCCTTTTGTTATATCGATACAGAAAGAATAAGCAACGAGGAGTAATTAAAAGTGATTATGAAGATGGGTAGACTCATTGCCAACAGGATTGTATACATACATGTATATATCCAAAATTCAAGATTTTTTTTACATTATTTAACAAACATCGTTTATGTTATTTCAACATTTATTTATTATTTTTATTATATCAAAATATAACCAGATAAAATAATGCCTTTATTTGAAAATATAATAGCATGTCAATATATAATTTATTGAAAGGCTGGATTCAAAGGAAAAGTTAAATATCCAAAATTTAAGCTAAATATACTGCTTATTATGGAGTACGGCTGGTTCAATGGCATAACAAATCGGATTCCATTGTATTCGATACACAATGTATTATTTAATATATAATAACAAAACTATTTATGGAATTACCGTATACAATGTATTACGTTAATACATAATAACAACATTGGTTATACTATTTTCGGGAGTAAGTGAATATGATGTCGTTATATTACTAGTTAATATATTGTATGAATATTTTACACTAATTGAATATGATTGTCACGCCCTTCTATGAACAGTCTTTTCCGATGTTTACTTAACCGTAACAGTGAAATTTTTTTTTTTCTTTTATACTTAACTTATTAATTACAACCTAATACTGAATCCAATTTCATACCATTATTATTTTTTTTTCGAAATTCCGGCAGCATAACGGCTAGTACTTTCTAGCCTCCTGAAAAATTCAAACAAGTACAGCCTCTCAAAGGCATCACAAATCATATAAACAATAATCATATAACAATAGAACAATCCATTCAATCCATACTCATCATTTACAATTCACATCTGACAATTCTCATATGAACAGTCTTTAACATATTAAACACTTATCTCAGTTACATATCATTTCTATACTATCACTAACTAAGTATATACATGCCACGCTTACAAAAACAAAGATACAATGACTTCATCTTCTTGCCCTGATTCTTCGTGTAATAAACTTCACTACTCTGAGCTCTCTGAACACCTTGTAACCTGCACGCAGTAAACACTACGTGTTGAGCACTAAATATGCTCAGTGGTGACTATAAATCCAAGAATTTCCCAATTAAGTATAATTTCGTCTTTTAAGACAATACTTCTCTTATTTCATTTAACTTGACTTAACATTAGTTCTTTAAGTTCATTAACTTGATATTATCATTTATTTATACAATTTTCTTTACTTTAACTCTAACTTTACCTTTAATTCTTATGATTCTTACCTGGCTTAACTTGTACTTTTACAGTTTCTTAATTACATTAGCTTTTACTCTTACTGTTTCTCCTTACTTTAACGTTTACTTTTACGGTATCTTTTTGCTTTACTTTTACTTTCACGTTGATTTCATTGTCTTTTCATTTAACAAGTTATAATTGGTACTAATGTCTTTACTTATGGATCTTATTTCATTCTTTTTACATTAATCGTATTCAACTACTTTTAAAATGTATATTTTATATATAAATCTTCATATTTTTCTTTTTACACTTAATCATGTTCAACATACTTGTAACCTATTCATTTTACCTTGTTTTGACCTTTTAGCGTAAAATTACGCTTTTGGTCCTTTTGTCTAAAAAGGTCATTTTCAGAATCTTTAAGTTACTAAATTACTATTTTACCCTTGTTATACGTTTTCTTATTCAAATTGCTCTTTTTATCTTAATTTTGGTAAAATTACAATTTTACCCCTAAACTTCTAATTCTTTTCTCTTAGGTCCTGTTTCACATTTAATCTTGACTTATAACTTCCTAGTCATTCTTTTAACTTTGTTTTCATGTAAAGATGCATATTAAATCACTTTCTTTATAATTATGCAATTAATGATCATTTATAGTTTAATTCTTATAAAACATTTTCTTTTTCTTTTAAAACAGTTCTTTCCTTTTAAAAGAAGTCTTTTGCGTTTATGACTTTTCATATTCCTTTCATTTAAACAATATTGATTTGTTCATTTCCAGTACGCCCCCAGTACAGTACAGACCCAGCAGAAAACCTTTAGACCGGATATGCGGGACGTGGACCCCACAGGGCCACAATAAAATGAGAAATAACCTCTAAAAGTCATCTCTCACAACATATGAACATATGACAGTACGTATGATATATATATATACTATGGAGATCAACGATCCGTCCATAGTAAAGCAAGTCGCCATGACTTGCACCGCGGTACAATAATCCCTATGGCTAGCCAATTATATCCTGAACTAAGTTTTCCTGCCAGACATTTGCTAAGGGCATAAAACATTACATTAAGCTGTTAAACGTTTTCTTTTTACACTTTTAATTTCTGTACAACATCATTTAAATTCTTTTAAAATAATGTGTGCACTTTTGCGACACATTACAAACATTCACATCTTTTTAGTACTTTTTAACCTTTCAGAACGTTTCATTTTCTTTCTTATAAATTCTTACATTTTTGGGTCAATTACACTCTTTTCAGTGCTTTTGATCAATTAAAGATGTTCTCTTTTATTGCTTCACTTCCTTTTTATATTATGCTTTTTAAGTCACTTTTTAGCCTTTTTATACACTTATGAATTATAAACATTTATAATTCACATTTCTTTCATTCTTTTTATGTAATTGCATTCATTTTACTTTTATCCGAAATCTGGGTCATTCGGATACGCCATTAATACTGATACATTTTCCAATAATCTAGTCTTTTAATACTTTTATATTGACTATTTTATTTTGATAAATTAGTCGCATTTGTACTTTAACTTTTCACTCTTTTCATACGTTTTATAAATTATAGCATTACAGTGCATAATTTCTTATTGTGTTGTCTATTATACATTATTTACAATAATTCGGTAATTAACCTTTTTATGACTAATTTATGTGATAAATTAGTCAAACCTTTAATTTATAACCTTTTTAACTTTTATTCGGAATTTGTAATATTTATACGGGTTGTGAAAGTAATAATTCACTCATTTATTTGAATTTAAGAACATTTTAATAACATTTAATCATTACATGTACTATACTTTTTACTTTCTTAGTTCATCATTTGACCTGTCATCTTCCTTCATTTTATTGTAAGGAACATAAATTAATTTATCTTACTCTACTATTTTAGGCTTATTTATTGAATTATTTGTCAATAATTCAATAATTATTTCAGAATTAATCTCATGAATTTAACATATTATTTATTTTACTTTTATTAACCTTTTTCACTTATTACATTAATTAATTAATCATGTATGTCTTATGAATTAATTAACAATAATTCATTATTTTCTTATAACATACATTCCAATTTTGGACTTATAACTCTCCAATAAATTTCCGTCTTTTAGCTAAAAATTATGGATATTTCCAATTTTATACTTGTTATCAATTTAAGGCATAATTAATAAAATTCCTTAATTTTATTAATTATTAACATACAATACATATTTCGCAAATATTCAAATAATACCAATAATTTTCTTAACTTAGATTACATGTCAAATTTAAGCTTAATTAACATATAATTAAACAATCACACATTAACTCAAATATTCATATTAAATTCAATATTTTTCTCTAATTACAATTAAAGACAAAATTCAGTAAGATTAAGGGAAATTGAAGGATTTTATAGTCACATACCCGTCGGTGTCGAAAATTCCATTTTTCTGGTCACCGGAGTCTCGCCGGAGCCTCGCCGGAGACTTACCGGAGCTCCGCCGGAAAAGCACCGAGGCCGTCAACTGGTAGATCACGCTACCGACGACTTCCTGGCGTCGTTCACGCGCCCCAAAACGGCCGCCGTTCACCGGGATCGGAGTTTAAAACTCCCGCCGTCACACTCCCCGATCTCCCTGCTGCCGGCGAGTGGGGAGGAACGGCAGCCACCGGAGGAAGCGTCTCGTCTTCAGCAATCCGGCGGTACCTCTCAACCCACCATACCTTGCCGGAGTTGATCGGAAAATACAAAGAAGAGGAAGAAGAAGGAATGAATCGGAGAGAGAAAGAGGCTCACGATTCACTCGCCTCCGTCCGTTGAAGGAAGAACGGAAAAAATGGCGGAGACAGGGGATAGCGAACGGCGATCGACGGTGGGAGAAACCGAACAGTCGCCGGCGAAAGAAGCTCCCTCCGTTCACCGCCCTTCAAACCCGATTTTCGTCCCTCTCCTCTTTTCTTTTTTTTTTTTTTTCTTCCTTTCTTTCCTTTATTACCCTTTTGCCCCAAACCTTTATATATATATATATATATAGCCCAAGCCGGTTTTCTCCCTTCCAGACATCATATCACTCCGAAAATAGTACCATTAGCTTTATTTCATCAAAAATAGCTTGTACATAAATTTTTGGCTCAATCAGAGTCCGTGTCCGGTCCGATTCAAAAACTGTCAAAATCACCGAAACACTTATTTATTTTTACCAACTATTCTTCATGAAATTTCATGAATAACTGTAAAATTTAACAATTTTTGAAGTCCATTTACTATTTTTAAATTAAAGTCAAAGTTCGGTCAAACCAAAACCGACCCGGTACCTTTTTCATATTTTTGACTTTTCGAGGCCCAAATAACCTTAATTTCACTTCAAATTTCAACCCCGAGGTCACCGTGACCAATACTTTCCAATGGTCAAATAAAATATTTTCGGATTTCGGGTGTCCTTTCGGGCTCGGAAAACCCTATTCACTGCCGAAAAGTACTATTCACGGCTAACCCGGTGTTGAGGCCATTACAATTCTCCCCTACTAATAAAAATTTCGTCCTCAAAATTTACTTACATTTAAAAGTAGAGGATACAAAACAGTGATCTTATCATTTCTTTCATATTTAATGATTCCAAAATATCTTTGTCATTGGAATCCGTTTACTTTTAAACTGACTAAGCTCAATATCAATAACTTTTATCAGTATCTCTTTTCCTTGGTCACAACATCCGGGTGCCAAGTCCTTTCATATCTTGAATCAAATCAAGATTTGCTGACTTCTTTACATTTCCATTTAATCCACTATAAAGGATTCAATATTTTCTTTCTGACAATGCCTTAGCAAGAGTCAGACTCTATTATAAACACATTCTCTTTACAATCATTATCACAATCCGATACATTTTACCATATCTGATCTTTCAAACTCTGAGCTATTCACTCGGACTAATCATTAGCCCAAGGGTGAATTACTATACCAGTATTGAGATTATTGCCAATCTCTCACTTTACATCTTTTCTCTTTAACATTCAAACAGTCCAATAGCAGATCCTCTAATCACATTGTACCATTTCCAATTATCCTTACCGATCTTTCATGCATTAACACATTCAAACCATTGCTTATCTCATCTGTCACATTGCACTTTCAATCTGATTGTCAGAACTAAACTTTTAACCCTGGTTCATCTGGTGTCTTTCAGAATATAAAGCATTACTATCTCGGTAGGTTTCAGTCACTTCACTAACTTTTCTTTCATATCCAGCTAAATTTTAAGAATTCCACTTTTAACCAGATATCATATTCATTAGACTGAACAGATAATCACTTTTCTTTTAATTTCCACAGAACAATTTCAAACATTGACCATATTATTTTGATCATCTCAGAACATATCAGAGAGTTATTACAATAATCCTCTAACATTGATCTAAGA
This sequence comes from Excoecaria agallocha, assembly GCA_037975025.1. Taxonomy (NCBI): domain Eukaryota; kingdom Viridiplantae; phylum Streptophyta; class Magnoliopsida; order Malpighiales; family Euphorbiaceae; genus Excoecaria; species Excoecaria agallocha. Next base: position 10,512,249 of record CM075815.1, read on the forward strand.
GAAGGTGGAAAACCTTTTTCTATCTTTTCACAAAGGCGAGCCATACATTAACCACTCTGTGCATCACGACCAATAACCCATAATGGCCGCATCAAATGCAGAAAACAATCTTAAATACACTATTTCTCATCTCATTCTTAGGTCGTCCCTATGCTCATCATATCCCCTGTCAGTTTTTCCTATCAAGTGGGGCCTAAACATATGATATAATGCAATTCAGATGCTATCAAACAATGTGAAATGCTATGCAATGAATGTATGATTTCATGTATGCAAACGGAATACTGTCACGTATTCCCATATAATGCAGACATCAGAACCCATCCCAGTACTATGAAATGTGCAATCAAATCCCCACATCTGTAAAGGAATCACTGACAGGTATATATAGAACATCGTAGACAACCTTGACTTATAACATCTTGCTCATTAACATCCTTATATTATAACAATACAATTAACATATCTCTGTATCCTGGACATTTTATCAAATCTCAATATACAATTCCATGTTAACTTCTGACACATTCTTTACTTTGTCTTTCCTTGGACTATTTCTCATCCACATAGATGCTTAGATACTCACATATAAACACAGTTTCAATTAACATTCCATTTCCCTGCTTTGATCTCCAAAAGATGTCAAGCAGCAATTCTTTCATTCACTTATTACCATCTTTACTTGTGCAGAATCAATCCTTTCACACTTGACAATCTCAGTCAAATGTCAACTTTTCACTTTTAAACCTATAAGGGAGCAAGTATACTTCAAACTCGTTGACACCTATCCACTTATAATTGGCATGTATATACAGACAAACCTATCACTTCACCTTATCCCACTCCGATCTTAGAACCGCTTAAACCATTGCTCTGATACCACAAAATGTCACGCCCTTCTATGAACAGTCTTTTCCGATGTTTACTTAACCGTAACAGTGAAATTTTTTTTTTCTTTTATACTTAACTTATTAATTACAACCTAATACTGAATCCAATTTCATACCATTATTATTTTTTTTTCGAAATTCCGGCAGCATAACGGCTAGTACTTTCTAGCCTCCTGAAAAATTCAAACAAGTACAGCCTCTCAGAGGCATCACAAATCATATAAACAATAATCATATAACAATAGAACAATCCATTCAATCCATACTCATCATTTACAATTCACATCTGACAATTCTCATATGAACAGTCTTTAACATATTAAACACTTATCTCAGTTACATATCATTTCTATACTATCACTAACTAAGTATATACATGCCACGCTTACAAAAACAAAGATACAATGACTTCATCTTCTTGCCCTGATTCTTCGTGTAATAAACTTCACTACTCTGAGCTCTCTGAACACCTTGTAACCTGCACGCAGTAAACACTACGTGCTGAGCACTAAATATGCTCAGTGGTGACTATAAATCCAAGAATTTCCCAATTAAGTATAATTTCGTCTTTTAAGACAATACTTCTCTTATTTCATTTAACTTGACTTAACATTAGTTCTTTAAGTTCATTAACTTGATATTATCATTTATTTATACAATTTTCTTTACTTTAACTCTAACTTTACCTTTAATTCTTATGATTCTTACCTGGCTTAACTTGTACTTTTACAGTTTCTTAATTACATTAGCTTTTACTCTTACTGTTTCTCCTTACTTTAACGTTTACTTTTACGGTATCTTTTTGCTTTACTTTTACTTTCACGTTGATTTCATTGTCTTTTCATTTAACAAGTTATAATTGGTACTAATGTCTTTACTTATGGATCTTATTTCATTCTTTTTACATTAATCGTATTCAACTACTTTTAAAATGTATATTTTATATATAAATCTTCATATTTTTCTTTTTACACTTAATCATGTTCAACATACTTGTAACCTATTCATTTTACCTTGTTTTGACCTTTTAGCGTAAAATTACGCTTTTGGTCCTTTTGTCTAAAAAGGTCATTTTCAGAATCTTTAAGTTACTAAATTACTATTTTACCCTTGTTATACGTTTTCTTATTCAAATTGCTCTTTTTATCTTAATTTTGGTAAAATTACAATTTTACCCCTAAACTTCTAATTCTTTTCTCTTAGGTCCTGTTTCACATTTAATCTTGACTTATAACTTCCTAGTCATTCTTTTAACTTTGTTTTCATGTAAAGATGCATATTAAATCACTTTCTTTATAATTATGCAATTAATGATCATTTATAGTTTAATTCTTATAAAACATTTTCTTTTTCTTTTAAAACAGTTCTTTCCTTTTAAAAGAAGTCTTTTGCGTTTATGACTTTTCATATTCCTTTCATTTAAACAATATTGATTTGTTCATTTCCAGTACGCCCCCAGTACAGTACAGACCCAGCAGAAAACCTTTAGACCGGATATGCGGGACGTGGACCCCACAGGGCCACAATAAAATGAGAAATAACCTCTAAAAGTCATCTCTCACAACATATGAACATATGACAGTACGTATGATATATATATATACTATGGAGATCAACGATCCGTCCATAGTAAAGCAAGTCGCCATGACTTGCACCGCGGTACAATAATCCCTATGGCTAGCCAATTATATCCTGAACTAAGTTTTCCTGCCAGACATTTGCTAAGGGCATAAAACATTACATTAAGCTGTTAAACGTTTTCTTTTTACACTTTTAATTTCTGTACAACATCATTTAAATTCTTTTAAAATAATGTGTGCACTTTTGCGACACATTACAAACATTCACATCTTTTTAGTACTTTTTAACCTTTCAGAACGTTTCATTTTCTTTCTTATAAATTCTTACATTTTTGGGTCAATTACACTCTTTTCAGTGCTTTTGATCAATTAAAGATGTTCTCTTTTATTGCTTCACTTCCTTTTTATATTATGCTTTTTAAGTCACTTTTTAGCCTTTTTATACACTTATGAATTATAAACATTTATAATTCACATTTCTTTCATTCTTTTTATGTAATTGCATTCATTTTACTTTTATCCGAAATCTGGGTCATTCGGATACGCCATTAATACTGATACATTTTCCAATAATCTAGTCTTTTAATACTTTTATATTGACTATTTTATTTTGATAAATTAGTCGCATTTGTACTTTAACTTTTCACTCTTTTCATACGTTTTATAAATTATAGCATTACAGTGCATAATTTCTTATTGTGTTGTCTATTATACATTATTTACAATAATTCGGTAATTAACCTTTTTATGACTAATTTATGTGATAAATTAGTCAAACCTTTAATTTATAACCTTTTTAACTTTTATTCGGAATTTGTAATATTTATACGGGTTGTGAAAGTAATAATTCACTCATTTATTTGAATTTAAGAACATTTTAATAACATTTAATCATTACATGTACTATACTTTTTACTTTCTTAGTTCATCATTTGACCTGTCATCTTCCTTCATTTTATTGTAAGGAACATAAATTAATTTATCTTACTCTACTATTTTGGGCTTATTTATTGAATTATTTGTCAATAATTCAATAATTATTTCAGAATTAATCTCATGAATTTAACATATTATTTATTTTACTTTTATTAACCTTTTTCACTTATTACATTAATTAATTAATCATGTATGTCTTATGAATTAATTAACAATAATTCATTATTTTCTTATAACATACATTCCAATTTTGGACTTATAACTCTCCAATAAATTTCCGTCTTTTAGCTAAAAATTATGGATATTTCCAATTTTATACTTGTTATCAATTTAAGGCATAATTAATAAAATTCCTTAATTTTATTAATTATTAACATACAATACATATTTCGCAAATATTCAAATAATACCAATAATTTTCTTAACTTAGATTACATGTCAAATTTAAGCTTAATTAACATATAATTAAACAATCACACATTAACTCAAATATTCATATTAAATTCAATATTTTTCTCTAATTACAATTAAAGACAAAATTCAGTAAGATTAAGGGAAATTGAAGGATTTTATAGTCACATACCCGTCGGTGTCGAAAATTCCATTTTTCTGGTCACCGGAGTCTCGCCGGAGCCTCGCCGGCGCGTGGCCGGAGCCTCGCCGGAGACTTACCGGAGCTCCGCCGGAGAAGCACCGAGGCCGTCAACTGGTAGATCACGCTACCGACGACTTCCTGGCGTCGTTCACGCGCCCCAAAACGGCCGCCGTTCACCGGGATCGGAGTTTAAAACTCCCGCCGTCACACTCCCCGATCTCCCTGCTGCCGGCGAGTGGGGAGGAACGGCAGCCACCGGAGGAAGCGTCTCGTCTTCAGCAATCCGGGGGTACCTCTCAACCCACCATACCTTGCCGGAGTTGATCGGAAAATACAAAGAAGAGGAAGAAGAAGGAATGAATCGGAGAGAGAAAGAGGCTCACGATTCACTCGCCTCCGTCCGTTGAAGGAAGAACGGAAAAAATGGCGGAGACAGGGGATAGCGAACGGCGATCGACGGTGGGAGAAACCGAACAGTCGCCGGCGGAAGAAGCTCCCTCCGTTCACCGCCCTTCAAACCCGATTTCCGTCCCTCTCCTCTTTTCTTTTTTTTTTTTCTTCCTTTCTTTCCTTTATTACCCTTTTGCCCCAAACCTTTATATATATATATATATATATATATATATATATATATATATATATATATAGCCCAAGCCGGTTTTCTCCCTTCCAGACATCATATCACTCCGAAAATAGTACCATTAGCTTTATTTCATCAAAAATAGCTTGTACATAAATTTTTGGCTCAATCAGAGTCCGTGTCCGGTCCGATTCAAAAACTGTCAAAATCACCGAAACACTTATTTATTTTTACCAACTATTCTTCATGAAATTTCATGAATAACTGTAAAATTTAACAATTTTTGAAGTCCATTTACTATTTTTAAATTAAAGTCAAAGTTCGGTCAAACCAAAACCGACCCGGTACCTTTTTCATATTTTTGACTTTTCGAGGCCCAAATAACCTTAATTTCACTTCAAATTTCAACCCCGAGGTCACCGTGACCAATACTTTCCAATGGTCAAATAAAATATTTTCGGATTTCGGGTGTCCTTTCGAGCCCGGAAAACCCTATTCACTGCCGGAAAGTACTATTCACGGCTAATCCGGTGTTGAGGCCATTACAATGATAGTGTAATGTTGTATTTTAATTTTATATTTGTTACAGTGACATACTTCCAATTTATTGAATTGACGTGAAGCATCCAAAAAAAAATGAAATGAAAAGAAAAACTTAAAGTGAATGATATAATAAAACCTAATACATCATATACATGACATACCAAATCTTAATATAATGTATTCACTAGATAGATGAATACATTGTATTCAGTTGTATTTTTCTGATGTCATCATTGATTATATTCGATTATATTATGTTATGATACCGTAACATCGAATACAATGTACTCGCATTTTCTGACGAATATATTGCATCATTTGTAACCCACTATATTACATGCAAACTTACTTAATAATGTTGTTTTTTTTTTAATTATAGAAACACAAAATTTTATAATTTAGGCATTAAAATACATTGAAATTCAGTTTTGTTCATAATGCCCACAAACAACATGGTAACATTCAAGGTTGGACCCGAGGAGGCTTGGTGTTTGATGTAAGGACAACAGCATACTCGTCATTGTCATAAAAAAAATGTTAATTCCACTGTGTTAAAATATAAATTTTAGGGAAAATAGCATAAACGAACCCATGTTTGTCTTGGACCATCAATGGTTAATCAAAATATTTTGCCTCTCGTTTGCATTGTTGCTTGCAGATTGAATATCAGAATAGAATAGTCTGAATAAAGGTTGAGCGTAGAGATGTCAATATAAGAATTTAAGAACAGCAGTTGAGAGTTGGAATTGGGTTAGTCAGTTTAGGGAGGAGAAGAGACAACTGTTCAATCTCGAATGGGGCGCAGGGAGACTAACCGACCTTTCTAATAGAGATATATGTAGAGTAGCCTTTTTAGTACACGTGGAAAGTAGTTTCTTGATTAAAACGGGTTAAAATTTTAATGTTACAAAATTACCCCTTCGTTTACTTACAATTAAAACCGACATGACCATTTGTAAAAGAAGACGTATATATAACAGCCCAAAACTATGTTTCTCACTTACTCTATATTTGTTGGAAACTTTACTCTCCCCCCAAGTATCTTGGCTAATCGTCGGCATCCTATATCTCATTTGCTTAACTAGTGCTTTTTCATTTTCGTTACTCTTATTGATAGTTGTTTGTTGATATCTAGTAACTACTATCCCTCGAGTATTTGTTCCACTATCCTCAAACCGAAACTGGGAAGATTTTGTTGCTTCAGCAAATCAATGATTCCAAGGTAGATACGTTTGTAATTTCACAATATAAATTTCATTTATGTCTTTTAAAAAGTATAATTTTTGGCCTGATTGTGTGGATGTGTGCATCTGTCTGAGTGTGTAAGGGATTTTTTTTATTTTTATATTTTTCTTATTATCATTTTATATATTCTAAAATTTGAATTTATCTTTCTTGCTTTGGTGAGTGATATTTGGGGTAAGCATGTATTTGATGTTCGCAAATTGCCAAGAAATAATGAACAAACTGCATACATTATTTAATAGTTAGGGAAACCAATCCGAATGCAATGTACTACACAAGCGAATATAGAGTTCTTTATTTCGTTGCCAATTTGATTTTAAACTGAATACAACCTGAATTGAACTAATTAGGCAAACAAAAAACATTTCATACAACCCGATATAACTGTTTCAATTTGTTTATCTACAAAATTATGTCGTTGTTATGTATCTGTTAAATTTGCAATCTTATATTTACTTTTCATTATTCAATATATTATGATTTTTGTTTTGCAATTTTCCTATCATGCTGTTAGTTATGCTAAAATTTATCCTTCACTTGTATGGTCATATCGAAATATAAGTTAATCATAAACTTCATTACATTCACCCTGATAATACCCTGTTTCTATGACAGATAATGATGGAATTGATCAAGCCTGAACGGAAAAGGAAGGTATTGAACTTTATTATTTATTTTAGAATTTTCAATCGACTTATATTTATATGTTTGTTTATTTTATATATAAACCTTTTTTTAAATCATTGACAAAAATTTGTTAGCATATATTGAGGTTAAAAATGATATAATTTCACAGCGTTCTTGTCTAATATCGACTTAAAATTGTTATATGTTGTGTTTGTTAAACAGCAAGTCAGGAATTCAAACAAAGCTAGCAAAGATTGTGATGTCAGTAAAGTGAGATTCTGCATGGATTTTGAAGCAATTTCAAATATTAAAGCAATGTTGAATGACAATCAAAAAAGGATGTTCAGCGAAACATGTTTTGGATATTTTTTGGACATGCCCAAAGTTGCTGCTCAAGGGCAACTCGTTCATTCACTATTGCTGAGGGAAATTGTTACTGAGAACAGACAACAATCATGGGTGAAGGTGAATGATGTCAAATTGAAGTTTAGGTTAGAAGAATTTAAGTATGTTACTGGTTTGAAGTGCGAAGGAGACTTCAATAAAAATGAAATATCTAACAATGGTGCTGAGTTCATCAATAGATATTTTGAAGGAACAAAAAAGATGAAAAGGAACATGGTTAAAGATATTTTTATGGAAGGAAAATGGGAGTCTGATGAAGACGGGCTTAAATTGGTAATACTCTATTTTGTTCACAGCTTTATTATGGCAGGAGTGAAGAGCAGGTGGGTGAGACTAGAGGATATTGCAATTATTGACAACGACTATCCTTGGGGTAGGGACTCATTTAATATGACCATCCAAAGTCTTAAGGGAAGTCTTCGTAATGGAATACCCTCGTTCTACAGGTTACAAGGTTTTCCACTGGCCTTTAAAGCCTGGTTCTTCAAATGTTATCATAAAGTAAAAGCCAGGTTTGCAAAGGACTGCGGGGACAAGCAACCCAAAATCTTGAGATGGAAAATACAAAATTACTCACATACTCGGATGATCAATAGCTACCTTTTCCATCGAAAGGTGACTTTTGTTTAATTATTTGTAGTTTCTTTATTTTTGTTTTAATAAATCTTTGTTTAAAATTTATATTTACTTTCCATTACATTTGGATGGTAATGTTCAGCATATGCGCTGTATTCAAATACATTGTATTCTGCTATTCAAATAGTTTAGTAAATGATATGGCATAAAATCGTATACAATGTATTTAAAAAATAACAACAATGCAATCATGGTACACATAGTGGATTCATTGTATTATATCATAGAAAATCTCTGTAGAATGTGCTAAAACAGGAATAATGCATGTGACAATTGCATTTGAGAAAAAATGAATAATGTTTATCCTATTACCGAAGAATGATATGTCATCAATTTACAAGTGAATTTGGTGCAAATTTTTTTGTTATTACTTGTTTAATGTACTGTATTGTTATATTATTAACTAACAATTATTTTTATGTTTGTCATCTGTCTTAGTTAGGTGTACAGAATATCGCAATCCCTATCCAGCAACCCCAAGGAAGATATGGTGATTATAATTTGACGGATATCCATATCCAGGAGGTTGCTGCTGATGAAGGAAATGAGTTGTTGCACTTGAATCAAGACCCACATGAAGAGTATGGGGACGAACATATCACCAATCCTATCGGGTCTACTAGCCAGAGAACTGGTCCAGCTGACGGAGCAGGAAGGAATGAAAATTTGAAACAAGATGGTTCAAAACATGAAATGGCTAAAGAGGTGCAAGTGCTATATAAAAGTCAACTGAAATTGAGGAAGGATATATCCACAGTGAAAAGGGATATATCCATAATGAAAAGTGATATATCCACAACGATTATGGATATATCCACAATGAAAATGGATATATCCATAATGAAAATGGATATATCCACAATCAAAAAGGATTTGTCAACATTCAAAATGGAAGTTGGAGCAATTAAAGAAAACATTGCCACTGTAAAATCATGTGTATCATAAATGATGCATATAATGAGCAGTTTGGTGGCCGCTATTAATGCAAATCCACAGAATCCACAACACGATGATAAGGACAGCGGCATTACATCAGAAAAATATAAAAAAAAATATAAGTTATTTATTTATTATTTGTTCTTTAAGGAAGGAGGATTCAACTGATTGATAACACATGCTCAATATGTAATGTTTGATTTCAAATAATAAATAAAACAAGCTTTGCAATGTTAACAACGTATTTCTAATCTCATTAGGATTGTATACCGTTCCACGACGAAGAAGAAAAGGGGAAAGAAGATGAGGTACATCATAAAACTGATGTTGTTCTACTAAATGAGGGGCATGATAAAAAACATGTAAGCTTTTTATTTATTATTTGTTACTTAAGGAAAGTAGGATTCAAGTAATTGATTACTCATGCTCGTAACATAATGTTTGATTTCTTGGAAAAAAACAATGCCATAATTTTAAACTGGTATCTGAATTCAAATTAGGATGATGTTTTGATTCATCGGGCAGAAGCAAAAGCAAAAGGCCCTGAGGAAGATCATGAAACTAATGTTGTTCTATTTACGGAGGAACATGAAGGAAAAATACAACAAGATCAGCATGAAAGAGACAACAATTATTCCGATTCCAATTTTGATAATATTGTTGGTATTATATTGGATGCAATGAAGATTTATGAGGTAGAAAGAGAGGAAAAATTATGCGTTGACGATAAGGCACATCAGTCGGCTTCATCACTAGATCCAAATGAAAAATTTGCTATAGAAGATCATGAAAACCATGGCAATCAACTCCGCAGAAAACATGAAATGCACATTGATGAGCAGTAGCCTAAGAAGCGAGATTCAACAGATGCAAATGTAAATAAAAATGTAAGTTTATTATTTAGATGCATTTTTGATTCAATGTTTAAAAAGAGTTGAGTACATTGCAAAAGATATGATTAGTTAGTGCTATGTTAATGCAGCTAATTTGTAGTAAATATTTTGCCTTGGTTTGTGACAAATTTTCGAAGGATGAATTGCCGATGTCAACAAACAAACGTGCCGGAAAAATTTGAAAGGAATGATCATCCTTTTAATATAAGCATTGAGCAACAGCCTGATTTATTGAAGTTAAAAGAATTCAATACCTGGGTTGACGGTGGCATCATAACCAAAAAGACAGCCAGGTAAATTGGTGTACACTATTTATATTCTAATTGGTGCATAAGTTTTTTTTTTTGTGTTTGTGTTGTTGTATATTCCGATTGCTGCATAAGTTTTGTTTATGTTTGTGTTGTTGCAATAAGTACAACCTTTATAGTTTAATATATTATTTTATTTTTTATTTGTTAAGGGACAAATGTAAGGTGTATACAAGAAATTATAGACAGTTGAAGGATGCATTTGATTTTACATGTGAAAGTGTTAGAGAAAAAACATGGTGGTATACATTGGTGTCTCCCGGAAAAGAAATGACAGATTCGGTATGTATAAATCATCGAAAAGAATACAATGAAATCAATTTTGATAAAGGCAGACAATGGTCTGTACACAACAACATAATACACCGTATACACTTCTAAACAAACATTGAATTAGATGCAATATTTCTTTAATTTTTGCAGCACATGGATATAATTTTTTATTATCTAAGAAAGAAGTGCAAGCTCGATGGCAATGTACGGGGGTCCTTCACCACAAATATTGCATGTTTGATCAAAATGTCCAGTCTATACATGAAAGTTTAACCACAAACCCTGAGGACAAATCATTTCTAACATACGAACATTATATACTTGGGAATCACATGAAGCGCAATTTTCCATGGGTCGAGGTTGATGAGATCCTTTTCCCTATCAATGTTGATAGAGTCCACTGGATTTTTGGAAGGCTGATATTAAAGGAAAGAAAACTTGTCATGTATGACTCTCTACCTTCACCAACTCTGAAAACACGCGTAGACGTCGCAGTGAAAGTATATAGTGTTGTGATTCCAATATTCTTAGACCTTATTGATTTTTGGACTGGAGTAAAGGACATACTAGATGTATCCAAATTTTCTGGACGTCATCCCATTGCGTACGAGTGTTATGAGAATCTCCCTCGACAAGAAGACAAGTATTTGTGATACATGTTTATAATACATTTACTTCGGAGGTGGTGAAATAGAAATTGAATTGTGATTACTTAACGTTTTTGGCAGTGATTGTGGAGCATATGTAACAGCATTTGCTGAGTATTTAATAGAAGGGAATTCGATTCCATTAAACTTCGATGCACATAATTATAGAAGTCGCCTTGGAATTTTGTTGTATTTATACGGAACGCATAAGCAAGAAGGACGAATCGACAGTGACGATGGGGGGCATGTAGATGGTAGGAGGAAGAGAAGGAAAAAAGAACAAATATTGCATCTGGATACAGCCCTCGACCAAATAAGCAAGATAGAATAGATATGTGTGTAATTTTTTAATGTAAATTAAAGATGTACTACAATTTTTTTCATAGATTTGTTGAAGTCGAATTAACCCTAGAATGAAGTGTTAGGTTGAAAAGTCCATAAAAAATATCAAAAAATAATGCATTGCATTTTTTTGAATTCATAGAAAGCCAATACTGTAAAAAATTTGAATGCGTTCATTTAGTCAAAATTTATTTACAATATGCATGATGCATGCATTGTATACGGTTTTAAGCAATATTCTTCAAATGGATACGATTATCACTATCTTGTGTTGTTTATTACTCCCTCCAGTGTTTCATTAATGACGTTTAAGGTTTGATGATATATTCTTAAAAGAATTACATTTACGTTTTAGACAATATTTTAGTATAGTTTATCCCACATTTGCCCCTTAATTAATTTGTTCATATTATTTGAACATCGTATTCAAGGAAATTTAGATTTTTTTTACATTATTTAACAAACATCGTGTATGTTGTTACAACATTTAATTATTATTTTTATTATATTAATGTATAACCAGATAAAATAATGCCTTTATCTAAAAATATAATAGCAGAAACTTATGTCAATAGATAATTTATTGGCAGGCTGGATGCAAAGGAAAAGTTAAATATCCAAAATTTAAGCTAAATATACTGCTTATTACGGATTACGGCTGGTTCAATGGCATAACAAATCGGATTACATTATATTCGATACCCAATGTATTATGTTAATATATGATAGGAAAACGGATTTATGGAATTACCGTATTACGAAGTAATATTACAATGTATTATGTTAATATAGAATAACAACATTGATTATATTATTTTCGGGAATAAGTGAATATGATGTCATTATATTACATTGTCTAATATTTTATTACAGAGTAATATTTTACACTAATTGAATATGACAGTATAATGTAGTATTTTCTTTTTATATTTGTTATAGTGACGTCCTTCCAGTTTATTGAATTGATGTGAAGCATCCCGCAAAAAAAATTAAAGGAAAAAAAACTTAAATTGAATGATATAATAAAACCTACCACATCATATACATGACATACCAAATCTTAATACAATGTATTCACTGGATAGATGAATACATTGTATTCTATTGTATTTTTATAGTGTGATCATTGATTATATTCGATTATATTATCCTTGACATCGAATATAATGTACTAGCATTTTCTTAATAATATATTGCATCATTTGTAACCCACTATATTACAGGCAAACTTACTTAATAATGTTGTTTTGTTTAATTATAGAAACAGGAAATTTTACAATTTAGGAATTAAAATACATTGAAATTCAGTTTTGTTCATAATGGCCACAAATTAATAAACAACATGGCAACATTCAAGATCGAACCCGAGGGGGCTTGGTGTTTGATGCAAGAACCACAGCATACTTATTATCGTCATAAAAAATGTAAATTCCACTGTGTCGCAAAATCGAACCCCATACCCAGCTGTAAATGTACTAAATCCGGCGTCGAAGTAACCACCAATGACTTCATCGTCCAATCCTAATACAGGAGTGTACTCAACAGGCCAGTACCAGTGTATCTTCTTGCAATACATTTGTACAGTCTTTTTCATTGTGCCTAGACATTTTACAAAATGGGTTGGTATAACCTACAATCAACAGAGGGTAGTTTAATGATTTTATATGAATAATAATATAATTAATACATGAAATTTTTTATTTTATAGCCCTAAGTAAATATTACCATCCTTGAAAGGAAATCCAACTCAGCTATCTTCGCAGAAAATTTCTCAAGGCTGTCCCCAATTGAAGAATTTTTTAGCCACGTCACATTGTCTTTAAAGACTGCATCGTTGGGTGGCATACCGTAATCGATTTCACTTTCAGAGTAGCGCCAAATTCTAATCTTAAATTCGAATGGAGTGAACTCGTACATCATAACCCTAATAAGGTAGATGAATGAGTAATGTTGTATTTGCTCGATACCTTTGAAATGTAGTGATAATCATGCTGATAAGCGTGTTGGTGTACTATCCTGACTTTAAATAAATGGAATGACTTTTCACCCACTCAAACAGTAATGTATTCATTTAATGGTAGAATCATAGCATGGATTTCTCGTCCTGGAAGTCTCTGCAAAATACAAGCATTCGAGTATATAGAAGCATACGTCGTAGGTTTGTTTGTAACAGAAATTTTATTAAAAAATAAAAAAAATTATAATAAATAAAGGGAACAATCAAAATATAAATTTCAAGAAAAAATAGCATAAACGGACCCATGTTTGTCTTGGACCATCAATGATTAACCAAAATATGTTGCCTCTTGTTTGCATTGTTGCTTGCAGGCCGAATATCAAAATAGAGGTTGAGCGTAGAGATGTCAATATAAGAATTTGAGAACAGGAGTTGAGAGTTCGAATAGGGTTAGTCAGTTTAAGGAGGAGAAGAGATGACTTTTGAAAATTGAATGGGGTGCAGGGAGAATAACCAGCCTTTCTGATATAGATATATGTAGAGTAGCCATTTTATACACGTGTAAAGTAGTTCCTTCATTAAAATCGGTTAAAATTTGAATGTTACAAAATTACCCCTTGGTGTACTTACAATTAAAACCGACATGAACATTTATAAAAGAGGACGTATTTGTTGGAAACTTTACTCTCCCCCCAAGTATCTTGGCTAACCGTCGGCATCCTATATATCATTTGCTTAACCAACGCTTTTTCATTTTCGTTACTCTCATTAATAGTTGTTTGTTGATATCTAGCAACTGCTATCCCTCGAGTATTTGTTCCACTGTCCTCGAATCGGAACTAGGAAGATTTTGTTGCTTCAGCAACTCAACGAATCCAAGGTAGATACGTTTGTAATTTCACAATATAAATTTGATTTATTGGATGCAATGAAGATTTATGAGGCATGAAGAGAGGAAAAATTGGGCATTGACGATAACGCACATCAGTCGTCTTCATCACTAGATCCAAAAGAAAAATTTATTGTTGAATATCATGAACACCATGGTGATCAACTCCGCGGAAAACATGAAATGCAAATTGATGAACAGTAGCATAAGAAGCGAGATTCAGATGCAAATGTAAATAAAAATGTAAGTTGATTATTTAGATGCATTTTTCAACTAAATGTTTAAAAAGAGTTGAGTACATTGTAAATGATATGATTAGTTAGTGCTATGTTAATATAGCTAATTTGTAGTAAATTTTTTGCATTGGTTTGTGACAAATTTTCGAAGGATGAATTGCCGATGTCGACAAACAAACGCACCGAGAAATCTGAAAGGAATGATCATCCTTTTAATATAAGCATTGAGCAATAGCCTGATTTATTGAAATTAAAAGAATTTAATGCCTGGATTGACAGTGGCATCATAACCAAAAAGACAGCCAAGTAAATTGGTGTACACTCTTGATATTCCGATTGGTGCATAAGTTTTTTTTGTGTTTGTGTTGTTGTATCTTTCGATTGCTGCATAAGTTTTGTTTATGTTTGTGTTGTTGTAATAAGTACAAACTTTATAGTTTAATATATTATTTTATTTTTTATTTGTTAAGGGACAAATGTAAGGTGTATGTAAGACAATACAGACAGTTGAAGGATGCATTTGATTTTACATGTGAAAGTGTTAGAGAAAAAATATGGTGGTATACATTGGTGTCCCCCGAAAAAGAAATGACAGATTCAGTATGTATACATCATCGAAAAGAATATAAGGAATTCGATTTTGATAAGCGCAGACAATGGTCTGTACACAACAACATAATATACCGTATACACTTCTAAACAAACGTCGAATTTGATGCAATATTTCTTTAATTTTTGCAGCACATGGATATAATTTTTTATTATCTAAGGAAGAAGTGCAAGCTCGATGGCAATGTACGGGGTTTCTTGACCATAATAGACTGCATGTTTGATCAAAATGTCTAGTCTATACACGAAAGTTTAACCACAAACCCTGAGGAGAAATCATTTCTAAAATACGAACATGTGCTGGTTGAATATATACTTGGGAATCACATGAAGCGCAATTTTCCATGGGTCAAGGTTGATGAGATCCTTTTCCCTATCAATGTTGACAGAGTCTACTGGATTTTGGGAAGGCTGATATTGAAGGAAAGAAAAATTGTCGTGTATGACTCTCTACCTTCACCAACTCTGAAAACACGCATAGACATCGCAGTGAAAGCATACAATGTTGTGATAAAAGTATAGAAATGGTAGTATTATATGAGTATAAGATACCATCTCTGATGTACAGGTATGAATTTCGATGACGAAATTCTTTTAGGGGGAGAGAATTGTAATACCCCTAATAGTACCCTAAGAGAGGTAGATGATTATTTTGCATAAGACAAAGGTTAATTATATGATTAATTAAAGAAAAATTATAAATTAAGGGTATAATTGAAAAGTTAAAGTAAAAGTTTTATGGTAGAAATGTAATAAGTGAAAGGTTAAAGATTAAAGTAAGAAATAAAAATACAAAGAGGGACTAAAATGAACTTTGCCTAGATTTTTGTTATCAACCAATAGGAAATAAACAATTGTGAGGCAATGAAAAAGAGAAGGAAAAATCTGATTTCTTTTACTTGGGTGGCCGGCCATTCTGGGCCAAGAATTCCCTTGTTTTGTTTCTAGTGATTTCTTATCTTCTCCTCAAATTCTATGAAAATAAAATTACTCTCCAAAGAAGGTAAAGGTTGTAAATGGTAGAAGAGAAGGATTTTTACAGCAAATTAAGGCTAGGAGCAAGAAGAGATGAAGAGCAAAGATAGAGAGGATGAAGGAGAAAGATAAAGAAGAGAGAGAAAAAGGTAAAGCTTGAAAGGTTAAAGCTTAAAAAGGTATGGGAACTTAACCCTACTTGTATATGTGTTTATTATGAATATGAGGTGATATTAGTAATATATGATGTTATATTAAGTGAATATCATGAAAAATAGAGGTTACACTTGATTGAAAACTGAAATGGGAAGTTTTGTTGAAGATAAGGGAAAAACAGTTTTAGGATTCATTAGACTAGTCTTCACTATTTTAATGATATCTTGAGTTATAGTGAGTGGAATTGAGAAATTCTAGTTGGATATGAAACTAAACTCACAGATCTTCATTTCTTATGAAGAACACGAAACATGAATCAAACTGTAGGGTAGAGAAAAACTTGATTGTATCCGGGTCTTGACTGCTGCCCTATCACTGGGAGCAGTCTTCATTTTTTATGAGATATCTTGAGATTTATAGCTCTGATTGAGATGATTTTTGATGTTTTAGAAACTAAAAACATAGGGATAAAACTTTGTAGAAGACAACTTTTTCATAAAAAGTCTTTTGGTATGCCTAAATTGAGGTACAAGTTGATATTCTTAACCAGTCTACAGGATTTTGTGAGTAGAAGAAGTGTTGTTTGGGCCGTCGCTCTCTGCCGCGAGCGCGACAACACATGCTTGTCCCCTATATTTTCCTATTTTTCTCCTTTTTCTACTATAATAGACTATTCCTCATGTGTTGTTACTATAACCGGGCATAGTAGACCTTAGAATACGAGTTTACATGAATGATAAATACGAGAATGTACCACATTCAATTTACATATACATAAATTATATATTGAAATGAAATGTAAAGGCAATATTTGTGAAATAATTTGTGAAGCATAAGATTAACTATTCTTTCTTAAAACATATAGTTTATCTTAAATACAAAGTATATGATAATGCTCAACCATAAACATATAAAATGTATAAGTAATATAAAGATAAAGTTATAGTAATTGATATATGAAAGTATTTACTTGATATGGTTGGGTTATATCGATTATCAGCATATGCTTTTGATTGTGACATGATAGTTAAAGAATATTATCTTATTGTTTGATTTATCATTCCATATGATGAATTGTATACTATGAATCAAATGATATATGAGATATGATTATTTGCCTGCACATAAAGACTTGGTTGTGGATAGATAGGCATGCCTATAGGGTTATAGTTGCAGCTGCTATAGTCTAACTCTTATGAGTCCACAGTTTGTCTCTACATGAGACCATAGTTCTGGCCCAATAGGTCCACAGTTTGTCTCTACATAAGACCATAGTTCTGGCCCAATGGGTCCACAGTTTGTCTCTACATGAGACCATAGTTCTTGCCCAATGGGTCCACAGATTTTATACCTTCGGGTATCAACAGAAACAATACCTTCGGGTATTTATATATTGATACCTATGGATATCCACAGCACCCATTATCCACACCCATAAGACTTTAGCAGGCATTTCACAGTATGATCCATCTTTATACAGTAATATTATATGATTAATTATGTTATTTGAGTTATATTATAACTCTTACATGTTGATTATAATATCTTGCCATTATTATTATTTATTGTGTGCTTGAGAACAATCACTGTGAGTGGTTGTTCATATATGTATTGTTCCCCACTAAGCTTTATAGCTTAGTACGGGTGTTTATCCATGTAGGTACTTGCAGTCAAGATGCTTTATGTTGGGACAAGAGCTGCTAATGTAAAGCCAACTCTAGAGATAGGAGAGAGTCAATTATATTTGTAATTTATTTTCTTCTTGTATTTATTATGTTGTACTAAAGAAACACTAAATTAAGAGAATATTTTAATTGATTATATAGAATATTAAATGTAATACTTTATAATTTCTCATAGTATATTGAGGTGTGCATGTATATATAATAATAAGAACCAACAGGACTATAAAGGAAATAGATTATCCTATGTAAAAGAACTTATAAAATGAAGAGTTTGAGTGGATTAGTGTGGTCCTTACATTTTTGGTATCAGAGCGCCTTGGTTTAGGCGGTTCTGGCCAATAAGAGTATAGAAAGAAGTAGTTATAGAAAATTTGTGTTAGGTGTGTTGGATTAATGCAGCTTGTCCCTATCTTGTTCCAGTATAGCTTAAAGATGTATAGGTTGGGTACTTCGATTTAGGTTCCTTGTAGCCCTCGGTCGCTGGATAGTTTGGCCCACAGATCTTAATCGATTTGTCCTTGGCCGCCCTCGAGTTCTAGCTATAGGAGGATCCAGGACATGTATATGGCTGCCATCATTGAAGTTGTTGTTGTTGTCAACACCCACGTCATTGTGATTGGGGCTAGACTCTGGAGCTGTTTGTGGAAAAACTTCACCGGACATTTTCGCTCTCAGCTGCCTTAGGCGATGTAGAAACATCTCATGTTTGTTGCGCTGCAATGCTTGATTAGCCGCTTCATGGAATATTATCTCAAGTTCTTTGAACTTCTGATGCTGGGCAGAAAGTTACGGGTACCAACCATGAGGGAAAATACTCGTATGCGCCCTTTGTATGTCCTTTCTCCATCTGCCAAACAAGTACCTTTCATTAACATGGCTGATGGACTTGTAATCCAATATTTTCATGATGTGACAGCATATAATGCTGCTTAATTGGAAGCTATTGCAGGTGCACGAAAAGTGTTGTCCATCTTCAATGTATTCAACGTCGTACACAAAATCCCTATGGTACCAATTATTGACCAGGCATCTCTCTTGGATTTTAAACATTTTCGATTTGAAACATCATTCAGATTATGCATTGTACGATCTGGAGTGTCAACAATGTGGCAGTACACCATTCTCTTAATTTGATTTTGAACTTTGTGAAACATCTCGTGAGTGAAGACTTGCTGGAATTGCTTCTCCCATTGAAAATGAAAATGGCACTTGGAAACTTTATTCTTTGATTTATACTCTGCCAAACACTCCTTATCTATCTTGTCCCGGATGGCAAGCTCGTACTGCTCAACAAACTGTTTAAGCGTGCTCGTAAGTCATATGAACCCATCAAAGTATGCATGCATACCCTCACTTCGTTGGGTAGACAGCATACCTGAAAAACCACCAATGCGAGGTATTAAACATGCATACAAGGACATAATTAAAAATACATAAATAAATTAATAAATGCCATGTATTTAGGCATTACATACCTGCCCAAAATGAATCCTTGAGATACACAGAACCCAAAACTCCCTTTCCTCGTACAACTTCATCAGCCATTGGTTACCTTCGAAGTCGTATTTTGTTAAGAAAGCTTGCTAATTTTCCTCGAAAAACTCTGCTGTTAAGCTATCACAAACTAGACCCTTGAAATCATTTTGAGCATTACTGAATTCTGCAATGTGTTTAAACTTCTCAGGCAGTTTGGCAAGGATTTGCCATATACAAAATCTGTGTCTGGTATTAGGCATAACTTCCCTAATTGCCTTTCTAATTCCTTCACATTGGTCCATCAATATGCAACCGGGATGACTATCACCCATCGCATATAGCCACGTCTTAAACAACCACTTAAAAGTGTCCGCATCTTCACGGATAACCAGAGCACAACCCATTAGAATTGATTGGCCATGGTGGTTGACACCAACTACAGTTGCAAAAGGAAGCTTATACCTGTTGACCAGGTATGTTGTGTCAAAGCTAATTACATCGTGAAAATCCATGTATGCTGCTTTACATCTAGGATGCACCTATAATACATTGGTTAGCCTGAATTCCTCATCCAAATCAATTGCGTAGAAATATTTTGGATCGTTGACTTGCATCGTTGCAAAGAGTTTTTCCATGGAATCTGCATCACCCTCACCCCACAGTAACCTCCTTATACGATTAATGTAGTTTTGGCAATCCTTTACTAAGCAATTCATCTTATATGGGCCGCCAGCTTCATATTGAACCAGCCTAATACTCTTTGATGGCCTTATTCCAACTAAATCTTGCATTTCAAGCCTCCTCCTAATGTTATTCTTTACAGCCCTATGGGCACTCATCAACCTTGACATGTCCGAAAATAATTCGTGATTGTGTGTTGAAACGACCGATGAAACCTCCCACATTCCATTATCCCTTAAAATTGCATTCACTTTTGCAGGACAATTGACCTTTTTAGACAAGCCCTAAGCTTGAAGTTTTCTTCCCTTGTCACAACTAAGGGTTACATATTTGTGATACTCTCCGTTACACTTCGCCGCTGATTTCTTAAAAACACAAAAACCTTTCAGCCTCGAAAACTCTTTGTAAAATTTAAATAAATCATCTACATTTAAAAAATACATTTTCGTACTAGGTTTCTCCCTCAACGGAGTACTCAAAAGGATTCTCACTTTCAGTGTCACTGTCCTCTGCCCGAATTTCCCCATCTAATTCACTATCATCGTTTAACAAACTATCATCTTCATCAATTCCAAATAACTCACCAAATAAATTATGATTTCCTTCAGATGATGATGCAGGATGCTCAGCCATGGAGATGATCGATGGATTCCAGATTTTTGTTCAAGGAGGAGATTAATGGTTTACGTTAGTATTGGAGGGAAAAATCATAAATTATAATTTGATGTGATGTGCATTTGCAAATTTATCAATGGCGCCCAATGTATGAGTAACTTTATCCAACCCTATGTTCTTCACACTAGCGGCATTTGCAGGACTCGAGGGTAGTAGCAGCTAAAAAGTTTTGACTATGCATGCAAAAAATAAGTTGAGAATCCCAAGAAAATAACTCGTCCCTCCAAACTCAATTGCACGGCAAAATAGCATGTATTGTATTGTTTAACAAAAAAAATCATTATGTGTATTGTTTCTATTCAAACTGAATTTAATGAATTTAATTTAAGCTAATTGATTATTATATACTAACTACATTGAATACACTATATTCACTTTGTTCAGAGTTCATTTTTTTGTCTGTGTTTTGTATTAGTTCTTTTCCTGTTCCCACAATCCCTCAAGTTATCCTGGTAAGGATAAAAAGCGAAACAAGCCGAAAACAACCAGGTCATTTTGTATATTATATTTGTTTAACGACGTCAATTTAGGATTTCATAATTTTTAAATTTTAGTTTTATGCTAAACCGAACCAAATTGCCCTTAAATTTTCATTAGGTCTTCGCTATGTTATTTTGGAATTTTGGTTCGGTTGGGTAAAAATCTAAAACTTTGACTTATCGGTTAAATTTTTCACCGATGCAACCGGATATAGTGAAAGCAGAATTTAGTCAATTCAATTTCTTTGAGTCAAATGTATTCGCTTTAAAGAAATTGAATGCAAAGTATTTACTTTGCTTTTATACTAAAGATAGAGAATAAAAAATAAGATTTGGTTAATTATTTCTAATAATTGGTCATAACAAGGCAACTCAATCAAATGTTTCAAGATTTATTTTTCATTCGAAATTAAACTTTAAAAGGATTCGTTTTTATATTTTTTTAATTTAAATATTCTAAATATTTATTCAGATTTCGTTACAACTTGTTTTAATTAGAATAATACATGAATTATTTATGACATTATTGACTTTAATATCTTTTTAGGTGTAATAAACATATATGAAGAATTATAAATTAGTAAGTGTATACAGTATAATACATATTAATTAATAAGAAGGTTTATTAATTATTAAGTGTGTACAATTTATACAGTAATTAATGTCTTGTATACATTACATAAGTGTATACAAGCCATAAGTGTATACAATATACAATTTATTAATTAATAAGTGTATACAGTGTGCTACATCTCTTTTGTCAAAACTTAATAAACTGTATACAGTATAATATTTACTTTTCCGAATTTAACAAATTGTATTCACTTTCAATGCCGCATTCTAATATTATTTTCGGATTCTTATTAGATGTGACAGTTTGTAATAAGAAAATTTATAGTTTCAATGTACTTTAATGACTTAATGACCTTTTTATGAGTCCAATGTAGTTTAAAATAAAGATGGCTTAAAGTTAACTTGAAATGGCTTCAAATACTCTACTTTTAAAAATATTAATTTTGTCCAAAAAAAAATATTTAAAATACATATTTATATTAATGTCCTCATTTGAATCACTCAATTCGAACTATTTAGCACGATCCTTTTTTAAAATACAGCCATCCTTCTTTTAAGTTTAAAAATACCTTTTTTTTTAATTTTTGTTTTAACCCTGTAGACTGTTACCCATCTCCCATTTTCTCTCTTCTGTGTCTCTGTCCATCGCCCATTTCATAACTTCTCTGCTACGCTCTCAAAAATTGGAGAACTGGAAAAAATGGAAGCACCATCAGAAGCGGCCAGGCATATCTGCCTGAAGCTTGAAATCGCAAGCAACCCAATTTTCATCAAAGGCACATGGTTCGATTCTCACTTCAATCTCTGATGGCCTCAACGCTTGGGTCTGCGATGGTATCCCAATACTTTCTCTTTTCTCTCCAATTTAAAATTGACAGCGAGGGAAGAGGAGGTGAAAGAGAGAGCAGCGCAGTGGGATCAGCCGGTGTCCGAATACATTCATTTGGCCGAGCATTACTTGGGATTTCAACAGCCTGGGTCCGTATATCGCTTCGCCGATGCCGGCGATGGCCACAAACGAGTTAGTAATTTCTTATTTAAAATGTGGGAAATCAATATGGTCTCTTTTTTTGGAAAATTAACAAGTCTAGTGCTCAACAGTATATTTTTTTATCATAAAAATTTGAAACTTTTATTCTACTTTAGTTCTGATATGATATTCTTAATATTAATGAACATATTGAACGATTATATAATTTTCCAAATTTAAGAATTTGAAGTTTAGTCACATGAGTTGTTGTATTACAAATAAGTTACTTGAAACAACCATTACTTTCACAAAAATGTAAATTACCATATAAAACAATGTAAAGACTAAAATATTATCTTTGAAATATAACAAGCAATTTTTTTTAATAGAGCTAACCTTATTTTTCATTATAATTCCTAATATTAGAGTGTGTATGCGAACTTCTCTTTGATGATATTGTTCTTCAAATTTTATTCCTGAACAAGTTTGAGGGATAGCACTCTTAAGATCTTGACTTCAGGTGTTTGATTACTTCATTGTGTGATAAATATTAAGCCTTTAATTGTTTGGCTTATTTGAGGTTTAGATTCCTTATATCTGTGTGCATACAAAATTGGGCAGAATGAGTTACTTTGACCAAGTAGAATCATTTGAAAATCTTTATCTTTTCCTAAGTTGTTAATATGTTTATTTGAAATATGTGATTACTCAGAAGCTTCTCATGCAAACATCTACTTTTGTTTGCCAATTTCAACCAATGATAATTCTGTAACTGATATATTGGTTTTACTTTTTGTGTTGGCTTTCTATTTGCAGCTGTCTTGGACCTTTGAAAGGGAAGAAACTAAGCTGGAATGGCGGTGGAAATGCCAGCCATCATCTGATACTAAGAAGACTACTGCTGAAATGTTGGAAAGGTCAGTGAATTAAATTGAGCTTTCTCTCTCTTGACAAACATCTATTTCAGCAAACTACATTTTCTATTACTAAAATTTTTGCATACACATGCAGCCAATTTCTTCTCATTGCGATAAAGCCTCCCTGGATTCGATTGTAGTAGTGATTCAGCATCTCCATCCTCTCAGACTGCATGATATAGCCACATCTTCTCCTCGCCTACAACTTTCGTAGCTTTTTACACTGCAGATTTTTGATACAGATTTTATGTTCAAGCCAGATAAACCAGTGCAGCAATGTAAAATGGCTGTCCGAATCCAATTTTTGGTGCAATACATGATATGGCGGCAAATTGCATTTAAAATATACACAAAAATAAAAAATTTGACACAGCAACGAATGTTTCTTTTGATTTTGTGTTGGTCTCTATAGGGTGCAGTCCAAAGAAGTCATTTATTTGAAATATTATAAATCTGTAATGAATGTATATGTTTTTCATTTTTTTTTTGTAATTTCTCTACCCATTGAGGTATACCGAGTGGTATATCAGGTGTACCGCCCGGTATACTAAAAAAATAGAATGCAAATATATTTTAAAATTTGGCATACCGGCTAATATATCAAAAAACATAATGCAAACATATTTTATTTTTTGGTATACCAACTGTCATACCAAATTTCAGAATGAAAATTCTAGCCGGTATATCAAATTACACAATAAAAATCCTCTTTTGGATTTTGGTATACTCGCCGGTATATCAGGTATACCCATCAAAATATCAGGTATACCCGTCGGTATATCAAATTGCAAAATGAAAATTCTTTTCTGAATTTTGGTATGTCAGGCCGGTATACCAGGTATGCCAACGGATATACCAAATTCTTGATTTTGTATTGAAATGTATATTCTTGATTTTGTATTGAAATGTATATGACATATATTTTATTTTATTTATTTTGATACAAAAGAAAATAAAATGATAAGTTATTTTTAAATACATAGAGTATTAATATTCAAAGCCCCCACAAATCCAGAATATATAACTAGAGTAAAATTCTATTACTAAAAGGATATACCAATAACTGCAGTTAATAATTAAATCAAAAATGATAATTAAAAAAATGCAATTTGTTTCGTGAAATTAATAACTGAATCAATAAAAATAATAGTAATTCATAAATTAACTCTATCTTTTCCTTTCCTATCTAAAGTTTCATCTTTCAAAAGTTAAAAAGGTTTTTAATAGAAATTAGATGTGAGAATTTCATTACGTGTAATTGTGTATCTTTTGATCTTTAAAAATAAAAAAATAAAATAGCATCCAATTTTAATCTCCTTAGTAAATATTTATTAAAAAATGTGTTTGATACTTCTAGAATGATAGCTGTAATATTTATTTATTTATTTATTTATTTTATATATAAGAAAAGAGATAGTGATTGATACATTTAATATAGTACCAGTGACTTCGGAACATTTTTTAAAATAATATTTTTTAAAAAAATATTTATAAAAATAAAATCTGTCATAAATAATTATAGAAATGAATTTTTTTTTAAAACTGCTGACAGATATAACGGTTTTAGACTACGAAATTTACGTCAGAAATTTCATTTTTCTGCTGAAACTACTGGTCCAATCAGCAGTTTCAGTACACAATTTTCCATGCCAATAAAATATTAAATTAATAAAATTTTAATATAATTTAATTTATTTTTTAATTTAATTTTTTAAAATAATTTATTTGTTTGTAAAAAATAAGTCGGACTTTCTCAAAGTGGACAAAATCCCATCATCTTTTTCGCCCAAATTTTTTCTCCGAGCAATTGAAATTGGCACATCATTAACTTTTTTTGTTTTAATGCAATAAAATTTCATTAATAAAGCAATAAATTATTAACTATTCTTTTTCAAAAATTTATTGTTATATTAATTATATTTGTGACCGTGGATACACAGCACTATGTGAGATTTTAGAGTTAGAATTCGCTCTGAGTCATTATTTATGGGTAATTTTTAGTATTTGAATATGATTCGACTCTTAAAATTAACTTTTTCAAAATATATTATCTATATTAGAATAATATAATTTTATAACCATGAAATACATAATTTTATCTCATGCACAGTGCTAATTAAACTCCGAAATTCTTAAACATAAAACTATAAAAATGAAAAAATTAAAATATTCATATATTGACATAAAGTTAAAATATGTATTTTTATATTTTGACAGATAAAAAATAATTAAAAAATTAAAAAATATATTTTTAATTTATCTCAAAAATTTTAAAAATAATTAAAAAATTTTAATATTTTTTAATTTTATTTTAACTATTTTATATTTTAATCCAAAAAATATTTTAATTTTATTTTAAAATTTTTCATCTTAAACCAAACTGATGAAAACACTCATCATATTTAGGTGTTGAATGAGAAGAGCATCGGAGGGTGGAGATTCATTTCAGGGTGGGCACCAGCTTGGGTTTTATTATTCTGAGAAGATGGACGGCTATTGGTGGACAAATTCACGTGCGGTACTACTCTGGCGGAGTGCTCGATCTTGATTTGTAGGGTGGCCATGTGGGTTGTAACAGTATATTATTAAATTTAATTAATTTTTATTTTATTTAAAAAAATTAAATTAAAAAATAAATTAAATTATATTAAAATTTTATTAATTTAATATTTTATTTGCACAAAAAATTGTGTACTGAAACCGCCTGAAACCAGCGATTTCAGCAGAAAAATGAAATTTTTGACGTGGGTTCCGCAGTTTAAAACCGCTACACCTGTTAGCGGTTTCAGAAAAAAATTTCATTTTTATAATTATTTTCTGATAGATTTCATTTTTATAAATATTTTTTAAAAAAACATTATTTTAAAAAATGTTCCAGTAATTTCTGTCTTGAAAACTATTAAAGAAATGAATTTTTGGAGCTTGTTTCGTAATTTATGGATTTAATTATTAATGAAAATATAAAAGCACAAAAATAACATTGGATATAGCAATGATTTGTACCTAAATCCCTTATTTCGAAGGATGCTCCTTGCTTACATATGCCTTTTGTGTTTTATCAGCTCAAAACTCTTTAATCAACTATCCTAATTAGCGCGTGAAACTAAAAAATTAGTTGTAATATCAAAACCGTACCTCCTTCGATCTCCAGTTCCACTTCTTTTTTCTTCGAACCTGGAAATCAGCCTTCAAAACATAAGCCTCCGGTGTTTCTTTCCAGTTAATGTAGGCATTTACCACGGGCGCTGTCTCGCTTGATAGTTCCGACGACCGTAGTGGAGCTACGGCGGTGCTGAAAGGGAAGTCTTGGAAAGGATCCCAGATATCTAGAGAGAGCAAGTCGAAGATGTTGCTTCTCCGGCCACCAAGAAGCTGCTTTGGATCAAAGACGTCATTTTCTTGGATCTTTTTAAAGTTTGTGATTTGTTTTCTTGGAAATGGCTGCTTTGATTTTCAATTCTCTAGTTCTGAATGGTGTAAGACGTATTTATAAGGAAAGAATGTGATATTCCATCAGTGTGTAGTGAGTTCTTGATGGTTCATGGAGATGGAGAAGGAGAAACCTGAGCTTAAGCAACGCAGTGGTGGAACTTTAATTTTTCAGAGGGGGTATTTTTAAAAATAGAAATTTAAAAAAAGACAATTTTAAAAGGGTAAAGGAGAAGGGGGTAATTTTAAAAACTCATCTATTTTTATGGATATTTTTGAGGAAATCCCTTAAGATAATTTGCATGATATTATAAATTTTACATACTTGTCAAATATGTATTTTTATCGCAACAATTTGCCACATCAATAAGTAAATCGAGTCATAAGATCCAATTTTTGAAAGGTATTATAAATTTATATTCATTATTTGCAATATTAATAAATTTAAATACTCAACAGATCGTTAGTAAAAATTAAGCATTCAAATGAATTATTAAATCAAATTTAAGTGTCTTTTTATGTAGTATGCCATATTTTTATACCTTAGCTACTAGATTGATTAGTTTTCAAAGAGGTTTGTTATCATCCAATGAATTAATTCAGTTAATTGAATACGAATAGTAGAAATAGCGAATAATGGAACCACTATTTGAAGGTAATATTCCCATAATTTTTTGGCAAATATAACAAGACCGATATAACATTATAAATTTAACAATTATACATTCATTCATCTATGATATAAGCTAAAAACAAACAGAAAATTGTAGGCAAATTCTAAAAGCTTGCCTGCCAATAATTTCAATGGAAAAATTTAGGCCAAATAACGAACTAAAAATGGAAGGTTTACTCACACAAAGATTGTACAATTGTTTCACTATATGGATTTTCACGACTATCTTACATTCTCGACACCTATCTTGCTATTATTACTGTTTAATGAACAAACAATAAATGGATATAGCTCTACAATGGCTGTCTGATAGAAAATTACAGACCAAAAAAATTTAAAAAGAAAAAAAGAAAGAAAGAAAAATGACTATTCTATGCTCTCTAAACTTGCACCGGTGCACAGAACAATAAAAATAAAAATGAAACTTATCTACCACGCCAACACGGGAACTTCAAGATCTATATAATACCATATATGGTAATGAACCTGCATTTCTCTACTCCTTATCTTGTACTGAAAGGCCATTAGTCTCTTTTTGCCCAGAGCTTGGACTCTCAACCTCGTTGGCTGACTTGCCATCATTTGCCTCCTCAGCATTTGTCGGCTTTGCCTGCTGCTGCATTTTTATTACAAATGTCAATCAAAAACGATGAGCAATTTCTAATTCACAGCAAATAAACGTGGTGCTTTTATAGAGCTTATAGTAATCACAAAAATTACTGGCAAAATATTTTGATTAAAATGCCATTGCCTACGTCTTTTGATAATTGCATAATATTGCTATTGAGACATTCTAGCTGTTGCCAACAAAAGAACTAATGGACTGACATCGAAAAACAAACCTTGTTTCGATCACGCCAGCCAAGCCCAAATGGTCGAGCAAGCAAACTAATCTTCCTATAGGGCACATCTTGCGAAAGCTCTTGATTGCTACGTGGTGAATCTGGATGAGAAGATCTACACAGGGAAATAAACGCTTCTTACATACAGTGCATTAAATTATTAATATTGAGGAGGTAAGCCAAATTAAATTATTAATATTTAGGAGGTAAGACAAACATATAAAATGACTTGTCCATTGTCAGAGTTCGGATGTATCCTCTCTTATTTAGATAATATGCCGCATTCATCTAACATCAACAACTCAATTCTTTTGTCAAGAAAAAAATAATCAATTTAAAAAAAATGGTTGACCTAACATTGACAATCAATTTTCAATTTTTTGGGGAGCAGATGAGCATTTATTTATTAACTACTCATTTTGCATTGATAAAATAAACTATATACCGTGGAGAAGGCTGTGCCTTAGGCTGTCCAGATTGGTATTGCAGAGTTGCCTCCAACATTGATTCTGCCATAACTGCCCTTTTCTCCATATCAGCAAGGGATGCCATTGCTTCTTCATATTTTTCCTGCATATACATAAATCAGAAATTAAAAATTGAGATTCAAATAAAACCTCAGCAATACCCAATATGGGATTCAAACTACATTTTTGAAGGAAAAAGGATTTGCCAGATACAGCATTCTTAAGAGCTTTACAACTGTTCATTGAGTCCTAGTGTAGGTAAATTGTTTAAATTATTAAAAACTTTATTTGCACGAAAAAATTTGCAAAACACTTGAAATAATAACAGAGAGCATAATTTGAATAACATAACACATAAATATTAAAAACCTGAAGCACTTGAGCAGCATATCTCTGTGCAGCCGCATCTTGCTCAGCATATCTACGAGCATCTTCAGTTACTTTCTGCTCTTGCTCCACTCGCATTAAGACCTACAAATGCAGTAAGTGGTCTTAGGATGCTATTGAAAAAAAAAAAGGATAAGTGAGAGAAAAGGACAATCTTTCCCAAGGGGGCAAAAAATTAACATCAAATAACATAAAACCTGAAGCATAGCACTTTCTTGTTCCTGCTTATCAGCAAGGGCCCTCCGCAGCTCAGTAACCTCTTGCTCTAACTGTTCAACCTATAAATCACAAATGAATACTCAGTAAACATGGATTTTATTGAAGATTAGGCAGCTGGCAGGTAAGGATGAGGACAAATATCCTCCTCTAATAGATAAATATGTTAAGAAAATAAAAAAACGAAATTAACACTCTCCACATTGAAAGTCAGCTACAGAATATCTTTAGGGCTCCCGATGCAGAAAACTAAGAAAAACTTTAAAGAAGAATGTCCCTACAATCTCCACAAAGGAAAATATAGCATTTCTCAGCAATGAACTCAAACACTACTAAGTTCATTTCATGTCAAATCCTTTCTGCTAGTTTTTTCTTCCTGCCAGAACTTCTAAATTTGGGTTCCGAGATAAGAATCCAACTTCACTTTCTAGTTGGCTTCGACTTTTAAATGATGTAATTAACCATGGAAAGCATTTGATACAAGCTGCACAATGTTCCCATATTTGCTTCTTTATTAGTTTTTTAACCTTACGAGGGAACTCATTTTTGCAAAGTAATGACCTCCTGGCAGTGAGACTAGTTTGCAGTAATTTTTTAGAGAGACAATTCTTAGCCCAAACCATCTTGTTGAGCTTCCACATGATTACCAACTGATCAATCTTAACACTTAACCCTAACTCATCAGTCTCAACACTTGACCTCAAGCACTGGTAACAAACATTATCACTTCAATGGACAAGAAGGAAAAGGAGGGTGTTTTTTATATACCCTGGCACTCAATTGTCGCCGATTATCTTGCTTCACCATCTCCATCAAAGCAGTCTCCAACTCCTCCGCCCTGACAATATATAATAATAGCAAAATATCAATACTAGCAAGGGAAAAAAAAGAATATGAAATATAAACATAATGGTAATCGCTAAGTTTCCACATATAGGGAAAGAGATGACAGATCACTGTGACTATTCCAAATAGACCATCAGCCAGATATAAATGACCGTTGGGATATAAACTCCATTTTCGTTCCTGCTTTTCGATTACCAAAGCAAAACATAAGTCCAAAAGCTTCACATTCTTACTAGGGATATATATACATATATACACACATCTCAGTCCCATAAATTGTCAGCCATAAAAACGCCTCTAAAATTCCAAACCAGAATTCTTTCAACTGCCTTAATAACTCCATACACAAGTAGTGAACTACTTTAAGATTCTTGTGCTTCTCTCTGCCCAGACATACCAAACCACTAAAACATAGGACATCTCCAGATAATCTCTTTCAATCTGACATAACCCTTGAAATGAATCAACAACAAATGCTCAAATTTTAGAGGACAGAGCAAGTCTGCCATAAAGCTCCAGCTAATCCGTGTGCATGTGCTAGGACAAAGCAAAAAAAACAAAGGGAACAATTACAACAGCACATTGCACATAAATCACAGGTTTAGTGGTATGTTGATTGTTGTAACTGTATAAAAGAGAACAATTTTGGACTAGAGAAGTCCAACAATTCAAAAAATGCTATATTTTGAACCTAAGCTACTGAATATAGCCCCTCAGACTACTTGACACTCTCTTGTCCTTACTCAGGCAAACTGGCATTATCCTGAGCACAATATGATTTAACAAATTGTATTCCTCAATATGAGTATTCTGAGGAGCTAAATGTTGATCTTAATTTTGTACTCATCATTCTTGGTTCTGAACGGTATTTTGTGATCAAAGATGAAGAATCCAAACCATCGAGAAATAATAAATTGGCAATGCCCTGCACATGGCACCATTTCATATTTACCTTGAGAAATACAAAAGAGAGGTGGTGGTGGAGAAAGTCTGTTCAAAAACCCTTTTTTCCCCCAAAACAATACTGCTCAACCATTTATAACAGTCTCAGCATAATATAAAACCATCAAGCACTATTACAAACCAACTGCAGTTAGTTACATAATTCTTCTTCCCCAAGCCCACTGACCTACTCTCTATTGAATGCTACATCCTTCAAATTTCAAATTGGCAATTAAAAGCAATGGTTATTTTCATATCTTAGAGTAAATAGCTAGAAGACTAGAAGCTTAGAGAAGAGGAAATCCGTAGAGGATTAAACAAAAAGAAAAAAAGGGGAAGGAATTTAAGTTCACAAGAAATAAAGACAAACTCTTAGAGCTCCTAGGCAACCACTAGAGCACAAAGAATAATAACCAGTGAGCTTAAAAAATATAAAAGTTAGCCATAGCAGTGTATCTGAGTGTTGGCAAAACAACCAAAATCTCCACTCAACAACATCTTCAAAAACACAACCTCAATTTCTAAGTTCCAAGTCAGTTCCTAGATTACTAAGGATGCACTAGTGCTTGCAACATGTTGAAGCCTTAAGTTTACTAAAAAGTAAAATCAGCAAAAATGAAAAATGCTAACCTGAGTACAGCAGATCTTTTCTCCTCCAGCAATTTGCACAATTCAACCTTCAACCATACCACCTGCACATAATAACATTAGAGAAACTAGGAATATGGAATCCAAAAAATAAAAATATGCATTCTACAATAGAATCAAAATAAATGTAGAATCAAGCACACATGCATTAACAGATACAAAACACATCATTCGATATTGGACCAAGTCAAACAGAATATTTGGCTTAAAAATAGAGAAGACAACTAATAATAAACTACCTGATCCTGAAGATCTGGCACAGAATCTATCTCCACATCCCCCGTCAAGCATATAAGAACTTCATCTGGATTAGTAGATCCAGACTCTGAACGAGATAAATCACCACTTGATTGTTTTTTTGTCTCTACCAGCATTGACTTGGGATCATGTTTGAAATTATATAGCTTTGATGCCAGACCCTTTGAATCCCTCCAAGCTTGAAGCCCTTTTGTCCTTTCCTCAACTGCAGCTATAACAGCAGCTCGATGCTTATTTCTTAACTGCTGAAGTCTAGCTGCATTCACATTTTGATAACCCATGCAAGCTGTCAATACAAGTTGACTGCTATCAAATGTTGATCCTGCCAGAGACTGTAGCAAAGTGACTGCATCTCCAGCATCCTTAGTGGTGACTAATGCAGGGCCTACAGAAAACTGAACTCAATTAAGTCTCACAAGGAAAAATGCGTGATATGAAGATTGAGAGACCAACAACAAATTGCCACAAAATAAAAAGAACTTTAAAGAATGTTTAACCAGTACCATATAACTCCATTAGAGCAAGTGCTGTCCGAAATAACATGACACGATTTCCTTCAAAAAGGAGCACATCCCAGACGCGAAGAACTAGAAACAGGAGAAGCTGTCAGATTACAGACGCACTTATGACCAAAGCACTAAGAGTAGCATAAAATACTAAAAATTTATCAAATTTGCTAAAACCAGAACCCAGACAGAATCTACCACTAATGATGACAAGACTCACTGGAATGAAAAAGAAACTAACTAAAACTCAACAGAAACACCCAAGAATCCTAGCCGGAAAATAGAGCCTCAATTTTCATGACTTTTTGAAGTAATTCTTGTATTTTAGCAATTATTTTCTTAGTTCCAAGGCACCATATCAGTATAAGTAGGCCAGAGTCAGCCAGTAGCTAATTTTGCAAACAAAACTTTTAAGAATATTATACACCTTAAAAGAAATTAAATTGTGCCACAAGCACAAAATGCTGGAAAGATTGGGATTATTCTTTAGATGATTAGCCCAAATAGATTTGCAAGAACCAAACAAAAAGCAATAATTTATTAGCAAACTTATCACACAATGTTAGAAAAGTTTAAAGTCAAATCTTAAAAGTGTAAAACCTGACCACTTTCCCATGGAAGCATGTTCATGAAAATAGAAAGGAACCATGGTCCAGTAACCCATGCAACCTGCACTCCCAGGTAATCCAGATGATTTACTGCACCAGAAGTGATCCAAACTTAGCATTACCAGAACATATTTGTTTTAGAAAACAACAAAGAAACAACCAAAACCACTGATTTTTTTTTTAAGAGAAAAATAAACAACAAACCTAATTTAGGAAATCTTTCACGCACCAACTCCTCAAAAACAAGTTGGTCAACCTGACAAAATGGAAATATTAATCAGAATATCGAGTATTTCAACTTCGTCATGTTTCAAACAAAGAACCAAAATGAGATTGAAAAGCAAAGCTATAATAAGCAGTACCTGAGACTCTATCATTTCCTCCGAATAATAACCATCAAAATAGTCATCAATAATGCCCATCAATGCCCTGCATATGCACCCAAAGTAGTAAGCACTTAACAGACAAGGAATCTGGTTTTGAGAATATAAAGCTAAAAATGAACTAGAAATCTAGGAAAGCTGCTACATTAATCCATTGTTCCTCCTGATGACAGAAGAACCAACGGGAGAGAGATAGTTGGGTCAAATAAGTTTCTGAACCTACCAGAAAGCATTTTCCTCAGGCATCAGAAGTAGTAATAAGGCAGCAAAGAAATTCATTGCCTGTGTAAGAATAATATAAGAATAAGTCATCAAGATAAGAAGAAATAATTTCATCCAGCACTTGAAACAGTACAAAGGTCAAGTACTTGACAGTATCCAACAGAGGGATTGTGCCTAGCATATGCCGTAAGCAACCGTCTCAAAGCATTTCTACCATCATCATCCAATGCAGGATGACCTGGAAATGTCCGTGGCAAATCCTGCACTAAAACCAATCAGTTGAGAAACTGCATCAATAATGCCAAACAAATGGAAAAAGGACCTGCACCAAAATTGAAAGAAACAACCTTCTCAATCTGCCCTTTCCATTTCTCAGGTAAACATGTAGGATCTGCAGTTGATCCCTTAGCATCACTCTCTGACTGTTCTACGTGATTTCCTGAATTAGTTTCTGCAGCAAGCAGGTCCTGGTAATACCTCTCCACTCGACGAGTCTTCACCCCCACAAATGCTTGCCACAGCTAGAAACGAGCACAAAATGCAATGTAAAACCGATATCCAAAGAAATGAAGCAACAAACCAAAAAAATAAAAAGAGTGCAAAGCATACCTCTCCCCTGAGTGCCATTGGAACGCCTCCACGTACAAGGACTTCTAGCTCTTCTTTCCAAGGGAAGAGAGATTCCAGAGGAGCTGAATCAGCAGCAGCCGCAGCCGCAGCTGTCCCAGAGGCACTAACACTGTCATTGGAAAGGGTCTCCTGAACTGGATCTGATCTTTCCACATCATAAAACTCATCCTCGGAGTCCTCTTCAGATACTCCTTTTGCTGATTTAGCATCTTCAATTGGAATTTCTTTTGTAGTCTCTTGCCGATCATTTACTTGATTACCCTTCTTTTTAACACGAATGCTCATCATATCTTCAATGGCACGAAGAGATGGTCTAATCTCAGTCCATATTTGGATCCTATGGATTCTTTTGGATGTGGACTGTTGTTCTCCACTTTCTGTGAGATCTTCAGGTAAAACATCAGAGCCAGACTTCTCACTGCCAAAATCATCTCCTCCTTCAGCACCTTTTTCCAAACTATTTCTCGTCCCATGCTCTGTTGTATTGGTATGCACTGCCTTGTCATCTTCCTCCAAAGATAAACAGTTTACAGGCAATTGAGCAGACTCTGCTTGCCTTGCCAAGAAACTGTTCCACCTATCTGATCTTTCCTCTTCTTCCTCCTAATGAGAGCACATCACAAAAGGATATCATTTTTCTCCTCGTTGGCTGGAATACTTCTTAAGTAATTATTTAATTTCCAACGTAAAAAGAAAAAATAAATTAAATATATAAGTTCATCAAAAATCAGTCAATAAGAATCCAATGAAACAAGAAAGGTCATGCAAACAGCAGGATGTAGCTAATGGCGTCATAGAATCTTTCTACTTTTCATTCACTGCTTTAAATCTAATCGATCTAAATGAGAAGAATTTCCTTTTCAATATATATCAGCATATTCCAAATGATGGATAAAAGGGTACAAACTTCCCAATTAACCAGATAGACTATCAACAATTAAAAGAAAAACAAAGTAAGGAAATAAAACCTTGTAAATGTTGGCATATTCTCGGTATCTTTGGATGTGCTGAGGTCTCACTGCAAATCCGTATGCATCCCTGCGCCCATCAACATCCATTAGCACCTCAACTTAAAAATTTTCTTATTCATAACATAAGAGCTACAGCAGAAAGCTTCAAACAAGCTCACTAAAACAGACAAAACGCTGAAACGCACAATCCATTTTTCTTCCCAACAACATACCATTCATGTTCTTACTATCTCAAAAATCATCAGTGAAATGATTAGAAAACAAAAGACAGAGAAGTGAAAATCATTATAATCCCTATCTTTTTATTATTAGAAAAAAAAAAGTACACTGTAATTGAGTCAGCATTTACCCGCAATCCGTATTCGAAGATCTGCCACTAAAACCGGACAACAACATATGCCAGGGAAAACACAGATTCCACTTCCATATCGTTCAAAATTGCCTCAACTCAACTCAAATTCACTAAAAACACTATAACACATTGGAACCTCATTTCCAAAACTAAACCCAATATCACATAACTAGCCATTAAAGCCCAATCAAAATTGAAACATGATCTTCAAAATCACAAATCAATCAATTAAAAAAAAACAGAGAGAGAGAGAGAGACAAAAACCTCACTAATAAAAATGACGACGCGAACACGATCAAACAAACTAATATCCAATTTCCAAACAATGCTGCCAAATTTAGGGACAGCACGAAGGCAGAACTTGACAGATCAAAGAAAAAAAAAAAGAAAAAACGTGACGCGTGGCGAGAAAAGAGAAGAAGGAAGAACCTCTTGTGCTCAAAAGCGAGAAGTGGATTCGCGGGCTTATCGACTTTGGTGTGAGCCTTCATTGGTGGATCGATTTGATAGGCAGTGAAGGAGAGATCGTAGGGGAAAATTCTCCTTGATTCTCTCTATGTATCTGCAACTAAATTTAGAGAGAGAGAAAAGAGGTGTTTGGATTTGGGCTTAAATTGTCAAGTGTATTAATGGAGGAGGACGAGGCGGAGAGAGAGAGAGAAAGAGAGAGAGAGAGCACATGCAAGAAGGCGAGAATAGCGTCACATTATAGTTACATGCGGGTGATTTCTTAGCACGGAGTTCTAAGATCGAAAATGCAAGTGCGGGTTCAGGATTAAGGAGGATGAGTCCTTTTTGGTAATTTCACCTTATTCTATTTTTTTATTTTCTGATTTTCTAACTCTTTGTTTGGATAATATTATTCTAGTTCAGAGTATAGTCGTCACTCGCGAGCAAGGGAATTATAATTACTAGAGGGCGGTGGTTAATACATTATTTTTACCAAATTACAGCCCTTTAATATATTATTTTTAAATTAATATGATATATGTTTTTTTCGTGATATGTGGTAAATTATGAAAATCTTACAAAAATTACACATATAGCGCGTAAAATAATGATAAAAAAAATAATTTGACTTTTTAATAAATTTAAAGAATAATACGACACTTTTAATAATATAAAAATATTATTTATATTTTTAACAAGTTGATAATACTCTATTAATGGATTTGGAAGAATTTCTTTTTTTTTGGTCAACGAATGGGTAAATATGGGAAATACTGATTTCGTGTGTTTTTCTCATTTGAGAAAATTATAAAAAAAAAGTTGTTATTCCAACCCAATGATTTTTAGAATGAATTGTATGAGCCATTTTGATCCATAAATATAGGGTAGCTGATAGAGATTTCTTAACAATCAACTGCTTAACAAATTATTTTTAATCATCATTTAATGACCGAGGTTGCTCATTCTAAAGGTTGGACAATTTTTAATATCTTATAAATTTATTAGTAGTTCAACTGAGAGAAAATTTTGCTCAAATAAAATTATATATATATATATATATATATATATATATATAGTAAAGTAATATTCGTGTTAAAAAGTTTTTAGACTTTTTACATGAAGTTGAACTATCGGAATACATGCGTTTTAATGGTTTAAATATATAAGTAACAAATCACTACCGCATTCTCTAATATTCTTTATATATATAAAAAAGGGAGTTTTATAAAACTACCAAAAAAAAGTGTTAAATTTAAATATACCTCCTTCTTTTTTTCTCTTTCAAAAATACCTTTT
Organism: Excoecaria agallocha; assembly: GCA_037975025.1. NCBI lineage: Eukaryota > Viridiplantae > Streptophyta > Magnoliopsida > Malpighiales > Euphorbiaceae > Excoecaria > Excoecaria agallocha. The sequence goes on from CM075815.1 coordinate 10,550,089, forward strand.
TTTAAATTTTTATTTTTAAAAATATCACTTTATTAAATTAACTTAAACTCCCATCTCTTTCACGCCTCCTCCTCCTCCTTCTTCTTGGGTTTAAAGTCTTTCTCCACTTTCCCTAAAATCTAACCACAATCAAACACCTATTATTCTTCTCCATAAAAGCTAAAGCATCTCAAATACTCATCATCGCTTCCAATATCTCCATTTCGTAAATAGAAGATATGCGCTGGAAATAGCCACGTCAATCGCAAATTATTCGGCTAGTTAAGAGGTTTGTTAATTTAGATGAGACCGCTAAAAGCGGAGCTGCTGCTTTAATTAAGGTTGCTAAGCTTGTTGATTCTTACTTAGCAGAAGCTGCTTTAGATTCCAATTTGAGTTTGTTGGAATTTGATGATCTTGCTTCTGCTTTGCCTACCCACGCTCATGCTATTGATGATGGTCTTTATCGCGCCATTGATACCTATCTCAAGGCAAGTTTATTGCTACCTGTAATTTTTTCTTTTTATTCATTTCGAGACTTTGAGTATTGATTTTTTTTTATTAATTCTTTTCATGTCATGTGAATATATACTCGAATTCGACACTTTAAGAAAGTATCAGTCCTTCTAAATCAAAGTTATTAATTCTTTTCTTTTGTATGGTCTGATTGTACATATATATTTTATTTTTCTCTTGAATAATTTATATTTAAAATTATTGGGATGTACTGGCAGACTCGTCTTTTTGCAATCAGATGCTTGACTAAAATTAAAAATGGTTGACTCCTGATTGATCTGGTCTAATCCCTTAAATGATTTATGTCCATATTGGGAATTTATTGGTTTGTTTTTTTTTTCTTTTCTTTTCTTTTTTTTTCATGTAAAATCATAACAGAGACTTTTAACTTCTATTATTCTTGCTTGTTATTAAGATATAATGTATTGTCATTGCTGTGTACAAGGAGTTTGCAAGAACCTCGATAGATTGCTGTGTACAAGGACTTTTGCGAACTATAGTAACCAAAATTAAGTTTATGCACTTGTACAAATAATCCACTCGTTAATATGTAATTCCAATCGACTCTAATCTAATCTAACTTTGAACAAACCTCCATTTCAAAATCAAAATCCTGTTTAGAACCCACACCTCAAATTAACAGAAATTGAACAGTACATTAACACGTTTGAACACAAGTGGAAAAAAGAAAGAAAGAAGTAAGAACAAAATCCTGAGCGAAGATACATTTAGTTACAGACTTGTTTTTTTATAGGACATTTTCCCCTCCTAAATCAGCTAAAAGGCTTCATCAAATTGCTAATACAAACAAACAAATATAGAATACAACAAACTGAAAAACACCCATTTTATAAATATATACCTTAAATACATCACACAAAACCTAAATCAGTTATCACTTATCATCAGCACTAGGCTATGTTTGTTTATATAATCAATATATCGAATCTACGTGCTTGCTCAACCCATCCAGCTTCTTCAGCCTCATCTTCTCGCTTTCACCAACCAGTTGTTCCGAATTCATAAGGAAAAGAATAGCATAAATGCTATTACACTCGCTTGAACTACGAAACACCAATAATATTTCAATATCCCTATAGTCTATTGTGTCATCTAATATATACAAGTCATAACCTTTGATCAGTCCCGCCTCTCCCGAGCTATAGATGGATAGGATCATTGGACAAGTACGGGTTTACACTACCTAGAAGTAGAACCGGGTGCCTAACTCTTCAAACAATTATAGTTTTACTCTAGCTAGAAGATAGCTAGCAGTCGAACTGGGTGTTTAACTCTTCTTAATCTCTTGTTCAGACATTTTATCACTAGATTAATTAACCAGAGGTATACCATGACATACCATGTATACCAAACGTTATACAATCGGTATACCAGATGTACCATGTAGTATACCATGATATATCAGGTATACCGCATGGTATACCATTGGTATACCAGATGCACCATGTGGTATACCATGCATACCAGGTGGTATACCAATGGTATACTGTGGTATACCATTGGTATACTTGATGTACCAGGTAACATACCATTGGTATACCTGATGTACCATGGTATACTGGATCTACTAGGTGGTATACCATTGGTATACCGTGGTATACCATTGGTATACTAGATCTACCAGGTGATATATCATTGGTATACTGGATCTACCAGGTGGTATACTATTGGTATACCGTGGTATACCATTGGTATACCGGATGTACCATGTAATATACCAAGTATACCATTGTTATACCTGGTATACCATGTGGTATACCAGATATACCATGGTATAAAAGTAAAAAATCAAAATGAAAATAAAAATATTAATTAGAAATATAACTTTAAATTTTTAGGCTCATCGGATACAATCTATAATTTCTTAGAACTTCTATCCAAACGAATAATTAAGAATACTAAATGATTAATTTAGAGCGAAAATAATTCAACTTGTTTTTGCAGTAGTGAGTAATTAGAATATGATATCTTGGCCAAGATTCCACATTGTAAGAAAGTCTACCTTAACTAACTAAGATCTATCGATACCAAACAAACAATAAGTTCACGGGATGGTGGAAACAAACCACTAATCAACATTAAAATAAAATAATAGGGCATAATTTGGTGAAATGTAGCAAGCTATGTCTTCAAGAAACACAGAATCTTCCCTTTATAAATAAGGGAAATGGTAAGGATAAGAAAATAAATATGTGTTGATAAGTGCTTCGATACTTAATCAACATTATAAAAATAACAATATACCCTTATCCATACCTTTATTAATATATATCCAACTGCCATGTCCGGAAATCAAGTGATTTTTGCAAACATTTTTGTATTATTGAATAAAAATCCATTTTCTTGTACTTATATATATATATATATATTAGCATTAAATATATATTAGCATTAAAGACTTCTCCATTATAATTTTAAAGTCTTTATTTTGTTCTAATCCATCCACACTTGCTCCTATAAATACTTTTATCATTATTAACCAAACCTCACAATCCTTCATCTTCTTCCTCCAACAACAAAAACCAGTAGAGAGAGAAAATCAAGTAATTTAGTTAAGATGAAGAGCGCAGGCAATTCAACAAGTAGTGAAGTAGGAATACAGCAATGGAATTCTCCATTGCCATACTTGTTTGGAGGATTCTCCATTATAATGTTCAGACAACGTCACTGATTAAGCGCTTATGCCGATTGTAATGCTTCTCCAGAAGTACTTTTGAAGCTCCTTCCAATGTCTTCCGCCATGTCTGCATAATTCATTTTCCAAAATTAGAAAAACAAAACACTATTATGAATTTAATCATTCAGATATACCTTTTCAATGGCAACCAAGAAGGATCTATTGTGGATATCTATAGCTTTCAGCTGTGATCTTCCAATCCCAAGTTGCTTAAGCAATAAAGACTTCGTTGAAACCTGAGGAAGAAGACACCTTTTCTCCACTAACCCATTATTAGTAGTAGTGTAATGTGATGGAGTTTCACACGATGAATATTCATTACCAGCACTCCTTCTCTTATTATTGCTTCTCTTTCGCCTTTTTGATAGCCTTGCCATCTCTTTCTTTCCCTCATCTTCTTCTTCATCTGCAAATTTCCTCAGCAACTCATCAGAAGATCTCTTTGTCACATGTTGAACCGTCGTCGTTTTGTTATTTTCAGCAGCAGTATTATACATTCATTCTTTTAAAAGAGAAAGAGAGGGGATGGGTTTGAAACAGCTAAGGAATACAAACAAAAACTACAGAGCATACAGATTGCTTAACCTCAAACCTCAACATTCAGTTTGCATCACTTTAAAATCACATAATCTTTAAGCATAGAGTGTTTTAAACTTTAAACCAAATATATATTACCTAAAGAGTGAGAGAGGAGAGATCAAACAAAATAAGCAATAGGCGATCGAGATAATCTTCTTCTCTTCCTTCTTTGTCGCCTTCTTCCCGTTGAACCGCAGGAAACATCGATTGATTTTTGATTTCGTTCTTCGAGTTCGATTTTTCAATCACATATACAGATTTCGAGAACATTCCTCAACCATAACTGTTGTTAGAGTGATTAAAATTGTTATAATTCGATAAATCCTTCACTGATCTCCTTGCTGATTTCGAATTCGCTTCGTTTCTCACCATTTCTCTATCTCTGAATTTAATTTGGCAAGCAGACGCTCTCTCTCTCTTTCTCTATCCGAAGAAATGAGAGATGGAAAATGAGATATATTTGCAGAAGGAGAGATAACGTTAATTAGGCTTATAAATAAAAGGGTATTTTTAAAAATAAAATATTTAAAAAAGGTAATTTTAAACTCAAAACATAAATGGCTGTATTTTTAAAAAACAGGGCAGAAAAAATGGTATTTTATGTAAATTCCTCTGTAAAAAAACTCACTAAATTACGACAAAGTAAGCAAGGTCTATATATGTAAGTTTAAAACATATGAATGTGAAAGCTAACGGTACCCCTCAACTCACTTTAGCCTGCGTGGTTAATGATAGTATGATGATGATTGTGTCGGCAATCAGTCAAATTTCCATTTTCATCAACTCAATCAACACCTTCTCTTGCGCCATCTCGCGCCAAGCGTCATTCACAATATTCTTATCCACTGTGTCATGTAGTAATAGAAAAATATCAAATTGGCTGCCTAGACATATGTCTACTTATAAAAAGGTACAATAAAAAAAATATTAATAGAATTAGGAATAATCAATTTATTATTATTGATTTGATTTGGTATAAGAATAAATACGGTTCAATTTTTTACTATAATCGAACTAAAAATATTCAAAAATCAAAATATTATAAGAAATTATAAATTGAAATCTAATCAAATTTTAATAATAATTGAAGTAAATCGTTCTTTAAAATTCTCATATATAGTTGTTCAAAATCAAATCAATTAGCAACATTTGGAGAAATTTATAAGAAAAATTTAGATCGTATTAAAATTTTTATATTTTTTTATTATTAATCATGATCAAAATTTAAATATTTGACTAGCTAAAATTAAATTAACCATCTAAATAATTAAATCAAACTAATCAAATTAGTTGGATTAGATAAAAACCAAATTATCCTCACACTGCTTTCATTGAAAAAAAAAGGGGTCCCCAACAGTCTATTATTGGTGGTCCTCCATTAATATCCTAGATCAAAAAGTTGTCAAAAGCGTTGACCAATTTGACCATTACTAAAATTAAACCGGGAAAAAAAAAAAGAAACAAATTTCATAATTTAATACGCGGAACGCTTTTGCCTCTCAGTAAATTAAAAACATAAGTATATCACATCAATATCGATACGCACATATACTTCTACCAAAGTCGTACCAGAAATGATTGAATCTAACGTAACTTATTGTACAATTCGTGTTATTTGACTCGACATCCATCATTTTTCCTTCAAAGAAAGCTTGCAAATTCAACTTATAGATATTAAATATTTTTAAATATGACAGTGAATATTTTACTCTCTTAGGAGTCTATTTAATATAAATTCGAATTAATTAAATTAATAAACTTATTTTAAATTTGAAAAATAATAAAGAGTAGATAAAAGTTACTCTCAATCACTCTATTCACATTTACTCTCACTTACTCTATTCTCATTTACTCCCATACGAACAAAGGCTAAATTCATAATAAGAAGGCAAATGTAGTCCAAAATTAAGATTATTTTATTGATTGTATAGTGATTGGAGATTCAATTTATAAAGTAACAAAGCAAGCTTTTTAATTTTATGCCTTTAACTTCAATCTAGCTATACAACTTTATTGGCATTCTTCATCGCGAAGGTGAATTTCACAAAAAGGCCTTTTATTGCCCACTTTTTAAAGCGTAACGCTCTCTCTAAGGCATCAATTTTGGTGCGTGTGGTCAGCAGAAAGTTGCCTCTAACCGCACGTGACTGTGGGATTTCCTTCCATATTTCGGGGATGTTTATTTCTAATAATAACGGTAAATAAATACTGATCTCAATATGTTAAAAAGGTTTCAATTTAAATTTCCATTTCATTTTTTTCATATATCTAACAAATAAATAAATGGTATTTTGAATAGTTTCTAACAATTCAAATTAACATGTTTTATACTTTTATTTAAATGACGAAGTGCGTTGCCTAATTTAATTCTTTTAGACCCTTCATTTCATGTTAAGTCTCTTTTAAATTATTGCACTATAATTAATAAAAAAATGATTTAATATCTTATTTTATTTTATGTTACTCTCTCCGTTCTATTTTATGTATCACTTTTAAATAAAATTCAAATTATATTTATCTGTTATTTTTAAATTTTTAATATAATTTAATTTAATTTACTTTCTTAATTTATTTTTATTTTTCAATAAAGTTCGAATTAGTTAGATTTGATAATTTAATTTTAATTACGTAATTTAATACTAAATTTAAATTTATTTATTATTTTTTAATTATGATAAAAACAATAAAACTGACAAATAAAAAAAAAGAGGCAGTAGTATTTTGCTAAATTGTCTTTTTAGGAAAAAGAGATATTTCAATTTTCAAGTTATTACTGTATTATTAATATAAGTATTTATTGAGACAATGGCATAAATATACAAAGTTAATTTACTTTAAAAAACTCATAATTTGAAATAAAATCTTCTTGCTAAAACGACGTTTAATATTTTACAGATTATTCATTCTCTTTACAATTATTATTAGATGAGTAAAAAATTGACCCAACCTGTATATCCAATCAAATTTTTTTCTTTTTTAATATAAATTCAATTCGATTTGTCAATATTATCTTTATGACCCGACCTATTTGTTTTGCCAAATGATCAAATTCAATTTCAATCCGTTGTATGATCCATTTTAAAATACATCACGAAATTAAAATATTACATTTAAACTATTGTCTATAGTTTTAGATTAACAAAATAGTTTACTCTTTGTAGACATTTCAATCATAAAGTTAATTTTAATTTTAGTATACTAGAAAATTTTATATTCAAGTCTCTACTTACTTTTTTCCTTTAAAAAAAAAAAAATTCTTCATTCAATAGGCATGGATACAAAATTTTGGAAGCATTCACATAATCTATCAACCTCTCCCGTCACTCATTCCGAAGTTGTAATGGCTGGCACCAAAAAACTCTTCACTATTTCTTTATCTCCATATCCATCCTTCGTCTCGTAACAATAAGCTCAAAACTTTTAAAATGACAGACCAAAAGTAAGGGTCCGTTTGAATGATGATAGCCTGTAATTTATTAATGTATAATATAGTATAGTATAATATTATATAATTTTAACGATATAATATTTGAAAAAACTATATGATAATATGTGATTTTATAATATTATGAAATTACACCTATGCATAACATTGTAATTTCGCTTTTAAAACTTACCTACTATTTTTGAAAAAATTACCAATGCCCCTCGATAAAACAATGCTACTTTTGCTTTATTAAAGTCAAGATTAGGTGACAAATTGTTGGGTCCTTCAAGTGCAAAAGATATCCCCATTAAATTAGTGTAGTTGCACTTACTGTTCCAATTTATTCAATGTCTTGTTTCGAACATGAATTATCCAAAATCATTATTAATTTCTAGTGGGGTCAAGGTGATGGACGCAACCTAAAGGTAATATTAGTTACCCGAAGGTAAATTAGTGCAACGAAAATGGAATGGCGGTATGGGTATTAGTGATATTGAGGCTTTTAATTTAGCTCTTTTGGCAAAGCAAAGTTGGCATATCCTACACAATCTATCCTTCTTGCTGGCACATGTTCTTAAGGGTCGATATTTCTCGCATAAGGATTTTTTTATCAGTTTCTCAAGGGTATCTTGCCTCTTAGGGATGGTGAAGTATTGTAGGCTTCGTTGGAATATTGGCAATGGCGAGCTATGTGATATAAATGATCCTTGGATCCCACGTGATTACTTGTTTAAGCCAATTTTTATTGCACCTGAATTATGCCTATTTGGTAAAATTGCACCTGAATTTTTATTGCACTTGGAAGTCAGATACCATAAATGCTTCCTTTATCGCGGAGCAAGCTACTGTCATCTTCAATCTTTCTATTTTCGATTTATGGTGGCTCAAATTTATTAATTTGGTACTTTACTACTTTGGGTCATTTCAGTGTTAATATCGGGTTATGATATGGCTTTGAGCATACTGTATCCTCCTATGGCTCCACCTATCTCGACTAATTTAGGTACTCATAGGCAATCTTTTTGGCATCTTAATCTTCTTCATAAACTTAAAATTTTCTTTTGAAAATTTTGTCATAATGGGCTTCCATGTCATGTGAAACTGATAGAATGATTTGCTACAACTGTTTGCAATGTCTGTTTTGGAAATTGTAATGCATGTCTTTTTCACGCATTTTAGGCTAAAGGCCTTTTGGCAGCAAAGTTCTGCCCATTTGATAGTTCCTCTAGATCCATCGCATTTGAAGGATATATGAGCTGCTTTTCCTCAATCCTCCACGTAGCCACTTTTTACAATCAATCATTTATAATTGCCCATACTCTTTGGAAAGATTGGAAGGCTGGTAATGCTGAAATCTTTAATCATATTCCTTTTAATTCAACCTCAAGCAGTTTGGGACAACAGCTTGGCTTTGTATCATGAATTCCAGCAAGCAAATTCGGGTACCACCTCCACATCTCATCGGTTTTCTTCTCATAAGTTATGTTGGCAACTACCTAGTCTTGGTATTCTCAAGATCGTGGTAGCTTTGCTTTACTAGTGCAATACTCTTAGGCCATATTTGGGATGAAGTATTGTAATATAATGTAATGGATAATGTATTGATTAGTTTATTTATTAATTCAATTTTTTTACAATGTATTGTAATAATAAATATATATATAATTTTCAATACATCAATAGATGTATTTTTTAATACATAATATTTTGTGATATTTTTCATTATAATTTTTACGATTTTTTTTCTAATTAATGTAAATTGTACTACCGCCAACACCACTTCTGTTGATAATATAACGCTTTCAAAATTATAACTTATATAAGTAGCACTTTCCAATGATAAGCGGTGATACTGAGGTGAATAATACCGCCTGAGGATCATCAAAACTTGTAAAATTTTTATTACACCACTCGAAAGTATTATTCATGACGAGTCCGGTGTTATAGTTTGAGATGAAAATGAGGTCATTTAGGTCACTAAAAGTAAAAAAATAAAAATAAGAAACGAAACCGTAAAAAATTAACCAAAATTTTAATCGGTTAGAAAATATTCTACAAATTTTAGAAAATTATTCTGATCATATGAAATTTCTTGAAATAATGTAAATATATTTTTAAAAGTGAAAAATTAATTTTTGAATAAATCCAAAAAATTGATTTTGATACCGATAATTTAATTTTTGGCTCTGAAATATAACGAAAGGAACTCATTTTAGGCTGAAATTTTAAAAACAACCTAAATAATATTTTTGGTAAAAGTTTGACGAGAAAATAAATTTAATCAATCATAAGTGAATAAGTGGATTAATCATGGTCATTAATCAAGCCATATAGAAGCATCACACATTTGAGATTTTCAATCATTTTTCACTAGTATTTTCAACTAAATATAAAAATATATTAATATTTATATTATATTACTAATATAACCAAATATCGTATTGTAATTACAATTATATTTCATTATATTACATTTTTTTAATTCATTAAATTATCTATTACCCCTTATCAAACATAACCATAGTGTCAAATTCTAACTTGGAAGGTTAAATCTTTGAGCTTTCCTCTGCACCCCTTACTCTTGGAAGCTTCAGTTGTACGTGATGCTATCATCCTTTGCCAAGCACATGCTATTGATGGGTTTTGCTCTAATTAAATGTTGCAACTCAACCTAGTTTCATCTTTTGTAACGCTTTTTTTATTTTTTCCTTAATGCATTTTCTGATTGGAAAAAATAATAAAAATAAAAAAGGGAATTTATAAATACTTCCAATAATTGTATGTTTTTGTCGCGTATGCTAAGATAAATTAATGATCAGGTTAGGTGTCCTTATCTTTAAAGAGTATCATCCAGGATATAAATTTTATATTGCTGGTATGTCTAACGTCTTGTTTGGATAATTGTTTTGAACGGCCTGATATGGTTTAATGAGCTATTTGGAGAGATTCGCTCTTTGTTGGTATAGATTTATATGGTTAATTCTTGAGTTTATTTTGTCCAAATTTTAAAATCACCAAATTGGTGGTTTGGTTTTGCATAATTTTTTATTTTTTTTTTGCTTACCCCCCTTTTTCTTAATTTTGATAACTCCATTTATACTTCAATATAACCCGATTTTTTTGGGACAATTTTTTGAATAATGTAGTTTAAAAAAATAATTATCAAAATAGGGTGTTTGAGAAAAAATTTACGGAAATGGGGTTGTTGGGAGACAGGGTCTGAAACTGCTGGTGGGGCCGGCGATTTCACGTCTGAAACCGCTGGTCCCACCAGCGGTTTCAGACTTGAAACCCGACCCCCCTCTCCTCACCCCTATATAAATCTTGCCCGATTCACCGTCCGCTTCTTCACACCTATATAAATATTGTCCGATCACTCACCGTTTCCCATAAACGAAAAATTATAAACTCATCTATTTCAATTTTTGTTCGTGTATGGGCAAATATCTAAGTAGAAGATATATTTATGTCGGATCAATAATATTTTCTACAGCATTATCATAAAAGGTCAGTAAATATTTATTTATTTTTATGTATAATTATATATATTTAATTTTATTTTAAATATATGATGATGGTAATTTTATTTAGTAAAATACATAAATTATCGTGGTAGCTTATATTTTAATAAATAATTTTATTAATATTTTAATATTATTATTTTGACTATTATTATTATTATTATTATTATTGTAATCATAATTGTGATTATGTTAATTATTATTAATATTGTTGTTATTAATATTATTTATAATATTATAAAAGAAATAATAATTATTATTGAATAAATAAAATTATATAAATTAATTAATGAAATATTTTAATATTTTGTACATATAGGTAGTTGAAAGATGTCGACGTATACTGACTTTTATTTGCACACCGGAGGAGAAATAAGTGTTGGAGCGTCGGGTTTTCAGTACAATGTATGTGGTCCAAATGCCGTTACAAGGAGAATGAGAGTTAAAAAGAAGCCGACTTTTCCTGAATTGGTTCATAAAATTCACGTGAAATTGGGATTAGGTATGAACGATGTGATTTCTAGAATAATTTACAAAAGTCCAATGTACAATCGCGGATCGTTATGTTGGACTTCCATGGATTTAGCGGATGACGAAGATATAGATGCAATTTATGATAATTTGATGAGATATGATGATTATAACTTGGTAGAATTAATTATTGAAGTTGGTGAGGGAGGTGCAGGAGCTAGTCGACCCACTTATGGACAGGGATATCAATATACAAGTGAGGCATTGGAAAGAGAAATTGTCGAGGCGGGTTGTCAGCAAATGTTTAATGAAGTCGGCCCTAGTCAGCCTACACAGTCCAATCAGCTGCGACAGTCTGTAACTCGAATGGATGGTGAATTACTTGGAACCCAGGTTAATGTCAGTTCAGGTCAAGCTCAATTGCGCCGATCAGTTAGCCAGGTGCCTAATGCAATGGTGAGTCAACCAAGGCGATCAATTAGCCGAAGGGTTGGTGATTTTTTTAGTAAATCACTATTTGGAAATAGATCGAGAAGTAATTCGAGTCAGAGAAATTTTGTTGGGGAAGTAGCTGCACAGCCAAGTCATGTTACAGAACCAGATAATCAGCGATATTCGATATCCCATATCCCAGGTGCCAGTCGAAGGCGTTTTGTTTCCCATGTACCTGATGACAGGCAACGACGATCCATTTCTCATGTTCCACCGGATAATCAACGCCATTCTGTTTCCCAGATTCCTGATTTAAATCAGCAGCCTTCAGTTCAACAGGTTACAGACATAACGACTAGTCAGCATGGGCAATCTTTCAATAGAAGAGATGTGGATTTACTTTGTGATAGCATTTTCGGCAACACTGAAAATATAAGTGCGAGCGAGGGAACTGGCTATAATGCTAACACCACAGATTGTGGACAAGAAACGTCAATGTCTTTGGGAGAGAATGATGATCTTGAAGATGCTCCAATGTACAATGATTACGTATCGCCTAATGATGATGTTGAGGCTGAAACAGTTAACATGATTGCAGATAGTGATGGCGATGATTCTGATCACAGTGAATATGCCAGTCCATTAGCATCGTTGCATCCGATAGAGGAGACAGGGCAGGCAGAATTTGTGTTCCCGTCGGAGCATTACTCAGAAATAGATTTCGATGCAGCCCAAATCCCCATTTGTGAAGATCTTCACTCTGCAACTTGGGATGGTGTGTCCGAGTTATCGACAGGCTTAATCTTTAAAAGCAAGGATGAAGTGAAATATTGTGTGAAGAAGTATTCAATAATGAGAAATGTGAATTTCAGAGTTGTTGAATCAAAGCCAAATTATTGGGTTGTGCGGTGCGCAATGGCCGATGATGGATGCAGCTGGAGGTTAAGAGCTATTAGAAAATGAAGTAGTTCTTTTTGGACTATGACAAGATTCAAAGGACCTCATTCATGTGTTGCTGGTAATGTATCAATGGATCATCGGCAACTGGGCTCTCAAATTATTCACAAGTGCATAACTGGCATGGTAAGTAAACAACCAACTTTACCTATTGATGTTATAATTGAGGCTGTGAAGCAACAATTTTATTTTGAAGTATCGTACCGCAAGGCTTGGTACGCGAAGATGAGAGCAATAGAGTGTATATTTGGTGATTATGTTGAGTCTTATCAAAGGTTGCCAAGATTCTTAATCGCCTTACACATAAGCTGATTGTATTTACACATAATGTTGCAATATATCAGAACATTCAAAACCTCCAACTTCGGTTCGATCTGCTATGTGTATCAGTCTGACTGTCCGTCTGATCGATGGTGGGATCGTGCGGTAATGGCATGACATCACTAAATTCTCCACTGTATAGGGGTTGGTCAACGAAACCATGACTGCCTGCCATATCTGGTCCACTGAATAGTTCATTGAAAAAATCATCGTGATCCATTGACTGACTTGTTGGGGCATATGGTGTAGACTCAAATTGAAATGGTTGGCCTGTTTGATCATATTGGGTGGATTCAAATTGACATGAAAGACCCGTTTGGGCAATGACATTGTACTCATGTTGATCTCCCGAAGACAAACTGATGTTCAGATCAACATTCAATGCTGATGGCCCTGCCTCAAAGTCATTGCATCTAGCTGGTCCAAGTACAGTGTCAAATAATTGTTATTGCCCCACTGAAGACAAACTGAACGAGCTGGAAGGATCTTCAGGGAAATAAGGCCATTGCATTGGTTGGGGACCTTGGTGCACTCCAGCTGGAATATGAATGGACTCAACTGTAGCTCGCCTTTCTCCCATTCCTCTCCTACTGCGTACAGATTGACGGGAATCCTGAAAAGGATGAGCCATCGGGGGTATATGTGCAGTATCAGGAACTGGCTGTCTGGGATAATCAGTTGACCGTCTATCAAAGGCACCAACAGCTCCTAATATGCCCTCAGATGCCAATCGGATACCATGTTCAGCATTTGACGAAGAAATAATGTCGGAGTGCCTGATTTGTTCAGCATAATCGGCCTAAAATAAAATAAACAAATTTGTTACAAATTATCGATATTATTATTAAAATATATATAAATTAATATTAAATCATACCGATGCACCGATAGAGGCACCTATCTGGGTCATCCACCGTATTGTGCGTGATATATACCATTGCATATACTGTGATCTCGGATGTAAAGGTGCTTGCAGAGGGAAATTTCTTACAACGTGACTATGCCGATTATTCCACTCATGAATAAAACATGAAAATCTACTTTCCCAATTCTGATTAGTATGGCCTCTTAAATCATACGAATGTACTGCATCATCATATTGTGGAGGGGCTGGAATCGGCTGGTCCATTCCGAATTGTCTTAGACATCGATCGGGGTGGTGCCACTCGATAATATTCCAACAGACTAGTGGCACGACTGACGTCCAAATTGCATTTCCATCACTACAAAATTGTGGCAATAAATGCAGCACATTCCTGTAAGGCTCCCAAACCATCTGAACCAGAAAATTATAATTTCATCATTTTATAAAAAAACTTGTATTATACTACAAATATAGTCTAGAAAAGGGAAATTATAATTAAACCTGGTCATCACGTTGTAAGTCCAAATCGAGACGGTATTGAAAAACATCTTTACTATTAATTTTGCTTGGATCTAATCCAAATCGCCACCTGAAAATTTTCAACCATCAACATCCATTCAGCAAATTAAATGAACAATTTTTAATTCCAAATAAATATATTTTAAATATAAAATCACTATATATTACCTGCATCCATAAGGCATGGACTGATCAACAACATGTTGATCAACAAATTCAGGACGAATATGAGGCAACCTTTCCCAGGCCCACATTTGTAACAATTGTAAATAACCACCCAGTGAATTGGCATCGGGTTTGGTTGCACGACATAACTCTCTATACAACCATGCCAGGACAGCAGATCCCCAACTGTACTCACCTACAACCTCTAAATTTTCTAGCAATGGCAGCCACATCAAGTGTATGTAATTATTTGATTGTGTTGGACATAATAACCCACCAATACACCTTAGAATCCATGCCCGAGCAAAACATTCTATCTGATATTCATTTGCATTAGCTGGCAAAATATTAAAATGTCTCCCCAACCATGACATTTTTACACTATGCCCCCTGAATTCATTTGCTGGAGGAACCTGACCTAAAAGACGGCCACATTCATAGGCCCAATCGTGATATAGATGTCCAGTTACAGGACGTCCATCGATGGGTAATCCGGTTAATACACCAATATCCTGCAGTGAGATTATCGCCTCGCCAACCGAAAGATGAAATGTGTGCGTCTCTGGTCGCCATCTCTCAACCAGTGCAGTTACTAAATTATTATTCACATTCATCACACCTATTTGTGACACGCCATAAAATCCTGCTAATCGCAGGTATGGAATTATTCTGTTATCAATGTTTCTATAATGATCATTCACGCCAGCTCTGCGTGTTACCAACACATTATGTTGTGCCTATAAATAATTAAATAAGGTATGAATATTATAAAAATTAATTATGTACCTAAAAATAATTAAATAAGGTATGAATATTATACAAAATAATTATGTACCTACATAAAAGTTTATTACGGTTAAATAAAAAATTTACCCCTCCGTTCCAAATAGCATCGGCTCGATGTTTGCCTTTAAGCGTTAGTACATCATTCACGATGGGTCCGGGATTAATATATTCTTCGTTTCTAAATTGATCCATCTTTTATTACCTAAATTTATTAGCACAATATATTAATATTTCATGTAACAATTTAATATTTCATATTTAACTATAGCTATAATAAATACAACAATATAAATAATTAATTTTGTTTTCCCCATACGCATAAATTAATTACCTAAATTTTTTAGAACAATATAGATAATTATTTTTTTCACATACACATAAATTTATTTTATTTATTTATTTTCAATATTTAAATTATATACAAATCTTACCTTTTTGCTAATTCATTGCAAAAATATTTATCAAAATACAACTGCGTAATATATATCACATGTCAAAAATTATTTAACACAATTAATAATATTTTTAAATTTATTCATACGATAAATTACTAAAATTAACAGTTAATTTATTCGTCATATTTTTTTAATTACTTTAGACACTAACAGTATAATTTAATTCAACTGTTAAACTATAATCATTTTAAAAATCATAATAAACAAATAATTAATAACATATTAAATTAATAATCAATTAAATAAATGTCTATCACATTCAAACAATATCAAATTAATACTCAAATATATAACTACATACATGCTTTATTAATTAAATTAAATCACAAAAATCATAATATTACAAAATAAATTTAATCATGTTTTTTCTAATTATCTACTTAATATTATTTCTTTAATTTTTTATAAATAATTACTATTTTATTTTTTGTAATTATAATTATTTTATTAAATATAACATAACACATAATATAATATATTTATTATAAAATATAAAATAAAAAAAATTAAATAAAAGATGAAAAAAAAAATTTACCTTGAAGGAGAAGTTGTAGATATATTGAATGAAGGATGGGAGACTTGGGAGGACCACCGCAATAAGGAAGTCCCTTAATTTATAGGGCAGTTGCCCTTAAAAAAATTATCCTTCTGGGCACGAAATCCGACGCGACAAGACAAGAGAGACGCGTGGGGGACAACTGTCTGCCACGCCTGAAACCGCTGGTGGGACCAGCGGTTTCACGTCTGAAACCGTTGGTCCCACCAGTGGTTTCAGGCGTGGCAGACACCCTATCCCCTCCGCGTCTCCCAACAATCCCATTTCCGTAAATTTTTTCCCAACCACCCTATTTTGATAATTATTTTTTTAAACTATATTATTCAAAAAATTGTCCCGATTTTTTTTATCTTTTTTATTAAAATTATTTTTTTTAACTTTTTCCTCTTATCAAAAATTAATTAAATCATACCACAGCATACCATTTTCCCAACCACATTAGCAAAATATTACCATTCCACCAAACTCCATACCAACCCATCCCATCCCATAAATTATTTCATCCAAACATGATTAGGTGGTTAATTATTATGGCTTTTAATTTTTTTTTAATCTATTACATAAATATTCAAATCTACGGTCACATCCGTGTCCTAGCATTCGAGACATGTACAATAATATATTTTTATTCTTTTTTATTATTTTTTTTTCTGGACGCCTTATAAAAACATTATTCACTTGGAAATAATACTCTCTGCATGGAAAAGCGAAATACCATTTTAGTTTTTACAAAATTTTAGGAGCAAGATAATACTCCCTCCATCTGTCAAGGAATCAATGAATTGCTCTTGTTTTAAGTTATATATAAAATCACAAAAAATATAAATTATAAATAAATAAAATTGCATGTATTATATATTATATATTGAATCGATGTTAAAATAAATTATAAATGAGTAAAATTATACATGTCATATAATAAATCAATATTAAATAAATTATTAAAAGATCGATAAATTTTAAATAATAATTCTGTGAGCATATTTGAACGCACAAAAAGTTGCCATCTTTATAATAAATTTAAGAATTAAATTTTTTAATGATTAATATTTGATCAGGTAGCAAATTCGAATTCATTTTTTTTTTCTAAAAAATGTTTTTAGTTATAATTAGATAGAATGTATTTTCTTAAAAAATAATAATAAAAAAGGGAGTGCTGGATTGCCGAAAAAATAAAATAAAACACACAACTCTTAAAATTTCCGGACGGAAAATCAAATTCAATCACAATCCACCAATTCCATGGCAGTCCTAAAACTGAGCATGGCAGCCTCCTTTTGCGGCAAGTCTTATAAATGGGCCCGCACCTTCACCACCCCCTCCGGCTTCCGCCGCTTCCACCACCACCGTTAGTACTCCTCACTCTTCTTCACTCTCACTATCATTACCTCCTTTAAATAGCATGCCCAGCGATTGGCGCAGGATAGCACCCTGCGCGTGCGTTGCCTCTAATAGTTATTCTTATTATTACTATTATGACATCAATTATAGCAAGCTATTAGGGTTCGCTTTTCGTGGTCACAAGCGTTTATTCAATTTCTCCCGCAATTCTAGCTCCTCTTCTTCTTCTTCGTCAAAAGATCACAAAACAGGAGGAGGCTTTTCTGGATCCGATTCGTCGCCTTCCGGGTCGGGTCCTGTAGTCGATATGGGGTCTGAGAATAAGGTGGAAGATGTTGATAGGTATCAGGATAATGATTTAAACAGTCACTATAAGTCACCGTCGGTTTCCTTGCAAAATCATCACAAACAACAAGATTCTTATTCGAAATTGCTCACTCTTCCTACTGTTTTAACCATCGGCCGCGTCGTTGCTGTGCCGCTTCTCATCGGCAGTACGTTTGTTGTTTCTCTTGTATTTTGCTATGTGGTTTTCATGATGTTGATGCATTTGATTTTTTTTTTTTTGAGGTGCGATTGCTTTCTTTTAGGTTTTTCGTTGATTTTTTTATAGAAATTATTGCTTTGTTTATTAGTTTTAAGCATTTGAATTATAATGATAATGTGATAGATTTTGAAGATGTTTTCTAGTAGAATCGATTGTTTACAGATTTGAGATTTAATTTGCTTGATGTTGCAAGCTAAATTCCCTTGAAGGATCATTTAATTCATCTCTGAAAGGAAATTGGGAATGTTTTTTGGGGCTGGATGTGGTACAATACTTTAAAGAAACAGTAGAATCCCATTCTCTGTTTGGTACTGTGGTTAGACTTACCTGAATGTCATTACTAAAATTTTGAAAATTAAATTTCAGGCCTCGTTTAGTTTGCTAAAATTGAAAATCGTAATGGTAAATCTTCATTGATTTCCATTTCTATTCTGTTTGTGGGTTGAACTAAACTGGCCTTAAAGAATGTCTGAATTCTTGAGTTTTGAAAGTCTGATTGCCCCTAGAATTTAAAAGCTGTTGTTCCTTAAATGGTCTTACATTTGACTGGACTGATGCATCGATTTTTCTTTCCAGCTTTTTATGTAGATAGTTGGTGGGGAATAACAGCTACCACAAGTATTTTCATTGCTGCAGCAGTAACTGATTGGCTTGATGGATACCTTGCCCGAAAGGTATAACCATTTTTTGTTTCCTTAAGTAGATTAAGTAAGAGTATATGTTATTGGCGTTATGTAAAAATTGCATGTTATCACCATTAGCTGATGTAATTGCTTTAATGTGTTACAGATGAGGTTAGGCTCCGCCTTTGGTGCATTTTTGGATCCAGTGGCTGATAAAGTAAGTGTAGCTTTGATAACAGTGTTGGTTTTTGTTAAGCCTGGTTGAGTTAAATTGTATGTTGTGTTTTAATTAGTATGGATTATCAACGACTTCCTTGATTCTTATGTGCTCTACATTCAGCTTATGGTTGCTGCCACCTTGGTCTTATTGTGTACTAAACCACCAGAGGTTGCAATCTTTGGGCAAGTGCCGTGGCTACTGACTGTACCTTCCATTGCCATAATTGGTCGTGAGGTAATACTGCTAGTCGTAGTTATTATAAGGTTTATTTGTATGGCTTGCTTTTGGAGTTCAATTGCTTTACCTCTTACATAATGTCATTATTTTTGCTGGTATTTTGATCTGAAAATTCCAACATATTTGTAGATAACCATGTCTGCAGTCAGAGAATGGGCTGCTTCACAGAATGGTAAACTGTTAGAGGTTTGTTCGCTATTGTCTATGCTATTTAGCCACCACCTCTCTATAGTTTCATACTAGTAGATGTTTTTTGCTGAATTTAAGAATGCTTCACAATTAGCTTCAATTCACATGCGGAAAACTTGTTCCAGGCTGTTGCTGTGAATAATTTGGGGAAGTGGAAAACTGCCACACAGATGATTGCATTAACCATCCTCTTGGCTATCAGAGATAGCAGGTCTCTACCACATTCTTTAATATTGTACCTACCACTATTATGGTCTAGTCTCTGTGTAATGGAGGCCATGAAGATGCAAAATGGATTATTTTTTTGGAAATATCTGACCGTTTTTTTGTCTTGATTCTTTCCTTGTGCAGTCTTGGAGGGCCAGGAATATTGGCAACTTCTGGTGTTGTTTTGCTTTATATTTCTGCAGGTCTTTCTGTTTGGTCTTTAGTAGTATACATGAGTAAGATATGGAGAGTTTTGCTGAAGTAAACTGCGTGGCCTGCACAGTGCATATGCTTCTTTGCGAGAATGTCTCTGGAAAAGGTCTCGGTGCTTCCTATATTTCCTTTTCAATACTCTCCTCAAAGATTTAGTATTATTAAGATAGGTGGTGGATTAAGAGGAGGCTGTTCTCCTATGGAAAAATTCCACATATTTAGGTTTCTTTTGGAATGGAGTTATTTTGGTGCAGCAATATCTCAGTCTTTTTATACGGTTTACCAGTTTTCTGAAAATCCTCAAAGGTCCCGTATCTTATTGATAAATATAGCGAATTAGTATGTTAAAGATTTCTCACTGCAATCCTTTTACTCGGAGCCAGTAGCTGTGTCAAACGGTAGATTTAGAGCTTTGGTTAGAGCCTGGCAAAGACAGATTGAGCTGATACTTCTTACTGATGACTAAAAGAAATTTTTTGGGTCGGTTAAATATGTAAACAGAAAAGAAAAGGAGGCAACCTTAATTATGTCGGAGTTGTTTATCCAGCATAATTAAGCTTTTGCTGATGTACATTTGTAACTTCAACCTTTTGAGTGATACAATTTAATGGCTACAATTTTGAGGTTTCCACTGTTTCATTCTATCATATCAGGCTCCTTTCATGTGGATATTGATTTTGTTTTAATGCTTGTGCTCCTAACTTCTTGATTAGGTGTTATCTCTAACATACTCAACAAAGTATCGGGCTTCTTCTTCTTCTTCTTCTTCTTCTTTTCTCCTACTGATGTGTCTCAAATTTTTGAATCTGCAAATTTGACAAGTTACTTGAAAGTTGCCGAATTTCTGTGAAATAATTGAAAAGTGACAGACAGTTTTTAAAATGCTTAATATATAAAATTTCCCTTCAAACTTCATAAAATTTCAAAACCTTAACTACATTTACTCCACCGTTTAAAGTTAAAATAATCTTTGAAAAAAGGTACTAAAATACAAAACATTAACTACATTTACTCTACCTTTTAAAGTTAAAATAATCTTTGGAAAAAGGTACTAAAATAATCCTGAAGTTGTCTAAATAGAGCTAAAATATCTCTAATATTTTGTTCGGAGCAAAAATGATCCTCAACTTAACTTATAAATTAGGTACAAAAATATTGCTTCGTTTATATTTTATCAATTCAAATTTAACGGTGCTGACGTGATCTATTATGTGAACATGGAGTTGGATGACGTGATTGACGCGCAATGTGTTTGGCACCACGTAACAACACGTCATTGTGGGCTTTCACCATTAATTTTTTTTCTTTTCCTTTCTTCCCCCTCCCTCTCCTCTTTCTACCTCTCTCCCAAATCACGATCTTTTGGGTTCATCTGAAAACAACAAAAACAGAACACATATCTTCTGGGTTCAACTGTATTTTAACAACTTCAGGGAACCCAAATCATTGTTTATTGCATTATTAGTTGTTTTTATCTCTCACTTGATTGGAACTTCTAACAATCAATCTCTATATTTTCTGGTCCGGTCCATGGAAAATCACTGCAACATTTGAAACCTATGAAAAGCTTGGCCTGTGCTGCATTCTAACAATAACTACTATAATTCAGCAGGTCACATCTTCATAACCTTCCACCAAAATCAGTCTCGGCAACCATGGATCCCATATCTTCACCATCCCCAAATCACCATCTCACCCCCAATTTTTAAAGGCCTAACCGAATACAAGAAACACTTTCAAATAAAGCTGGAGTTGAACAAACAAAATAATTTTGAAAAAGAAAATAATCAAACAAGCTAAAGAGAATGGATCTTTGAGGAGATCTGTAGCTAAACAAACAAATCCAGTAATCATTCCTTCAAGCAATTCCAGTAATCCAGCAAATGTGAACAGAGAAATAGAAGCCGATGCCGATATTCATGGTAATTTCTGGGTCCCCCTTACAAGTAAAAACACCATCATCTGAGTGGAATTAGGATTTTAATTCTTTCTATAATTTCTGTGTGGGTAGGGGTGAACTCGATTGCTGCAGATTTGAAAGACCAAAAGCTAACTGTGATAAGGGGCAGACGGACACAGTGGCAGCGGCGAAGAAGTTGAAGAAAGTAGGTAAAGTGGAGATAATCTCAGTTGGGCATACGTATTAGTTGAGGGAACCACCATTGAAATAAGATTTAGCTGGGTTCTTGAGAGAGGAAGATAATTTGGGAAGAGCCATTGCCATTGCTGTTCCTCTGTCTGCATATTTGTCTCTCCCTCTGACCCAGTTGTTCTCGCGAATTTAGCGAGCCCCTATGTTTGGATCGTGATTCTCGGTTGGTGTGGCTGGGAGTGGGCATATCGTGTATCATAATTCGGTGAGCCACAAGAATTGCCCCAGCCCATTATCGGAGCTCTACGAAGGCATATCGCCATCGGAGATGGCGGCGGCGAAGTGAGAGACGAGGAAGAGAAAGAAAGGAAAAGAAAAAATAAATAAATAAAAATTTAATGGTGAGACCACAATGATGTGGCGCTTATGTGGCACAAAATTTATTGCATGTCTGCCATATTATCCAGTTTCATGTCCACCTAATAAATTACGTCAGCATCGTTAAATTTAAATTGATAGAATATAAATGAAGGGACATTTTTATTCCTATTTTATAGGTTGAAGATCATTTTTGCTCAAAAAAAAAAATATTAAGAACATTTTAGCTCTATCCAAACAATTTCAGGAATATTTTAGTACATTTTCCTAGAATTTTTTTATAAATAACTATCTTTCTACAGTATGTTTTTTTTTTAAATTATATCTTCTCATTTTTATAGCACCAACATACAAATGGATATGTCTTAATCATGAAATATTTTGTTATACCATTCAAAATGAACATATTATAATGGAGAGATGATTATTTATAATAGTTTTTATAACTTTAGGAGGTGAATTAAATATGGTGAACGTTTAAGTATAAATTTTAAAATTATTTATAAGTTCAAGAATCTTGCCTAATCTTAACACACAGCAACCATTCCATCAATAGGGGAGAAGAAATTGAATTACAAAACAATAAGATGACGAAGTGTCCATGGAAATGCGAGAACGGGCGCCAACTTTACAAGAAGTGCGGACAAAAGTTCACCATTGCGCTAATGCTTTAGATGTAGAAGCTTCAGGAAAAGGAGGCTAAGCTTAAACAAACCCAAAACCATGGTCAGCTTTAACACATCCTTTTATGAGGTTTGACTACTTTATTAGTCCATGGGCCCTAATGCTTACTTTTAGTCTTCTAGTATTTTAATGTGCAATTGTTAAAATTTGTTTTTCTCACGATATGTTATTTTCACAATATGTTAAATTTTATTTTATTTTTAATTGATGTATTTAATTTCGATCGATAAAAATTTTAATCGACGTATTTAATTCCAATTGACATATTTAATTTCGATTGACGTATTTAATTTTGGTCGATTAAAATTTTGATCTATGAAAATCCCGATCGATGTATTTTAATTTCAATTGATGAACATCCCGATTGACGATTTATTAATTTCAATATGATTTATTAATCCCGATCGATGAATATTTCAGTCGATGTATTTATCCTAATTGAAAGACTGATGATTTTAAATCCGACCAACGTATATCCTAATCGGTGTATTTATTCCAGTCTTTTAAGATCGATGATTTTATTAATTTCGATTGATGTATTTATTCCAGTCTTTCGACTGATGAGTTATCCCGATCGAAATAATATGAACAATAAGCCTTCAATTAATTCTAAACAAGGCAATTTTAATTCCAGTCTTTTGGCTGATGACTCACCGACTTTTTGTGGCACTCTGTCATATGTCCATTATGGAAATGCCATGGCCCAAACCATCGATCTCTAGATCAAATCGGATGATGGACCACCGCCAACGACAGATCGAATCGAAAAAGGCATGAAAATGCCTTAAAAATTCCTCATCCACCGCCAAAAGTGGATCGGATGATCAACAACAGTCAACGGCGGATTGGATTGAAAAAAGCATGAAAATGCCTTAAAAATTCCTCCTCCACCGCCAAAGGTAGATCAGATGATTGACCACCAAAACGACGGATCGGATCGAAAAAAACATGAAAATGCCTTAAAAATTCCTTATCCACCGCTAACGGCAGATCGAATGATCGACCCTAAGAAATCGTCGTCCCCTGCCAACGGCGAATCGGATGATCGAAAAATAATAATACCCTAAAAAATAAAATTACAAGGCTCAGAACGTTAAAGAGCCTAAATGAGGAAGGCTTAGGGAAGCCTCCCAAAAGCCAACTGGCTAGACACGGGAACTAAAGATGTCCTAATTGGACGAGACTCCTTTTGGAAAAGCGAATGGTCGAATACTAGAAGCCTAAGCTAGGAGAGAAAAGGGATACAACTTTGAAAAATCTCGCGAATAACAAAAGCAACAGCAATGCAGGTTAGTAAAATAAAATAATTTATATTTATAAATTTATTTGCAGGACAACTATTTCAAAACTCTAGATCGATGTATATCTCGATTGAAGCAGTGAAAATTCTCTCGATCGACGTACATCCCCATCGCAACAATTAACTTTCAGTCTCAATCAATTAAGGGTGCGTTCGGGAACGATTTTATTTTTGATTTTTGGTTTTTTTCTTAAAAATAAAATAAAAATATGTTCGGCAAATTTGTTTCTATTTTCATTTCTACAAAAATTTAAGAAGTGATTTTGGCAACAAAAACAAAAATTAAAAATCTTTAAACTGTGGTTTTTATAGTTTTATTTTTATCAATAATTTAATTACTTTATCTTTATTATCACCACCGCTACCACCAGCACACCACTACCACTACCACATCACCACCACTATTATTGCCGCCACCGTCACACAACCACCACCACCACCACCGCTGCAACTGCCACCACACCGTCACGCTGCCGCCACCACCACATTGCCATTGCCCCATCGCCGTCGCCACCACCGCTGTTGCCACCATTGCCACCACTACCACCACCATCGCCACCACTGCAGCTACCATCTTTGCCATCACCATCGCTACCACTGCAGCTACCATCTTTGCCATCACCATCGCCACCATATTACTACTGTCACTACCACCACCACACCATCACTATCGTTGTCACCACTGCTGCCACCACCATTGCCGCTGCCATTTTTGCCACCACTACCACCACCACACTGCTACTAGCACCACCACTACTACCACACCATCGCCACCACCACCATCATCGCTACCCGCCACCACTACTGTCGTCGCCATCATTGCTACTACAGTTTCTGCACTGCCATCTCTACTACTGTCATCGCCACTATCACCAAACTATCGTTGCTGCTATCACTGTTGCTGCCTAGTTCATATCGCTACTGCCGTCGCCACTGCCGCCTCTACCGTCGCTACTACCACCACCACCACCATATTATGATTTTTTTAATGTAATATATTTTAAATTTTGAATTTTATTAAATATTTATTATTTAATATTAATAATTAGATTATATATATGTATAATATGTATTAATGAATATTAGAATATTTTTTTAAAAAATAAATAGAAAATT
The DNA here is from genome assembly GCA_037975025.1 of Excoecaria agallocha. Classification (NCBI taxonomy): domain Eukaryota; kingdom Viridiplantae; phylum Streptophyta; class Magnoliopsida; order Malpighiales; family Euphorbiaceae; genus Excoecaria; species Excoecaria agallocha. The sequence goes on from CM075815.1 coordinate 10,575,483, forward strand.
AGTTTTTAAATAATTTTTGAAAAAAAAAATAACAAAAACTAAAAATAATTTATGGATTTTAAAAAACAAAAAATAAAAAACAAAAAATGTTACCAAAAACACCCTAAAGGACTTTGCTGCCGGCCACAAAATGATCGAATGGCTGCCATAAACAACAAATACCCCGACCTTCGATGTCTCTTAAGAAATGATCGAACCAATTGGAGGAGGATAAATGATAACACATAGAAAAAATAAAATACAAGATGAGGACTAAGGCCAACCCATTAAAAGCCTGCTAAAAAGGTCCAACATTAAAAGACTCAAAGCTCACTATCAAAAGTTACAGATGGACTACAATTGAACCATTTTTCAAGGTTTTGGCTTTATAAATGAGGTAGCTTCCTTTATAAGTCATAGATTGATCTCTCTCTAAGACTCTTTGCATATTTCGATAGCTAACTTGAGCGCTGGAGTACTAATGCCCGGTAGGATCGGACTAGTCTCATTTTTATAGGTCATGAAAACCTCTCCTTTGATCAAATATCATATTCCTGATTTAGGTGTTGATATCTCTTTACTCTATAAAATTTTGTGATTTATCAAGAATTAAATTTTATAATTTTAATCAAATATTGGCAGTGAGATCTTCAAATGGTTATCCTTTCTTCTTCTTCTTCTTCTTCTTCTTTTTTTTTTTTTTTGCATTCTTGCCCTTTATTAGCTATTAAAATGGTACAAGGAATAAAAATATTATTTTCTCCCGATGCAAAAGAAATTGAAATTCAGATTTCTCATATCTTTAGTGATTTGGAAGGAAAAGAAAAGGAAAAGCAAACAAAATTGCCTTTAAAATATTAAAAATTGTACACATTTATTCTCTAAATATATTTTGAGTCAATATTGCTTTTAAAGTATTGAAAATGGTACGTATATAAGTTTATTATTATAAAATTGACTCAAATTTATCATTGAAAATAATAAAATTTGAAGTAATTGGATGGAAATACATGCACATGATTAACTAATTCAAGTCACATAAACTTGCCACGTGTACACTTGGGTTAAAATTTTTTATGGTCCTATAAAAAAATAAATTGTTTCTAGAGAAGTAAAAGAAAATATTTGATGGTGATAAATTTTAATTATTTTTTTGAGAGTTAAAATATGATCAATTTATAATGCATATATGGTAATTTTATGTTATTTTAATTAATCTGAAATCTGTATTTTTATTTGCTTATCTTGAGTTTTAATATTTTTATTGGCAAATTTAAGTCAATTATATAATAACGACGATAATTATGTACCATTTTCAATATTTCAAAGATAATTTTAGTTTAAAATATATTTAAAAGAAAAATATATTCTATTTTTAATACTTTAATAATAAATTTTACCCTTTACCTAAATAAATAAAAAACTAATTTTATTGAAAGCTACAGAAGGCTAGTCTCAAATTCTTCTTGTTCAAGTAAATCCCTAAATTTCCTTAAAAAAAAAAAAACCCAAAGGCATAAAAGAAATGGGCATGATACATTGTGTGTGGGTGCAGACACATTTAAATTAAATACTTTTATTAGATTGGACGGTGTGTATGTTCGTGCAGTGCATGTAAATGTGCACCATAGTGACACTCTAAAAGAAAATAAATGATAATTTATTACATTTTCCATCACTTCTAAATTGCACAATTATTACTTCACTACTCGTATAGGTACACTTCGCATGCACGTATGTAAATAATTATATTAATATTTTAAATATAAAATATAATAGCTTAAATAAAAAATTCGTTTAAATATCAATTTATGTAGTATTTTTTTATTATTTATGACATATTTGTAAAGTTTATTGTTATGTTATATGCAATTATGTCATATTTAAACATGCACAAATATTTTCTCTGTCTTCATTAAATTGCCATTGGTTGTAAATCATATGATTGGTATTGATAGACAAGCATAAATAAATTAAATGATAAACTTTGCATATAATAAAAATAATAGTGAAAAAGGATTGGGTCCGTGTTAACAACTTTAATCTTTTTGTAGAATTCCTATGCTCCTTAAAAACTTTCATGTTTTTTTCTCAAACGAATAAACCATAAAATTAAATCACTTTAAGAAAAATAAAACAAAACATAATGGAACAAAAAGAAAAATATAAAATCTTTCAAAATCTATATAAATAATTAAATGCAAAAATATTATTAACTTGCGTCATATAAGTAGAAATTCAACAAATCAAATTTAGTAAATTAAAAGTGAATAAAATATGTATAAGGAAAAATAATAAAAAAAAAATTTTATTTTTAAGGCTGAAAGTACAATTTATCCCCTAAAATTTGACAGAAAAATAATTTATCCTATAATATTTATTTTGATACAATATTCCCACTAAAATTTATAAATTGAAATAATGTCACCCTAAAATTGACGTACCTATTAATTTGACTATTTTTGTTAGTTGACTACTCACGTGACATAAATATGATACGTTAACAGGAGTTAAATTGTTCCAATTTACAAACTTTAGGGAGTCAACTGCTCTTTTTGAAATACTTTAGGAATTTTTTTATACCTTCAGTCTTGTCACGTGTCACTTTTTTTAGCATAATTTTGGTATCATATCAGCAGTTAACTAACGAAAATAGTCAAAATAACGGATTCATCAGTTTTGAAATGATATTGCTCCAATTTATAAATTTTAGGAGAAATATTGTACCAAAACAAATACTAGAGGTTAATTATTATTTTTTTTTGTCAAATTCAGGATAGACAAAACCAATTGGATGGATTGCCCAAAGTTGGCATGAAACCCATCATAGTAAAAGGCCTAACTTATTACAAATAATCCAAATAAAAATAATAAGTAAAAGTCCCAATTAAAGTCCAAATAATTCAGCCATTTAATCCAATAATTAGCATATGCATTATAAATGCCTTAGCTCACATAATGTGTACATGCACGCATATGGCACATGTCAAGGCACATGCTTGGCAAATGTCATAGTCACATGTTCGGCACATGTCAAGTGTCACAATACCAGCACATGTCAAGTGTCACATGACTTGCACATGTCAAATTTATCATTCACATTTGGACTTTACAATTTGGCCAATGATTCTTTTTCATGTCCATTTGGCCCCACTCTCTCCTAAATGCCCGTAGCTTCTTTCTTCTCATGAACTTACCATTATGCTTGATCATGCTTATATCAATACCAAATGATGCGAAACACAAGGATACAATTATGACCTAAACCTCAAATCAATTGAATATTCATAAACTAAACTTGCTATTGGATTTTTAATGAACTTTAAACCATAATTCCAAAGGATATTAAGATCTAAAGCAGAATAAAGAAAGAATAGAACTACACAAGTAAAACTTGAATAACCCAATTCTTGAAATATAAGAACAAAAATTCGTCACAAAGTAAACACTTTGATAAGAATTAAAGTTCTTGATGCAATGAAAGAAATCAAGCAATCCTCCCAAAAATGAATTTCGGCCAAGCCAAAGAGAATACTCTCAAATTAATTAAATTCATCAATTTTGAATACAAAGAGTTTAATATGGTATTTATTCCCACTTAAAAGACAAATCCTTAACCTAATTGAATAGTTAGTAGGCCGAAATTTCCATGCCTATTAGGATTGAAAATTAAGCCCATTTTCCTTCTTAAAATAAGTAGACAAAATCAATTGGATGGGTTGCCCCAAAGTTGGTGTGGAATCCATCATAGTAAAAGACCTAACTTATTACAAATAATCAAAATAAAAATAAAAGGAAATTACCTCAAATGTCGTGTTTTTCAATTTTTTTTTCAAAAAATACAACATTTTTTTTATCTTATTTCACAATTCTTACTTTTTAAATTTCTATTTTTAAAAATACAACTTTCTTTGACCGAAGCGAAAACTTCTTCCCTCTTCATCATCCTCGCCATCTTTCTCATTCTCTAGCGCTCACCGGCATTTTTCTCCTTTTCCATGACCACATCCAATTCCTATTTACAAAACCCAAACTAAAAAATCTAATCCATGAAAAAGAGAAGAGAAGAAAATGCGAAAGAAAAGTATAAAAGGTTACCGCGTAATCGCTATTGACATGAGCGAGACCGACTTTAGTGGAATCTTTAAGAGCGCTATAGGCTTTTCTCCAAGTCAGAAGAGTCCCCATTTCTATATTCTTCTTAATACAGCGATCAGATCGGCTTCTATATTTGAGTTATTATCTATAATAGCAATATGTGGGGCTTAGGCCTCATTTCTCTCTTTGATTCTTGGTGGAGAGAATGTATGGAATTGATCAACGAAGAAGAAGAAATTTGCAGATTGCTTCTTTGCTTCAATTTTGTTTGAATAAATTAATAAAATAATTATATATTGATAATATTTATTATTTTGTCCAACTAATATGCTTTCTTTTGGCAGAGGCTTTCCCACCATGCTACTTCACTGCCTTGGGATGGCCCCTACACTTAGTTGTGTCATCATTTTTTTTTTATATTTTTTTGGGATTTTTTTTATTTTTTTGGTGCGGTTAGTGTGTTCTACTATTTTCCATGCCACTTTTGTACAATTTAGAATTTCTTTTTTATGAGAATAGTTTAGAATTTTCTTAAGTTTAGACTCATATGTTTACATATTTAGGACATGAGTGTTGTTTTCTCCTGACATTCATTTTCATGAAATTTCACTCTTTTGGTAAGATAGAATTAAGAACGCAATGAATCTTTCTTCTGGTAAATTTTATGTCTTACTTAAATTTGTTTAAGGTTTATTCAAATGGCTGTATCATTTTCATGCTATATGTAGGTGGAAAAATGCAATTATGAGTTTTATGTTGAGTGGAGGATATAATGTTATTTCCCAAATAAAAGAGGTTAAATTTGATTTTTTTTATGTCTATGTTTAGAGGAAACATGTGAAAAGGAAATTAAAAAAAAAGAAAAAAAGAAAATCTGGGGATTATGTATGTTATTAAGATGCTCAAAGTAGTTTTTGTTTTGTTTTGTTTTAAATACGAGTAAAGCAGAAAACTCTCATAATATGTGGTGAGCTTGATCAGATTGTAAGCTAAAATGGTAAGTTCTAATCATGAAAATAATTAAAAAGAAACAAAATATTTGGAAAGATTATTATTTGTCATGTTTATCTTAGATATTAAATATAAATTGAATGATTTGCAGCAGCTGCATTCTAAGCTACTGATGCCATAATTCGACAAATAGCGGAGTAGGGTCACCTTCCCCATGTTGATAAGCCAAATTTTGTAGCAAAATTGATTGTAGATTTTACGCGAAGTGATCAACTGTTTAGGTGCCCTTGTTAATAACTACTCTTGTTTTCCAATTTTGATGCTAAACAAGTGCATTATCTATAACCAAAAGAAGCATACCAACAATATGTAACATACGAGTTCAGAACAAACTATTTTAATAACCTTCTAATTTTCATGCATGTGGTTTTTTAATTAATAGACTCATGCTTTGTCTATCACTGATGCAACCTGAAATTTGTGATGGTTGTTTAGGGGATCAAATTAATGCTTGATCGTACCACTTTTAACTGAGCAAAGTGCACGCACAATATAAAACAATTATGTACGCAATATACAACAATTACACTCACAATATACATTAAATACATGCACAATATACAACAACTACATGCACAATACACACATAGTATACATCAAGTACACACATAGTACACAACTATTATACATAGTATACATCAAGTACATGCACATTGCACACACAGTAAACATCAAGTACATGCATAGTATACAACTAACACACACAGTGTTTCAAGTTAAGTAATGCATTAGAGTGATTTGAGTACTTGATACACTGTGTACACCAAGTATACATATTGTATATGCCAGATACACACTGTGTATACACCAAGTACATACGGTGTATACAGCTGGTAGACACAGTATATACACCAAATACAAAGTATACAACAAATGTATATATTTTACAATTATAATAAATATACAAATAAACATTGTTAAACATTATATTAATTTTATATTATTATTACATAATATAATACATACTGTATAATCAAGTACACAAAGTGTATACGACAAGGACACGGTATAAAACAAATATATATGTTTTACAATTATAGCAAATATACAAAGAAACTTTGATAAGTGTTAATATAATATAATATAATATAATATAATATAATATAATATAATATAATATAATATAATATAATATAATATAATATAATATAATATATACTGTGTATATCAAGTACACACGGTGTGTACATCAAATATATGATAAATGTATTTGTTTTACAATTATAATAAATATATAAAAAAATATTGTTAAGCATTATATTAATTTTATATTATCATTAATAATATAATACATTTAAAATATAAAGAAAAAGATAAAAACAATTACTTTTTTTTTGGGGCACTTGAGAATCATAATTTGATATTTCAATTCATTCACTGATTAATCAAAAGAAACATATTCATTCACTAATTAATAAAAAAAAAGGCAATGGTTAACGAACAAAATATTAAATCATGAGTAATAAAAACTTGGAACCAAGTTCCTTCAATTCAGTTCCACTAAGTCTTAAATACCTAAGATTCACCAAATCTCCCACTTCATCAGGTAAGTACTGAACTTGGAATCACTATAAATCCAAGACCACCATAAACTGAAATATACATATGGTTTCCAAAAATGCACCATTAATTATTAGGCCTCTCACAAACAGGCTTAGGTCACCATACCAGTACCACTAAAATTTGAAATGGATAATCAAAAACTTGCAAACCAACCAACTAGAGAAGAATCAAATTGGTGGTTGAGGACTACTATAGTTGGAAAATTACCACTGCCCTATTTATTTAACATTAAAATGAACGTTCAAAACATTAAAATTTGTAGTCAAATGATGTTATATGGATGATAGGTAAATAATGGATGGAAGCTAAAACGGTTCATAAGCACAAGAACATTCTTTTACTTCATATGAAGGAGCACATGTAATATGCTGAAGACTGAGGCACCTATCAACAAACATAACAATTATTCCTCATTTACGTTCCATATTACTCTTCGTCTCTTTCTTTATGCTGATTCTAGGGAGTGCATTTTCTATTCTTCATGCCTTCGGCATTGCCCCAGCCTTGTGCAACCCCATTAAAGTCTCAGTTGTAGACTACTTTTGGTGTTAGGATTTGGTTGGATGATGAAGATGAAGCAGATAATGCTTAAAGCACGTCCATGGCCTGAAATTTTTAACAATCCATCTGCTAGTACTAGTGGTTTATCTAGAGATTGTGAAGACACAGGATCAAATCCAATTTCAATAGATGGACATAATTTTGCTAAATTCTTTACTTCTTGCTGCCTTCCACAGGGTACGAATCTCAACCCTACATGAATGGTAAGTGATGACATGTCTGACTATTCAAATAATCCAGTTACTTCAAAAGATAGAATTCCAATGAATTTCAGTTGAGTAAGACTCCAGTAATAAGAGAAAGGGAATTCTAAAGAAAGAAGTGGTTACTGTGTGTAATCAAAAAATGTCTATCCTATTTCCTTTTTCATGAAAATTAAAAAAAGAAAGGGAAAAAAAAGATGGAGCTTAGCAGAATGTATAAAGGCAGCAGAAAATTAAGACAAATCAACTTGAGGAATAGAGTTAGTGACAGAAAACTTGCTGTAAAAAAAGCTGCTAATCAATATATATATAAAATTATCGGATTCTGTAAAAGAAAGACAATGAATAAGGTTATGAACCATTGACCCTATTAACCACATAAAGACTAGAAATCTAACACTAGAATAAAAACTAAAAATCAAAGGCAAAAAAGGAACATAAAACGCTAGAATCTAACCCCTCCTTCTAGTTGCTAGAACATAAAAAAGAAGGAAGAAAATGGTTAACTCACAAGTCAATCAAAATTGATAGCTTTAATTTAATAGCTTGAAATAGCAAATCGACACAGCAAGAGTGACAAACAACCAATTTGGAAAACAAAAAAGAATTTGATTAGTTTATTTTGGAAAATAGAGAAGCCAAATCTTGCAAGATAATAACTACAAAAAGTTCGAAAACTTGAAGATTAAATTATTAGAAAAAGACTAGAGATAGGGGAGATGGAGACTTGCCAAGGCAGTGATTGAAGGGCCAACGACTCACCAGAGCGGCTATTGGAGACTGAGAACAAATGGATGGATGAGAGGGAGAGAGCTGGTGAGCATCGATTGTGAAAGCTAAAGAGGGAGCTGGAGTGAGATAGGCAGCACGAAATTTGATTGGGGGTTTTTAATAAGAATGTTAAAAGTTATGTTTTTTGAAAATATAAGTTGTATTATTGATATGGAAAATTTAAAATATTGTATTAATGAAAAAATCTGAGAAGTGTTGTCTTTTTTTGTTATTTTTTGTCTATATTTTTGTAAAAATCCCTAAAAATAATAAGTAAAAGTCCCAGCTAAAACCTAAACAATTCAGCTCCTTAATCCAATAATTAGCACATGCATTACACATGATATGCACATGCCTTAGCTCACATTATGTGCATATGCATATGACAAATGTCTAGTATATGTCAAGACACATGCTCGGCAAATATCATAATCACATATCCGGCACATATTAATTAAGTGTCACAATACTGGCACATGTCAAGTGTCACATAACTTGGACATATCAAATTTATCATTTACATTTGTACTTCGTAATTTGGCCTATAATTCTTCTTCATGTCCAGTTGGCCCCACTCACTCCTGAATGCCCATAGCTTCTTTCTCCTCGTGAACTTGCTATTATGCTTGATTGTGTTCATATAATATCTAATAATAATTCTATGGTAAAATATCAATTTAATTGAAAAAGATAATATCATAATTTTATAAATTATTTCAGATAAGAATACTGTAATATTATACTAATAAAAATATCTACTAATAAAAATTATTTTGAAAAATAAATAAGCTAATAAAATTTCTTAAAAAAAGTTAATAAAAAATTCAATTAATGGAAAAATTAATTAATTAATTAATGAGAAAAAAAGTCAAGTATCATTTGTTAGTACGAATAAAACAAGATAAATGTTGACTAAATAAATGAAAAACTGATATCATTTGACACTGTCTAGCGGCGTACGAAATGAAATATTGTTAGAATGTAGAAAGGTTGGTATATATACGACGGGAACTAAAGGTTGAGAGTTTGTCACCCTTTTAAATTGATAAGATTTCGAATCTTATTTTCTCCCATCTCAATAATATAATTATATAAAAAAAGAAAAAAAGAAATATAATTGAAAATTCATTAGTGAAGGAAACCAAGTATAACGTTATAATATATAAATTACTCCCTAAACTATCATCGTTTATCAGATTTTCTTCCTAAACTAATTATATATATGTTAGATTACCCCCTAAACTTGTTGAAAATATCAAATTAACCATTCAAACTTTTTTGAATTATAAGAAATATACTCTATACTATTGAAAATGTTAAATTATCTTCTTAAAACTTTTTTAAAATGTCAAATTATCCATCTGTTACTGTTTGGCACATATTTTTCACACGCTATTTGTGAACTAACATATGTCCTACCGAAGTGTAATATGATATTTTTTATAAATTTAGAGGGTAATCTGTCATGCAATCAGTTTAAAAGAGAAATCTGATAAATGGTGATAGTTTAGGGGAGAATTTATATATTAACCCTTTACAAATAAAATAAAAAACTTTGTTTTATAATTGAAGAGTATCTTATTTAACTATGAAAAATTAAACAAATAAGAGAAAAATGATATAATTAATCCAATAAGAGAAAAAAAAAAAGAACAAAAGGATAATTGCAGAGGCGTCTGTTGCAAAATATTCTAACACATAAATTTATGAACTTTTGAACTTCTTTTAGAAATTTATAATTATTAAATCACTATAATTTTTTTTTTGTTCGTTTATAATTTATAGATGACCAAAAACGGTCATTTGAAGGGCACAAGTTAGCCGCCCCATATTATAGTAATTAGATAGAACGTAATGCCAAAAGTCTTCTGTCTTGCTTTCTCATGGCTTGGGCTTTCTCGTAGAAATTGAACAATAAATGTACAGCCTGGGATCACTTGGCTTCATAATAACACAATAGTCAGAAGAAAGAACTTAATGCCATTATTTTTGCTTTTACTACAAGACCTAGATAAAGTCTTCTGTCTTGCTTTTCATGACTCTGCTTTCTCATGGCTTCTGCTTTCTCGTAGAATTTGAACAATAAATCTACAGCCTGCCTTTCGGACTTGGCTTCATAATAACAACTCCTTGGCAGGGGTAATTCCGGGCAACTTAAGCCAGTGTTACCAGCTCCGGATTATTGATCTAACACAAAATCGAATTGAAGGAAGATTTCCTTCAGAGCTCGGTAGTTTGGCAAAGCTTCAGTTTCTTTTGCTTGGTAAGAACAAACTTGGAGGAGAAATTCCACCTTCAATTGCCAACCTTTCATCGCTCACAAGATTTTTTGTTGTTAGAAATCATTTGGTGGGAAATATTCCTGTAGATATTGGCAGGTTAAAAAGCTTAGCTTTTTTCATTGTGGGAGAAAATACTCTATCTGGTATTATTCCTCAATCCCTTTTTAATATCACTAGTCTTGTCGTCATTTCAACTGCAATGAACCAACTGAATGGGAGTATCCCAGAAACCATAGGCCTCACTCTACCACATCTCCAAGAATTTGATATGGGTGCAAATGAATTCTCTGGGTCCATTCCAAATTCCTTATCCAATGCTTCTAGTTGGCTAGCAATTGATTTTTCTGAAAACAGATTTCAGGGGCAAGTTCCAAATCTAGGAAACCACCGTAACCTTTTCTGGCTAGACGTTTCCAGTAATAGTTTCACAAGGTGCAAGGATTGCATTTATGGAAAAATAGATTGTCAGTTCAAATTCCTTCCTCTTTAGGCAATCTCACTCAATTGTCTAAACTTCACTTGTTTTCTAACAAACTGAAAGGAAGCATTCCCTCTAGTATTGGAATTGTACCAGTTTGAATAGCCTAATTGTTTCATTGAACGAGCTCGATGGCCAAATACCTCTGCAGCTTACAGGCTTGCCTTCTTTATCAGTATTACTGAACTTATCATATAAGTCATTAACTGGCAGTATACCTGCAAGAATTGGGACGTTGAAAAACCAAAACTATCTGGATGTTTCAGAAAACAAGCTTTCAGGGGAAATATCATCAACTATTGGAGACTGTAGGAGCCTCATCTATATTCTTATGCAAGGAAATTGTTTCCATGGAGTCATTCCTTCATTCTTGGCTTCTTTGCGAGGCCTTCAATATTTAGATCTTTCGAGAAACAACTTGACAGGAGAAATTCCAAAAGATTTGCAGAATCTTCCTTTCTTAGAATATTTAGATCTTTCTTTCAATGACCTCAAAGGTGAAGTTCCAATTAAAGGAGTTTTTACAAATGCAACTGCAATATCGCTGATTGGCTATACTAAGCTTTGTGGTGGTATACTAGAGCTCCTCTTGCAAAAATGCCCTTCAAAAATTGTAAAGAAAGGAAAGCCTCATGTTTGGAAGATAGCAGTTATAATAACTTATGTGATGCTCGGGATCCTTTTCATTCTAGCTTTTCTTCTGCTTGCTTATCGAAGAAAGAAACCAATGAGGGGGTCATCTGCTGCACTCTCATTGATGGATTCCCATGTTAAGGTTTCTTATCAAGATCTTCATCGTGCAACTGGTGGATTCTCTGAAGAAAATTTGATCGGATCTGGAAGCTCTGGCTCTGTATACAAAGGTTATCTTCAGCAAATAGAAAGGCCAATAGCTATTAAAGTCCTCAAGATGCTTTCAAGAGCTTAATGGCTGAATGCAGAGGGTTAAAGAATGTCAGGCATCGGAATCTTGTGAAATTATTGTCGTATTGTTCTAGCATGGATTACAAGCGTAATGATTTCAAAGCTCTGATCTTTGAATTCATGGAAAATGGAAGCCTAGAAGGGTGGCTGCATCGAGATAGAGAGAGCGATAATCAGCCTGGAAGTTTGAATTTTCTTGAAAGACTCAACATTGCAATTGATGTAGCATATGCATCGCATTATCTTCATGATCTCTATGAAAACCCGATCATTCATTGCGACATGAAGCCTAGCAATGTTCTTCTTGATAAGGACATGGTTGCTCATGTGGGTGATTTCGGTTTGGTGAAGCTCTTATTTACCACTAATGATGCATCTCAGAGCCAAACCAGCTCAATCGGACTCAAAGGGACTGTCGGATATGCTGCTCCAGGTAATTACTATCTTATAAAATATTCTTGTTGTGCATGTTTTAGGCACACACATTAGCAAAAGAGTCATCCAAAACGATAAATACAAACTATGAAATATTATGATTTGGTGAAAGCTAGAGAAAAAAATCACTTTCCATTTGCTGGCATCTCGTGTCTGTTTATGGTATAATGGAGCCAAATAAAGAATGAGTCAGAACCTGCAGACAAATTAATACAACTTGGAAGACATTTTAATATTTTAAACAACTCCTAATCACTCATTTTTCAACTTGATTTTCTACATCATTTGTAAACCAAAATCTCCTAGTAAAACTTTTGAAATCAGCATATCGACATAGCAGTAAATGGTCGCATTGACATTGTCAAGCTCATATTATACTGATTTTGTGTTGATAACTTTGCCAACAAGTATTTGATGAGAGGTAAGTGGATGAGTTTTATAAAATGCAGAATACGCAATGGGTAGTGCAGCATCAAAAGAATGGGATGCATACAGCTATGGGATTCTTGTGTTAGAGATGTTCTTAGGGAAAAGACCAACTGATATTATGTTTAAAGACAGTTTGAATCTTCGTAACTTTGTAGAGAATGCATTGCCAGAAAGACTTGCAGAGATTGTTGACGAAACCCTTATCCCAAGGGAAACGGAAGCAGCACCAACACCAATACATCACATGGAAAATAATTACAGGGAAATACGAGAAGAAACGAACATGGGGAACCAGAGAGCTAATCAGGAAAATTTCTTGCTCTCAGTGTTCAAAGTTGGAGTAGCCTGTACAAGGGAATCACCTAAAGAAAGAATGAACGTGGGAGATGCTGCTAAAGAACTAAATTCGATCAAAAGATCTTTTCTCGGAATTCAAATGTACCATTAGTCATAATTTACTTGAATTTCTTTGTTAAAGCAATCAGAGTCAGGTGTTGTTGAGAGGAGAATAACACCGTTTGAAGCCATCCGATTATCTGACAATTTAAGTCTTAGGTTTAGGTTTAATAGCGTTAGATATGTTTTCAGCAATTAGCATTCTGTCTTACATCTTGTAATACTTAAACCAAGCCAGGAGAATGTCCACTTGACTATTGAAGAAAGACTTGTATCTTTGTAATGCTTTATTAACCAGGGCTGCTTTAATACTTGCTACTGCAATAGTTCATTGCAAAGTTGATGGTGGCAGATGGAGGGAGAGAGCAAGAAATAACACTGTTAATTTATATTTATTCCCGAACGCATGTAATATAATACAGAGTACAGCAAGAAGCTACAGATCTCTACTAGAAACCAGCAAAAAGAAAATATTCAAAAGGCTAGGGAAGGGGG